>JASVEL010001651.1:0-160722 GCA_032618575.1 Nicotiana noctiflora
AGAGCAAATTTTGTTGTCAATATTTTTTTTTGGACATAAGATTGTAGTTTTATTGTAGTATAAATATAGTAATTTTGTAGATACTCTTAAAAACAATACAACTAGATTCAAACAACATAGCTACAAAATATGTAATTAGGGATAAATAAATAACAGTGGGAATCAATTAATAATACAGTCACCGACATAATAACGTAAAAAATTATTTTAAAGTTATGAAAATATGAAAAGAATAGTTGGAAATCAGTATAAGGGTATCAACACAGTAAATCAAGGATTCAAGAATAAAAAAATAGTACTAATATTAAGGGAAATAGTAATACTTCTATGAATAAACCAATAAATGAAGTATAAACAGGGAGAACCAAATCGGAAACCTGAATAAGATATTACTTGGGTGAAAATCATAAAATACTCCAGTTAATCGAGGCATATTCATGAGAATCAAACGTACAGACAAATCGAATGAACAAACAGTAGAGACGAACTCACAATCCAAGACTAAAGCCGAAGATTGGGTTTTTTTTAACATAACTAGTTTGGTTTAAAGGGAAAGCTTAACAAGACCCGATTAAGCACTCAGGGATCATGGAACAACACTTAAAAATGAAAATTTTTCTTAAAAAAAGTTCCAGAAACCCTAGTTGGGAAAGAAAATAAAGTGCTACTTTGAAAATCGCAAAGTTTGTATAAAACAAGCAAAAACATAGTTCAAATATTCTCAGATTTGTTATAAATATAAAGAGTTAAGAGAGGGAAATAGAGTTTCGAGAAAAATTACCCGGAGATAAAGAGAGACTGGCTTAGAAACCATATGTCTAACAAAATATAGGATGATCATACTCAATCGAGCCATCGTGGCCTATTAACAATAAGAATCAGGGCATATGCTGCAACAAGCCTTATTCGCTTTATTCGTTATGGGATCGGGCTACATGCTACAAAAGACCTTATAGGCTTTGTTGTACTCCAATCACACCTACACGCTACAAAAGACCTTATAGGCTTTATTGTACTCCAATCACGCCATAGCAGGCCTCATTGGCTTTATAAGTTATGCGATCGGCTTACACACCACAATAGGCCTTATTGGCTTTATATGTTATATGATCGGGCTGCACGTCGCAGCAGGCCTTATAGGATTTATATTTGTGGGATCGGCTTGCACGCTGCAGCATGCCTTATAGGATTTTGTTGTTATAGATAGGGGTTGCATGCCTACAACGTGCCTTATTGTCTTTATTATTATATTAATTTATTATTACGGGATCGGATTGCACACAACAGTAGACCTTATAGGATTTTGTTGTTCTAGATAGGGGTTGCATGCCTACAATGGGCATTATTGGATTTATTCAAGCCAACAGGCCAAAGGAGCCCCTTCGGAGTCTGCACCCCACACATTGAGCATAGATGATTATACATTCAGGATGGATTTTCTAGGGCACGGAGTTGCCTTACTTATTTATATTTTGAGTGTAGATGATTATCTATTCGGGATGGACTTCATAAGGCATGCACTTGCCTTACTTATTAATATGTGTGATGAATTTTCCTGGACATGGATCTTGTTCGAATCATTATAATTTGGGAATAAATTTACCCCTAGTTGGATTTGGCCTTTTACTATACGATATTGAGTCATTGACTATTTTTCGAGGTATATACATACGGGATGAAACTTCTCTAGGCTGGATTGTCCATATATAGTACTGAGTGACAAAGTAATTTGTGATCGTGAGTACATGATCTTTTCCCCTGAGATGTCATATTACTCATATCATCTAGTGTTGATATATTTCAGTTGTACGGAGTTAATTGCTGAACATGAAAGCATGCCTACATTTTTGTACTTTTATTTCTGTAATGAACCGTACCTGTTGAGCTCGTCACTAATTTTAGCCCAAAGGTTTGTCTTGTTATTTATTGAGTTGGTTGTACTCATATCACACCATGTACCTCGCGTGTAGATTTATGTGCTTTCGAATACGAAAACTGTTAGATCTGAGAGTGTTATGAGTTTGAGACTATCAAGGTAGCCGCCTGGCTTCTGCTGACCTTTACCCCCACCATTTCAGTTATCATATTGTTCTATATTTTCAAATAACGTTTTATCAGTGAGACTTTATTATTATCTAAATGCTCATGTACTGGGTCATACCTGGTTTTGGGAGTGTAATTGTACAAGGTATAGTGGGATTTTCTGTAAAAATTTGATTATTGCGTTTTTAAATTAAAAGAATTTGGAATTTATTAAGGTTATTGTCTTGACTAGTATCGAGATAGACGTTATCACGACATGTGAGACATTAAGTCGTGACATTGTTCCACTTTGATTTTCTCCATCATCCACCCGTTAAATATTTTTAATAAATTCTTTAAGATTGTTAGTAATCAGTGTCCGAAAATAGAAAATTAGAAAAATAGAACTTAGAACAGAAATTGCGAAAATAATTCCGAACCCACAAGTTTCTTGTGTATCCTTAAGTAATTTAATGCCCTCAGTGTTGCCCGAGGTATACGGTTTAATTCCTCTCAGGAACAGAATAACTATTTTGTGATAGTGCCACTTCAAGTCACAAAAGTTCAGCGAACTCAACAAACAGAGCAAATCACACTTGACCCTTATTTTATTTAGAAAATCAATGCAACAATGATAAGAAAGGGTGGAGAAAATTTCAGATTTTTCATGTTTTAAATATAAGGTTAAGTTTCTAAATTTATAGACAATAAATTGTAAGATGAAGAGGTGCAACTCAAAAAGCGCCTCTTCGATTTCCCATCTCACTCATTCGCAAAAACCTAACAAAGGACTCCTCCACTACAAGTTATTTGTTAAAAAAATTTATATCCTACCTTACTAAGCATGGAAATTCTGTTACTATAGCATAATTAACTACATTATTAATTAATAAGCAGCGCATATTGGAGGAAAAAAAGGTTCTGAATAGGGGCGGAGCCATGTTATATCAATAGGGTTCAACTATATGATAATAAAAAGCGACTTTACTATGAAGTTACTTTTACAATAAAAGTGATATAACTAAAATAAAACGGAAAGAAATGTTAGGCCTGAAAAGTATGGCTACATATTCATGAAAGTAAGGGTCATTAACTGCAGATCCTAGTACTAATCCTACTCAATAGCGTTACGTACAGGGAAGCAACTTGCATGCATTGGCAAATGAACAAAATATTTATGTAGTTTGATTGTATTTGTTAATTTTGTTGGTTAGTTACTATGTGTAAATTTGACATTTTACATTTTGTACATGAAACTTAGTTCAGGATAGATTAAAAACAATATTGTCACGGATAAAAACAATACTTTGAGTGAAGAGTTTGATATATGGATTTGCAATAATAGGTGTAAAGAAAGAAAATAAGAACATTTGTGAAATTTATAATAAAAATAGCAAATGATATTCCTCCATTCATGTCGAGACCCGGATTTTCCATCTTCGAAAATCCTGATGGAGCTTATTGGTGAAAACTAGGCCAGCGAACCATTTGAATTATTTACTTTTTTCTCATTTTAATCGTTTAACAATTAATAATCAACATTAGATAAATAGCGGAATTTAATAAGAGGAAGACTCAGATATAATATTTTAATAAAGAAGCCAATACCAATACATACATAAACTATCCAGAACTGGCGTCGCAATTTCACAGACTGTCTAAGAATACTACAAGTAAGCGTACGTAAAATAAGTACAATATTGTCTCGGAAATATAAATGAAACAGGATGAAGCGATAAAAGCAAACGCCAAGGCCTGCGTACGCTTGCAGGACTATCTCGTATCCTTGAATGGACTGAAGGCAGCAACCCAAAGCTAAGGTCTGTATGCTCCGGTACCGAGATTTGCACACAGTGCAGAGTATAGTATCAACACAACTGACACCATGTCCTGGTAAATGCCTAGCCTAACCTCGGCGAAGTAGTGACGAGTCTAGGACAAAACTACCAAATAAACTTGTGCAGTTAATCATATACAACAGAGAATAAAGGCAAAAAAATACAATTAAAGATATAAAGGGGCGAGGTTCCTGCCGCGGGGAACAAATAGTAGCAACATAAACCAACACTTAGATGTAAAGATCACCATGACTCAACTATCAGTAGAAAACAGGAATATCAAAGACAAGTGCATGACATCACCAATTGACGACCCGATCCGTCGTCTCATATCAGTTAAAGCTGGGGAAGGGTGCATGCTTTAGAGGCAACATATAGAAATAAAATATCAGGTAGAATAGTATGTGCATCTACAGTTTAACTTAAAACAATAAATGAAAAAATAATGCAACTTTCATATTCAACTCATCTTGTTGCAAGCATGCAATCGGATCCCATTTCTCAATATCTCGTGGTAGGCGTACCACCCGCTACCATTTAAGTATCACTCGTGGTAGGCGTACCACTCGCTCCCATTTCAATATCACTCGTGGTAGGTGTACCACCCGCTCCCATTTCAATATCACTTGTGGTAGGCGTACCATCCACTCCCATTTCAATATCACTTGTGATAGGTGTACCACCCGCTCCAATTTAATATCACTTCTGGTAGACATACCACCCGCTCCCATTTCACTATCACTTGTAGTAGGCGTACCACCTGCTTCAATTTTAATATCAATTGTGGTAGGCTTACCACCCTCCCTCTTTACTTTCAACACAATACACAATACAATCCCGGCAAGGAAACAATCAAATACTCTTCCCGGCAAGGGAACAATAACTACAAGTCAAACATCCTCACAAAGGAGAGTCAGCTATAACCAGTCTCATTCAACATCTTCTTGGCACAACTAATAACAATATCTAGTCACAACTTTCATACGATCAAACAAGGTTACACAATTATCAAATTAAGACTCACGGTCATGCTCGACACCAACGCATGAATACTCATCACCACCATACGTCGTACTCAACACAAACAAGTAGCAATTATGACTCAACTCTTAATCCCTCAAGCTAGGGTTAAACCAAACACTTATCTCGTTGCTTTGAATTCAATATAAGCCTCAATTATAGCATTATCCCTCTATTCTGCCTCCAATCCGCTCGAATCTAGTCACAAGTCACTTAATTACTTTAATAAATACTAAGTGAATCAATTTGAATGCATAAAAATGAATTTCCCAAAGCTTTTCCCAAAAATTCTAAAATCGCCCCCTGGGCCTATGTAGTCAAAACCCGAGGTTTGAACCAAAACCCTATTACCCATTCCCCACGAACCCAAATATATGATTTGTTTTGAAATCGGACCTGAAATTGAGGTCCAAATCCCAAATTTTCGAAAAATCTAGGTTCTACCCAAAACCTCCGATTTCACCCATGAAAATCATTAATTTGAAGTGGAAAATATGTTAAATGATGTTAATGATTGAGAGAAATGAGTAAAAATTGACTTACAAATTATTTCGAATGAAACTTGTTCTTGAAAAATCGCGTAAGGAGTTTGCATTTTGAAAAAATGGTGAAAAATGGTTCAAATGGTTCAAATTAGACTAAGTATAAAATTTGCTAGGCCTCAGATATGAGATTTGCGATCTAAGGTTTGCAATTGCGAACCCCGACCATTTATGGTAATTGCAAAGCTGGGTTCGCATTTACGAACCCTTCACTTTTCCCATGTCTCGCATTTGCGAAGGCAAAGTCGCATTTGCGACCTCCCTATTTTTGCATTTGCGAACAAAAAGATCGCATTTTCGATCAGTATGCCAAAATACCTATTTTCGCAATTGCGATGCAAAGCTAGCATTTGCGAGCTCGCAATTGCGATATATACTTCGTAAATGCAAAGATCATAGAGCTGAGCATTCCAGATTTTTCCAAAGTTAAAAAATGCAATCTGTGGCCTATCCAAAACTCAACCGAGCCTTTGGGGCTACAAACCAATGATGCACACAACCTTAAAAATATTCTACAGACTTATACGTGCGATCAAATTGCCAAAATAACATCATATACATCGAATGAAGCCTCAAAACTCATGATTTCTTCCAAATTTTCCTAAAAAATCAAATTTCCATTTTAAGTCGGGAACACATCAAACGACGTCCGTATTCAACCAAACTGTACAAAAAGTGCTTAAATCATATATAAGACTTGTACCGGGTACTGCAACCAAAATACGGGCCCAATACAATAGTCTTCTAATCAAATTTAATTTCCAATTTTCTTAATTATTTCCAGAAAATTATTTCACAAAAAAATGTATTTCTCACGCTTGGGACCTCGGAACTCGATTCTGGGCATACGCTTAAGTCTCATATTTTCTTACGGACCCTCCGCGATTGTCAAATCACGGGTCCAGGTCTGTTTATCCAAAATATTGACCAAAGTCAGATTTATTCATTTTAACATCAAAAATTAGCATTTTCTCATAGAATTTATATTTAAGCTTTCCAGCTACGCGCCCGGACTATGCACGTAAATCGAAAAAACCCTAAATGAGATTTTCAAAGTATCAGAAGTACAAAATGGATAACAAAACAGGTGAAGACCCTTTGGGTCGTCACATTCGACCTCACAGAAACATTAACAAAGAATAGAACACATTTTAGATATGTGGTACTATTAAGTAACCACAATATTAGTATGAATGTAAATCTTTTCAAGCTTGTGGTTTTAACATTTGGGTGACTGTAGGTGCTTCCTGTAAGAAAATATTGCTAACTCAGAGTACATACTTTTATGCAATGATCGGTCATAAAATCTTCTAAATAATTATGCAAATTTATTAGGTATAATTACATGTAAATTTCTTGATAAATATTAGTCCCTCCGTTTAAAAAAGGATTTTTTCAGATTCACTTGGCAGAAACTTTAATAAAGAAGGGAAGAACGTGGTACAATTAAATAACCACAATATTTGTGTGGATGTAAAACTTTGAACCTTGTGATCATAAATATGCCATAACATTTGTGTGAATCTAGATACTTCCTATTAATGAAATATTGTTAACTCGGAGTAAATACTTTTTATGTAATTGTCGGCTGTAAAGTCTTTTACATAATTAAGTTGATTTATTATGTATAATTACATGTAAACCCCTTGATAAATATACTCCCACTGTTTCAAAAAGATTGTCTTAGTTTGACTCGGCAGAAACTTTGATAAAGAAGGGAATACTTTTGAGATATATGGTACTATTAAATAACCACAATATTTTTGTGGCTGTAAAACTATTGAAGCTTGTAGTCTTAATCATGCCATAATATTTGCGTGACTCTAAATTCTTCCTATTAAGGAAATATTGCTAACTTAGAGTAAATACTTTTATGTAATTGTCGCTCATAAAGTCTTCTACATAATTAGGCAGATTTATAATGTATAATTACAGGCAAACCCATTGATAAATATTACTCTCATAGTTTCAAAAAAATTGTCTAAGTTTGACTTGGCAGAAACTTTGATAAAGAAGGGAAGATTTTTTTAGATATATGGTACTATTAAATAATCACAACATTAGTGTGGCTATAAAAATTTTGAAGTGGTATTAAATATGCCATAATATTTGCGTGACTTCAAATTCTTCCTATTAAGGAAATATTGCTAACTTAGAGTAAATACGTTTATATAATAGTTGGTCATAAAGTATTTTACATAATTAGGTAGATTTATTAATTGTAATTATAGGTATACCCCTTGATAAATATTACTCTCTCTGTTTAAATAATATTGCCTCAGTTTGACTTGGCAGAAGCTTTGATCAAGAAGGCAAGACTTTTTAGATATATGATACTATTAAATAACCATAACATTTGTGTAACCGTAAAACTTTTGAAACTTGTGATCTTAAAATGCTATAAAATTTTATGTGACTCTAAATACTTCATATTAAGGAAATATTGCTAAGTCATAGCACAATAACAAATCCAGTAATTTTTCACGAGTGGGGTCTGAGGAGGGTAATGTACGCAACCTTATCCCTATCCCTGAAAGGGCGGAGAGGTTGTTTCCGATAAATTCTCGGTTGGAGAATGATCAAAAAAGAAAAGATAGTTGCAACAAGTAGGAATAACATCAAGATTAAATAAGATCAAATTCAAGACTGCAATCAAACTCTTGGTATTGATAGCCACCTATGAATAAAAGAGATCATACTAACACTAATGCTAGCAAACCGAGTAACACAAAGAGACACGCTCTACCGCCTACAAACCTTCTACCCTAATCTTTGACCTTCACACTCTCATATCTAGGGCCATTTCATCCGTCAGCTTCAACTGCGCCATGTCGCGCATAATAACCTCTCCCCAAGACTTCATAGACCTGCCTCTACATCTCGTACTGCACAGCTGAGCCTAGCCGCTCACATCTTCTAACTAAGGCTTCTATACATCTCTTAGCATGCCCAAACCATCTCAACCTTGCCTCCTGCAAATTATCCTCCACAAGGGTCACTCCTACGTTTTCCCGAATAACTTCATTCTTAATCTTATCCAACCTCGTATGCCCACTTATACGCCTCAACATCCTCATCTCAGCTACTTTTAGCTTCTCGGTATGAGAGTTATTATCCGGTCAACACTTTGGTCCATAAAACATAGTAGGTCTAACCATAACCTTGTAAAACTTACCTTTAAGTCTAAACGTTACATTTTTATCACACAAAGCACCAGAAGCGAGCATCCTCTTCATCCATCATGCTCTGATACGATGCACGACATCTTCACCAATCTGTTACCTTATATTCTAGATCTAAGATGGGGATGACTTGAGCATCAAGCCTCATCTTCATCTTATTTCTAACTCGTAATAAATACTTTTTATTCAATTGTCGTTCGTAAAGTCTTTTACATAATTAACAAAATTTATTAGGTATATTTGTAGGTAAACCTCTTGATAAATATTACTCCCTCCATTTTAAAAGGACTGTCTCAGTTTGACTTGTATAAATATTAATAAAAAAGGAAGACTTTTGAGATATGTGATACTATTAAATAACCATAGTATCTGTGTGAACTTTTGAAGCTTGTGATGTTAATCATGCCATAACATTTGTGTGACTATTAAAAAAATATTGAAAGGTGATAATTTTTTTTTATAAAGGACCAATAAAAAATAGTGCCTAACTGTTTGAAACGGAGGAAATAACTAGTAATCTGGCATAGGAGGATTTTGGCTAATGTACTCAACCTTTTAATATGCTATCGCAAGTTAATTCACTGATACTCTAATAGAAAAATTAAGAAGACTTTTTATTCTAACTTAAATCCATCCTATCTTCTAGGGCGTGCGGTAGATTATAGTTCAGCCTTAGCTACACTAGGTATTCCTACCACATTAATGTTAGAAGTTAGGCAAGGCTTTGATTATACAACTGTATGAATTTAGAATACCAACTCTTTTTTTGATTTACCTTAAATGGTAGAGACATCCCACAACATTATAAATCAATACATGCATTTGCGTGTAGTTAAGAAAACAAGCTGCAGCCAATTGCCTAATCCAACCAAGGATCGAACAAATTAAGAATGGAGCTAATTTCCATAGAATGTATCAAACCTGTTTCTCCCACTCCCAATCACCTCAAATCCTATGAATATTCTTTTCTTGATCAGATTGCTCCATCAAATTACATCCCTATACTTCTATACTATCCTCCTCCTCCTCCTCCATCACTTCACGATGATAACCCAAAATCAAATATTACAATGATCAAATCATCAAGATTAAAACAGTTAAAGAAATCCTTGTCTGAAATTCTTGCTCATTATTACTTTTTGGCAGGAAGATATCGAAACGACACTGCTTTTGTCGATTGCAATGATGAAGGTGTGCCATTTCTCGAAGCACTTGTGCACAACCAACGCTTGGAAGACATTCTAAATGATCCTCATATTGAAAACAAACTTAGAAAATCTTTGCTTCCACTGAACATGGAGTCATTTTCATCGACCCTTTTGCTTCTTGTTCAAGTTACATTCTTTGAATGTGGTGGAATGGTTGTTGGAATTTCACCTACACATAAAGTCTTGGATTTGTCTTCCGTCATCACCTTCATAACTGACTGGACATCTTTGGCACGCCAAGACGATCCCAAATTTGTACCATCTCCACTTGTTCCCATTGGGAAACTCATACCATCAATTAATGAATTGCCACCCGCACCTAGCACTGAAGCCGCGCTGTCAAGGGAGTCCTTTACGAATGTTTATGTTTTCAACCCTTGTAGAATTGCATTTCTCAAGACAAAGGCAGCTAGTGACGACGTACCTAAACCTTCTCGTGTGGATGTAGTGACAAGTGTCATGTGGAAGTGTTTAACTGCGCACTCCAAAAGGCCGTCTACCTTAGTACAAATGGCAAACATGAGGAAACGAGTTGATCCTCCAATGCATGATCACTATATTGGAAACTTTGTTGGCTTCTTTGCAGCATCTAAGGATGAAAATGAAAGAGAAATAGCTAACATGGTGGCTTTGATAAGAAAAGGGCTAGCCAAGTTTGATAATGAGTTCGTGAAAAGATTGAGAGGGGATGAGGCCATAGGAGCTATCCTAGAGCACGTAAAGGAAGCAGTAAGCGTTAATATTGGTAGAGATGGTATGGATTTATACGCTTTCACTAGCTGGTGTGGTTACTCATATTATGACGTGAATTTTGGATGGGGGAAACCAATTAAGTTTAGTACAATTGAAGGAACATTCAAGAACCTGGTAAGGTTAATCGATACAAAGGACGGTGGAGTGGAAGCTTGGGTTACTTTGAGTGAAGAAGATATGAAAATGTTGGAGAAAAACACAGAGCTGCTCACTTATGCAACTCTCAAAGGTAGTTTCCTTAATAAAAGAAAGACACAAAATTAAACAAGTTGCGAATAAGTTTCTTGTTTTTTGTTAATAAAGACCAAATCTTCAATCCTTGTGAAGGAATAGCTCCTCACGATTTGTTCTAAATAAGTTGAAGGTTTAGTGCTTTTAATTTCTTGAATAAAATGTGACATTTTCTGATTTCCTATTTAGAATTGCTTTTCAATTAAGATAATTTCCTTTCATGTTTGTGAGTATATGCTCTCCCCCTGACATCTGTTGATTCTAGGGGTGCGCACTCGAATCGGTTTATCAATAAATCAAATCGATTATTTGTTATCGGTTCATCGATAAATGAAATCGAAAAAATCGAAACATTATTGAAACGATAACGATAAGCAGTTGTACAAATCGATAATTGATAAGTAATTATCGATAAGGGTCAAAATCGAATCGACAAATCGAATGCACACCCCTAATTATTTCATCTACCACATTTAAGGAATGATCATATTTAAAGCTGAAAGGAATGAAGTTCAAATTAATGAAAAATAGAATTAGCAGTGATGATGTATTTTTATTTTTTTTAATACCGTTGGAGTGTTGGTGGCATATTTTCATCCCTTACTTTAGTTTTGTTGCATATATCTATTGACACAATTTTTATGTTACAAACAGTGTTCGTCTTATTTTAGCTTCTTTTTGTCCATATTAGTTAGGCGTGTTTATAGCGATATACTTTTCGTGGAATCTCGCAAATTTTCTTATTGGTGTAATCGATAACCGAATCGATAAGCCCCAAAAATTAATAAATCGAAATCGAAAAAATCGAAACCTTATTGAAATGATAACGATAAGCATATGTACAAATCGATAATCGATAAGTAATTATCGATAAGAGTCAAAATCGAATCGGTAAATCGAATGCACACCCCTAGTTGATTCAATTGAAAGAAAATTAAAGCATGACAAGACTTTTTTCTTCATCCTTATCCTAAGAGATCAAGATTCTAAAATGGCACTAGACAATATTTTCCCATAATATTAAACAGAACCTTAGCTTTAACCCAAACAAATATAGAGAAGTTATTTTCCCATAATATATAGTATTAAACAGAACCTTTAGCTTTAACCCAAACAAATAGAGAAGTAATCACTAGGTCAAAACCTCAGGACAACATTCCATTCAAATGAAAATTACAATTTCAGCACCTTTACCCTGAAGTTATTTATAAGCAAAAAATTGTTTCTGTTTGTAAGAACTTAGTTTCGAAATAACTAAACCAACAACAACTACATTAGTTTAAGTTTGTCTACGTATACGGTGAACTCGGAGGGACCAATTTCTCGCTATCAAGGCACCTCAATAGATCGTCTCGAGAGCTCGAGATTATGGCCGAGCTTCCTCCCTCGGTGGTCGTCGATGCTCGAGCTCGGGGCAATACTGACCGCGGGTATAGTAAAAGTGGGGAGTTCCCAAGACGTACAGGTAAAGTCGACAAAGTTTGTCGGGCTAGGCCAAAACCTTAGTATTAAAGGTTAAAAAAAATTGATTACATAGCATAGGAAATCTAAATATGAAGAAAAAATAAGAGTATACTAAACAGAAAGTCCTTACGTGCTACTCCCTCTGGTCCAAAATAAGTGATTTTTTGATTTTTTTTTTTGTCCAAAATAAGTAATTTTTTTAGATTTCAAGAATGAATTAATTATTTTTTTCTATATTGCCTCTGAAGTAAATGTTGTTGAAATATGTATTATTAGAGTGTTTATTTCCAATGCAATTGAATTCTTCCATATGATCAGATTCACGTTTCCGCTTCTCTAGTTCTGTTACTCTTCAATTATGGCATACTCACAGGTTACATCAGATTCACGTTTCCACTTCTACCGATGGTGCTTGCAATCCCACTTCCACTTGTTTATCACCTTATTCTATGGGATTAAGATTGAGGTGAAGAATAGTATTTGTGTCGACATTGAGATCAGGCAATTGTTCCCTACCAACATACTCATTCTCATATTCAAAAGGAATGTTTAGATTTATGTTATGCGATAAGATTTGATTATTTTGTGTTGTAGCCATGCTTATTTCATATTCAAAAATATATGTTGCACGGGCTCCCACAGATTACTAGATCCTACGTCAATATAACAGATTTTGATATTTAAAACTAAAAATTATGACAAAATATAAAAAGTATGACATAAAACCAATTACAATAGAAATTAAGATCCAGTCGTTTATTTTAAATCCATCTAGGGCTTTTGTAACATGGTCAGTGGCGAAGCCAGAAAATTATACAAGGGTGTTCAAACTTGAACACGAAAAAAACAAATATTGAAGTGCAAGTTCGATCCTACATCCCTAAAGTAGTTTTGACTACCTTTTGCCACTAGGCTATGGCTCTTCACTGTTACAAGGGTGTTCAATATGTATTAAATATATATAAATCTTAATATTTTATCTATATACACGGTATTATTTTTCGACGAGGGTGGTCTTGCTAAACCAAATATGCACACTAAGGGTGAGCATCGTTTGATTTGGTTCAGTTATGAATATTATCGGTTTAGCATATCGGTTATCGATTTACAGATATGATAAATCGATAAGATATCAGTTATCGGTTATCGATCATTATCGGTTTGGTTATCGCTTTATCCGATAAGATAACTCAATCTATAGTTAAGCAAAAAATATAAAAATATTCATTGGAGTTTAGGAAAAAAGAGAAGAATTTACATATAATATGGAAGGTTCTTGATTTTCATACTCACTCTTCTGATCATGAGACCACTGCATGCAATCCATGCAAAATGCTTAATTGTATCTTCATGATTAGTTCTTAATTTCCCCTGTAAGCAAATATAAAAATATTCCTTACAATTCAGGGGATCCAGTATGATAACTACGCGTTTTCATCAACCAATAGCTTTTGGAATGTTTAGATTTATGTTATGCGATAAGATTTGATTATTTTGTGTTGTAGCCATGCTTATTTCATATTCAAAAATATATGTTGCACGGGCTCCCACAGATTACTAGATCCAGCAATTTCTCCAAGCAGTCTCGGGTCAGCTCCTTCATATCCTTAAATTCTTCAAGCTTCCCATCCTGAACTATTTGATCACACTGGCTTCTCAAAATAACCTTGTTGACTTTAGATGTTTCAACTGAAACCACATTCTTCATTCGAATTTCGAGACGGTCGAGAGCAGCTTTGGCACTGCCAATTCCAGAGAAAAGTGATAATGCATTGATACCAGCTGGAAACTTGTCTTTCAACACTGATACGTAATACTCTACAACACTTTTGTGAGCTTGAATCAAGTTTTACAGTTTCTTGAAAATCTCTTGTGATGTCTCGATAGGTCATTTTTAATCTTAGCTTTCATTTTTGTGTTTCGAGGCCTCAAATCGCTTCATTTAGTCTTACTCGATTTCCCTATGCAGTCTGTCTCTTTTATCGGATAATTTTTATGTGGAAAATTTAAGAAAAAACGTGAAATTTTAGCTAAAAACTTATTTGAGTTGTCTACGGTCAATCTTTTGTGTGAACGGATCCGTATCTATTTCTTAACGGGCTCGGTAGGTCTGTATCATGATTTGAGATCTGGGAATATGCCCGAAATTGAATTCCGAATTACCTAAATTGATTTAATGTGATATGTTGAAAACAAGTAAATTGAAGCCCAAAAGAGTTCCTAAGTTTGACCATAGGCAGATATTGTTTCTACCAGATTTTGATTTTGGTTTTGTAACATGGAATTGGTTCATTTTACCATTTATAACTTGTCTGCAAAATTTGGTGCAACACGGAGGTTATTTAATGTTATTTGGATGTTCAGTTGTAAATTTGCATGTTCTTGTGTTTCTTCTAAAATTTCATACAATTTGTTGTCTGATTCGTAGTTGTAGGTGTTATTTTTAAGTTTCAATTGCATGAGCAAGTTTGTATTATATTTTTTGACTTGTGTGCATGTTTGGTTTGGAGCCCTGAGGGCTTGGGAGAGTTTCAAACGCATTGCAGAGTGTTTTATAGAGTTAGGATTCTGCTAGAATTTTTGCATTGCCTCATTTCTCGCAATTGCGAGTTTATGATCGTATTGGTGATAGTAGGTGAGCTCCGTCATGTTCACATTTGTGAACAAATTCTTCGCATTTAAGATGAGGTGCTGGGTGAGCTGGTTCGCATTTGCGATCAAAGTGATCGCATTTGCAGAATGTCTCAGGTTTGCATTTGTAAAAAAAACATCGCATTTGTGCTGACATCAGAGATATGAGTTCTTTTCATTTGCTATGGATTTCTTGCATTTGCGGGTTCGCATTTGCAAACCCTAGGTCACAATTGCGACATCTACGCTTGGACAAAAAGCTTAGGGACGAGATTTTAGTCTCACGTTACTTATTTTGGAAACCTAAAAACCATAGAGGCGATTTTCTAAGAGGATTTTCTTCCTAAGAATATTGGTAAGCAACTTTAATCAATTTTTTAAAATTACCCATTACTTTTCAAGTGTTTTCAACATTAAATCTAGGATTTTTTACTGTAGAAATTAGGGACTTTGGATAGAATTGAGGGTTTTATAAAATTGAGATTTTGCCCTCAAATTAAGGTCAAATATTGAAAGTAATCACATAATCTGGGTTGGGGTGGATGGGTGGGAGGGGGATGAATAGGTAATTGGATTTTGGTGTGAATCTCAGGTTTTGACTAAGTGAGCCGGGTTGACTTTTTGGAAAAGTGTAACGATTTTTACTTCATCTAGTGCAATTGATTTCCCTAGTGTTGTTTGTTGATATTAAGTCGATTTTGGACTTTTGGTTAGAATTGATTGGCTTGGAGGCGAATTTTAGAGGAAAGGCCCCGGTTAAACTTTAATTTGATTGCAGAGCAAGGTAAGTGTCTGGTCTAACCTTGACTTGAGGGAATTAGGAACCCTTGAACTATATGTTATGTGAGTTACATGTTTAACAACATATATGAGAGGTGAAGAGTTTATATACGCCGTCAAATAATTGTTTCCATGTTTTCCCGTACTGCATTAATTATCTTGTTCCATATTTTAATTGTTACATGCTTTAATTTCTCTTATGTCATGCCCCAAACCTAGGGAGGCGTTGTTGGAATCTGGTAATGTACTTCCCGAGCGAACCACTCTGTAACTTTTTTTTTTACTATTGCGGGCCAGCATGGCCACAACTCATAATGTATAACTATAAGTGGGTGAACGTTGTATCAATGAACCATCGTTCTTAAAATATGAATACATATGGGTCAACAATCGATGCCTCTTCCGCTCTAGTAGCTCTTTACCTTTGGAAGCCTCCTCTTCAAGACGAGGAGATGGAGGCGAAAGAGTCGCTTCACTTGTAGACTCAGCCACTAGCAAGGCCTCAGGCTGGACGACCTCGGAGACACCCTTGCTTGAAGGTTCTTGGGGAAAGTACTCATCCCCAGAAGTGGTCCTCACTACCGACGAGGCTGCGATGTTCTGCCTCCTTCTCCTCCTAAGGGCACTCCGACCTACCAATATAAGATAAGTCAAGCAACGAATCCCAACGAAACCTCCAAACCATGGTCGAGGTATTATCTGGTGGGCCGTATCGATTGCGGAATGCAGACCATGTGCGGCATTCCTCTGCCAAGGGAATCATCCTCTCCACCCACGACCTAATATCTTCAACGGGTCAGGGTGGAGAAGCCCTCGCTGTGAAATGACATATATATCCTTGGTCAACCATCTTCCCTTTTCTATATAATAAAAAAAATCACCTAGGGGCTAGTATGTAAATAATAATTGTTCTACAAGTCCTTCCATATTTACAACTAAGTCCCTTCTCTAGAATATTCTACACAACTAGATTCTTGTAAGGACTTTCCTAACAATTCTATAAGGTTCTAGGGTCTTCCTAAGGAAACCTCTATATTTCTCTAGAACCTTCCTATAAATGCATAAATATCTTGAACATTTCCAAGGAAATTCTCCATTGTTCTAGAATATTCCACCAAGATCTTTTCCCTAAATAAAGAGCCTAAAATGATCAATTTTTGTAGGGCATGTGTTAGGCTTTCTTGGAACGAAGTCCTCTCTGCTAAATCTTTAATACGAGACTTTTTATAGTGTTTTTGCCTATAGATTCCAGACTTACTTGGTCTCCTCTTCTAGTTTTTGCTTAATTTTTAAGTGAATAATACAAACTAACTAAATACTAAATTTTCTTTCAAGAAAATTGAACTTTGTCTCTTGTGGAAATATTTGTTGATCGGATAGCTTAGAAAATTAAACATTCAAATATGATGGTCAACTTTTCCCTCTCATAAAACTTCATCTAGAGTGCCATCACAATCATCCTTGATCACTTACATCAAAGAAAATAGTATGACTCTCTCTTGTGGAAATATTTGTTGATATGATAACTTAAAAAATTAAACATTCAAAATGGGCAAAGAAAATTAGACTTTCTCTTTCTTGAAAAAAAAAAGGCACCATGGTCAAAGATGACTTTGTAGAAAGACTTGTTCTATGAAGACTTTTCCATGAACCATGAAAATATTTTCTAGGAAAACATTTTTCATGGAAAACATTTTCCTTTCGTACCAAACACACCCTATGTGTCATAAAGTTTCTTCTTTACTCGATTAAACCCATTTGGGTCGGAGGAATTTATTTTTGTTGTTGATGCGATAGTAGTTTCACACATATTTGATGCTTCAAATTTTTCCAACGCTGTCATCTTCTTGTTGGAAACTTCACATGCATAGTTTTTGGACACTAATTAGGTACCTTTTATATAATACTTTTTATCCAAAAGCTGAGGCATTAGTTTTTGGCTATTCTGATGGTTTGAAAATATTTTACATTTTAATGTATTTAGAGTTGAGAGATCATTATTTTTCATGGAATTGACTAAAAAATTTACCTCCAAGTAAGGGTAATTTTATTTACAAAAAAAAGGTAATTTTTTCTCCAATTAAAAATGATCACTACAAACTAAAATGAGCTAAACAAAATGATCAATTAGGACAATGTTATGGAGCTAAACAAAATGATCAATTAAGACGGCTGCAGAAGACTTGACTTAGCAAGAAATTAAGGTCCGTCAATTATAATTTTTTTTATAGTTTTTAAAAGGACAAAAATACTTTAAAATCAACAAGTCCTAGAATTTAACGGTCAATATCTTTCTAGACAATGTATTCTTCAACTACAGTTCTAAATGCTATATATATATATATATATATATATATATATATATGCCTTGCCTAATAACAACCTTCAATCAAACAACCTTGTCTAAAGCTTTGCACATCATGAAGGTGTTACCGATAACATTCTTTTTTTTCTTCTTGTTTTTCATTTTTACAAACACCAAGTTTAGTGTATGTATTGGAATTTGCAGAGAAAACGAGCAACAAGCATTGGAGAGTCTAAAGAAAGAAGTATATGATCCCACAAATTTTCTCTCCTCTTGGATTGTTGGAAACGACTGTTGTGAATGGAAAGGAGTTGTGTGCCACAATATGACTCGTCATGTGATTGAGCTACACATAGGCAGTGATTTGTATGAACCAAGCTATGATCTAAGGATCAATAACTTTGATTGGCTGCCAAGTCTTTTTAATCTTGAGAACTTGAATATTTCTAGTGTGGATCTCAGCCATGCAACTAACTGGCTACAGGTCATTAACATGCTTCCTTCTTTTGTTGATCTTCGTTTATATAATTGCAGTCTTCATAATATACCACCTCTACTTCATCATAATTTTTCTTCACTTGAAACACTCGACCTTTCTTGGAACAATTTTAGTTCTTCTATTCCCAAATGGGTTTTCAATCTCCCTAGTCTTTTGTCTCTTGATTTGCGTAGTAGTAATTTTATTGGCCCGTTTCCTAAAGGTCCTGTTAACTTTACTTCTCTCACGGCCTTCAAGGCAAGTTACAACCATTTCAATTGTCTTTTACCGAGATGGTTGTTTGATCTTAATAATCTTGAATATCTTGAGCTTGGTTTTAGTGGTATTGAAGGTGCGATACCGAGCGAGGCTGGAAACGTAACAACACTTAAAAATCTTGATCTTTCATTCAACAACCTCAACTCCACTATTCCGAATTGGTTCTATGGATGCAAATATTTGGAATCACTTACACTTAGCGGAAACAATATTGAGGGAGTATTTCAAAATGCGATTTCAAATTTGAGCTTTATAACTAGCATTGACCTTTCTAAAAATACGCTTTCTGGAAAATTACCAAATGTAATTGCAAAGTTATCTAAATTAGTTTCGCTTGATCTATCAGAAAATCTATTCGAGGGAGAAGTATTTGAGTTGTTCAACAGTAGGAGTAATTTCCTTCCCGTGGGATTGAGAAATAATAGTTCTTCTTTGATGCGATTGAATCTTGAAAAAAATAAACTGAGTGGAAATCTCCTAGAAAGTCTTAGCCAACTCCCAATGCTAAAAAGTATTGACATCTCTAACAATAGGTTGGAAGGTGTTGTAACAGAAACTCATTTCTCCAACTTGACACAATTAAAGCATTTCTTTGCATCTAACAATTATCTGACTTTAAAAGTGAGTCAAAACTGGATTCCACCTTTTCAAGCCATCCATATAGAAATAGGCAGCTGGAATATAGGTCCTCTGTTTCCCAGGTGGCTCCAAACTCAAAAATATATAAAGTATGTGGACATATCAAATGGTGGAATACAAGGTTATGTTCCAACTTGGTTTTGGAACTTATCTTCTCAAATGGATTTTCTCGATATTTCTCACAACCAATTTGTTGGTGAGGTTTCAATCATTTCAATACATTGTTCTTTAATGTTATTGGGTTCTAACAATTTCAGTGGTCAACTGCCGCAGATTTCACCGCTTGTAACTGAGCTAGACCTCTCGAATAATTCCATTTCAGGAGGTTTATCTCACTTCTTGTGTGAAACTAATAAGAACGAATCCTATGGATTGATGTTCTTAAAACTCGAGGGAAATGATTTGTCAGGAGAAATTCCTGATTGTTGGATGAATTGGCCAGAGTTGATATTTTTAAACTTGGGGGACAATAACTTGATTGGAGGCATACCAAAATCCATGGAGGTTTTAAGTAATTTGATTTCTTTGGACTTTCGAAGAAATAGACTTACTGGTCCATTACATTCATCGTTGGCAAACTGTACAATGTTATTGAAAATTGATTTAGCTGAGAACGAATTCGTTGGACAACTACCACCATGGTTAGGAATGAAGCTTTCAAATTTGATAATCCTTAGCCTTAGCTCAAACAGATTCTATGGTGAATTGCCTCCGGAAATTTGTTACCTCAAAGATCTTCAAATCTTAGATCTTGCAAACAATAGTTTCTTTGGAACCATACCAAGGTGTATTAGCAATTTAACAGCAATGGTTGCCGGAAGTAAGTTTAGGGATGCTCATATTGAGTATTCTTCTTTTGGTTCTACAAAAATTACGAGAGAAAGCGCAATGGTGACAACTAAAGGCAACATTTATCAGTATGATAAAACATTGGCATTAGTTACAAGCATGGATATGTCTAGCAATAATCTTTCTGGAGATATTCCCGCAAGTTTTACCGGTCTTGTAGCATTGAGAATTTGTAATTTCTCAAAAAACCATCTGACAGGTAAGGTCCCGAATGGCATTGGCGACATGAAAGTGCTCGAATCTCTTGATCTTTCAGAAAATCAACTTTCTAATCAAATCCCACAAAGCTTATCAAGTTTGTCAACTTTGAACTTCTTGAATCTATCTTATAACAATTTGTCAGGGATGATACCTGTGGGCACTCAACTTCAAAGCTTTAATTCCTCGAGTTTCCAGGGAAATGAGCTTTGTGGGCTTCCACTCTTGGTGAACTGCAGTTCAGGTGGTCAAATTCCTGATGTTGATACTGAAAAGGATGAGTGGGATGAAGATGAACTGGATTGGTTCTACATTGCAATGTCAATAGGATTTGGTATTAGCTTTTGGGGAGTATGTTCTTGTTTGCTTTTCAAGAGATCATGGAGACATGCCTATTATCGTTTTTTAGATACTTGTTGGGAATCCTTGTGTGTAAAGATACAAATATGGGGATGGATATGATTTTGACGATGATGAAAAACATAATTAATCGTTTATGTCTAACATCGTTTTCTGATTTAACTACAACAGAGAACAATAGTTAGGAGATATTTCTAGCAAAATGCTTTCAACTCTATCAAATATCAATTTCTGATTTGGTATGATATTTAGGAAGAAAACCTGAAAGCAATGCAATCAAATGAAACTACTACCAGTATATATATGTTTGTTTTCTACACAGTCCATATGCTTTTAGTTGCTAAATTATTGGGAAGAAAATTTTTCTATTTTTGATAGATAAGAAAAAACTTTTTGCCGCGTAGAGTCTAGATTCTATTATAGCTAATTGGCATTCAACAGTGGACGTGAATTGTTACTGCGATGAATAATGAGACGAATTTCGGAAGATAATAAATAGATAGATATTTTAGAGAGGAGAGGTTGGCTGCTTAATGTTTTCAGATTGTTTACTTTAAGGAATTTTTACATGTGTATACTTTATACCAAATCTTACTATCAACCATGTTTAAGGTTTGTGTTTATTACATTTAAGCATACCAAGTTTCAATTTATGTACCATAATTCAATTTAAGGCATTAATTAAGTTATCATTTATTATAGGAGTGTATTTAGGGATAAAATCTCCCAAAATATTTTGTTACCCGCTTATCTCTCTTCCAATTTTTAAATTTTTCGTACCTCACCCCCCACCCCCTCTCCACGATTTTCCTCCAGTTCTTTTCTCCCTCACGCTTTTTTCTTTTGTTCAGTTCTTTTCCTCTTTTTTCGTATAGCAGAACACAACTTCCATCTTCTCCCTTAACTTCCCCTCCATTTTTATCTAGTTCAATCTTCATCAAAATCATGAAAAATCAAAATACTCCTAAAAAAAACCTACAAAAGAGGTTTTAACTGATATTCCATCTTTCGATTTACGTGTTTTAACACCTAAATCTTCTGCCAAAAACAAACAGAATACACATGCAAGTGACAAATCGAAACCTATGTCTTCACCAAGACAAATAAGGGCTGAAATGCGCACTAAGCATTTACAAGATGTAAATGTTAGTGATGTTGACAAAGTCGATCAACAACAGCGTAAGCGCAAGGGAAAACAGTTGGAGATAGACGATGATTTTGTCGAGGATTCACCAAAGCTTAAATCTGCAAAAAAATCGAAGTTATCTCCATCTTCTTCAAAAAAACCAAAAAGGAAACATTCAAAAAAAGCTAAAAAAGTTAGCCCTCATGATATTTCAGAAAAGGTATTTTTATTTGATTTTGCCGTGTAGTTTCTGTAAACCTTTTAATTTGTCTCAATTTTGAGTTTTAATTGTCGTTATTTTGTATTTTTATATGAATCATTAATATATGTGTTGTTAAATTGTAGTTATATTGTGGTAGATTTGTAGTTAGGAACAGTGGTTTTGTAGTTAATTTGTCTCAATTTTGAGGTTTAATTGTCGTTATTTTGTATTTTTTATATGAATCATTAATATATGTGTCGTTAAGTTGTAGTTATAGTGTGGTAGATTTGTAGTTTGGAACAGGGGTTTTGTAGTTAAATTGTAGTTATACTATCATTATTTATTGTAGTTGTTGTCAGTTATTATGTAGTTAAATGTAGTTTGATTGTAGTTAATTGTAGTTTATTATACTCAATCCACTTTTTTTTCTATTTTTTTCAGAATAGCATCTTTGCTGCTCAGCAGAATGTGGATTATGGTGTTCTTATGTTCCACACTTTGTGTGAGCCTAGCATACCAAGCCAAATTAAGGCTTTGCTATTTGCCAATGCTTTACGAGTTTTTAAAAAAACTTGTTTTGGTTATTTGTTAGGTCTTCCCCATGTTGTGATGCAAAATCAATCCCTTCATCTCCTAATGAAGTATGAGCTAAAAAATCTACTGATGAATATTTTTCTGTACTTTTAAAGGGAGAAAAGTTGATTTTTTCATTGAGAGTTTTTGGTTTGATAATTGGCTTTAATTGTGTCAATAACTTCTTAGATTATGGTTATACTCCACAATATGTTAGTCATTTGATGAACACATATTTTTGTGGTAAAGAGAGAGTAGAAAAATGGCACTTAAAGAATGTTGTTATCAACAAAGCTTGGGAAAATAACATTGATGCTGTGCAATTGTGTGTTCTGTATATGCTGGAATTTTTTGTTTGTCCTTCGGACAAGGACAATGTAACAATTATAGACAAGTTTACTTTCTTTTTAGTTGAATCTGGAAATTTTGATTCGTACCCTTGGGGTACGAAATCATTTAGGCAGCTTATTGGTTCTGTTAGGCATAGGCTTAGTCCAAATGTCCATTCGTATCTTGTACGGGGATGCTCGTTAGCCTTACAAGTATGGCTATATGAGTGTTGCTCGTCTGTCAACACCGAAAATGCACTATCACTCAACCAATCTACCGAGCCTAGCTGTTGAAAGAAACTTCACTACTAAAAAACAGTCAAATTGCGGCGGATATTTTACAAATTGCAGCGGTTCGTAATTCCCGCAATTTGTTGTTATAGCGGTTCACAAAACTGCTGCAAAAAAGTTTGCCGCAATTAATTTACGGAGTTCCGCCGCGACCGCTGCCACAACTACCGCAATTAATTAGCAAGAGTTATTTTGCGATAGTTTAACTCCCGTAAATTGACTTTTGTACAAGTTCCGGCAGTCCAAACCCATGCAATTCGTTGAACATATTAATTTATCTTACTACATTTTATACAAATATTGAACTTTGAATATTATCTACTAATAAACTTGTCCACACCATAATCTAACAAAAAGGATAATATATATCAACACTTATTAAAAATATCAACATATTTAGCATCACAAAAGTATTACTTTCATCTATAAATGATGGGGCTACTACAAAAATGCTCAAAGCATATTTAACAATTTTTCTAGCTGTATACCGTGGCGTCAAACTAAACTTTAACATAAAACATTCACCCTAGCCATTCTAACATCCGCTCCAATCACATAATTACATTGTCATAATTAATTATCTAATTCAATTATAAAGAACTTTAATTGTTGTCACTTGGATTACTGCCATCAGATGATCTTCTTGCACCCATGGGTGATAGGGATCCACTAGCTGCATCTCTCGGTTGCACAAGGACGCGGGGGGAATGCCCTCGGCTTTTGTCAATTAAATTTGATTCGACCCCATACAATGTCAAAGTATAATGGATAATAAAATTGAGATATTTCTTAATAGTGTGTTAAATTTAGACCTTTTCTCTTGACGAAATTAACTGAATAGGGAGTAATTGAGTAAATTAATCAAGAAGCGCCCATACGTAATGCACAAATTAATCCAAAATCCACTTGAATAAAAAGGGAAAAGAAATAAGGATAAACCAAGATCGGCTGCCACGCGTCTAATTTGACCCCTACTTTGTTGGATATCACCATTTGGCAGTACAACATTAACATATTAATTACTCATTTCTCTAAGTTTTGCTAATAGACACGTGTCACATCTCAAAGGAGCAACCACTTGCCACCATTTGTGCTGAGAGTACGACAGCATCATCCGAACACTGAATTTATTCAAACCACGAAAAAGCAAAGATATTAAATGTTTGAACAGTAGAGAAGGGTAGTGAAATGGTAAGGCTGGGATTCAACATTTTAAACCAATTACTTTAAATTTATTAGTACTTATATCAATTTGCATAGGAATATTGCGAGTTTCAAAATCCAACTTCACTAAACTATCCAAATTTAAAATTTGCTAAAAAATTTTTTTTGTCATCACTTAGTGTAGCATATATAAATCAAATTAAACTTTTAAGACTTAATTGGGTCTAATCAAATGAAAAAGAGTATACGGATGAATGATTTGTATAATTAATAATAACTACAAATTTCACATTATTAAATAACATAACAATTGTCTGCATATATACATAAATAGAAGAAAGAAAAAGTTTCTTATTATTAATATCGGCATCAAACCACATTATCTGCTAATCATTTTAATATAATAACTATGAGGCATTCATTAGTCGTTGCAATAGAATGATATTGTCATAGGATTTGTACATTATTCTATTATTATTAAGGTGCTGTTTAGATAAGTTGGAAGTAGAAAAGAAATTTAGTTATGTTATCATGTGTTGTTAATAATAATAACAACTACTCAATATAATTTTACAAAATAGGATCTGAAAAATTAATATGTACGTAAGCTTTATTCCTATTAAAAAAGCAAAAAAATTATTTTTAAATTAACTTTCGGCTCAAGAAAAAGAATAAGCCGACAACAAATAAAAAATTTCCATCCACAACAATAATGGAAGAGACGTAGATTAGTTCTCTTGGTTAAGGAAGAGTCTGGAATTTGATTGTAACAATTTTCTGAAGCAAACAATCATGTTCTTACACGAGTATAACATTACCATGGGCTGTATGGGTCCCATCTAATATAGCCTTCTGACTCGCTTACTCTTGGAAACCGCCACCTTTTTCGAGCTTTCTTTCTTCTATAAACTATAAAAATTTCTCATATATCATTATCATCTTTTAGATTTCTAATTATTTTTACTCAGAATAGAAATGGCGAATCCAAAGTTCACAAGAGTACCCAGCATGAGGGAGAGAGTTGAGGATACTCTCTCTGCTCACCGTAACCAGCTAGTTGCTCTCCTCTCTAGGTATATTAATCAACTCTACATGCTTGTTTTTTTTTTTTTGTTTTTTTTTTTGGCTTTACTGATAGATCAGCTGATAAATTATAATTCTGTGTCCATTTCATCAAAAAGTTTAGTTGAGAAGCACTTTTAAATTTTAGTATGTACTACTTAATTATATCATGTCTCAACGTCAATATGTGGATGGCCAAAAATATAAAGCTTAATTTTGGTTTATTTTGAATGATTTCTGAGTTCCATCCCTATCGTGTTAGCTTGGCAAAAATAAGTTGGTAAAGCTTGACCCCAACATCGATTGACTTGGTGATTTATAGTTCATTGAGAATACTGTATTAGAGAAAGTTCCAGGGGCTTTTCTATTTGTTTATCCAGTTTTAGTGATTGATATATGTCTGTATATTTTTAGATATGTGGCGCAGGGGAAGGGGATATTGCAACCTCACCACTTGATCGATGAGTTCAACAACGCTGTATGTGATGACACTGCTTGTGAGAAGCTCAAAGATGGTCCCTTTAGTGAAGTCTTGAAAGCCACTCAGGTATATTCACTAATCCAGGGCAATAAAGATGATACTGGATATGTTTTCGGTGTCTTTCAGAAATTTGACGATGATGAAATGCTACTTTTATCTGTTTGTTGCCTTATCCAGACTGTTTTTTATAATTATTTTTAACTGGACATGCTCTTAAATTCCTTTGCTATCTTCCGCTCCGATTTTCTAGTATCTGGTCATGGTCGTGGTTACTGCTTGTTGCTTGCTATTGCTAGTGCTATTGCTTTCTTCCATCTATTTTTCTGGTTCTTATTTTTCTGGCTTTTGTTGTTGATATTTGATTGTCTTCTATTCATCCTCTCGAGTCGAGGTCAGTTGGAAACAACGTCTCTATCTCCCCAAATTCGTTTGCTATCTTCCGCTCCGGTTTTCTAGTATCTTAAGGAACCTGTCTGAAATGAAGATATAAGATGTAAAACATGGTGTCCGTTTTCTCTTTAAGGAATCAACATGCATATAGACTGTTATTTTGGTCTCACTTTCTGGATCTTCTGATCATACCTTCGAGGCGAACTTGATGGTTTCAACCTTTTAAAATCTTACCATCGAATCCTTTTCACTTTTGAAATTATGAGTTCAAAAATCGTACATTTGTTGATTTTTTTGCGAATGTTCACATGTAAGTTTAAGATTTGTGTCAAGAATTCTGAGCTCAATGGATCTCAGTAAAGCAGGTGTATCCCCCTCTGTCTTCACTCTCCATGTATCCACTTCTTTCATCTGGCCATTAATGCTTAATGAGCTAGCACTCATTTTAATGTTTGAATAAGTTGCTTATATCAGAGCAGCTTTTGATGTTTCGATCTTCAACGGGTTAAGCAGTTATTTTACCAGCATTCTGCAGCTGAAGGCAGGAATCTGAGATTTACTTGTCTCTGACTGAATTTCTTGTTCATTTTCCTAATAAGTGCTTTGGATTCTGTTAATGCTCGCGATCTGTTGTCAAAATAGGAAGCCATTGTGCTGCCACCATTTGTTGCCATAGCAGTTCGTCCAAGGCCAGGTGTTTGGGAGTATGTTCGAGTTAATGTATATGATTTGAGCGTTGAACAATTGACTGTTCCTGAATATCTTCATTTCAAGGAAGAACTTGTGGATGGAGAGTATGTTCTTTCTTATCTCAATACGAAACATAAAAAATTACACAAGTTGAATAATTAACAAATTTGTTTATTTTTAATGTATGCCAGGGGTAATAATCACTTTGTGCTTGAGCTGGATTTTGAGCCATTTAATGCATCAGTTCCTCGTCCATCACGCTCGTCATCCATTGGCAATGGAGTCCAATTCCTCAATCGTCATCTGTCCTCAATTATGTTCCGCAGTAAAGACTCTCTGGACCCATTACTTGATTTCCTTAGAGGACACAGTCATAAAGGGAATGTAAGTGTCGAAAGCATTTTTTCCTTTTGTAAATTTCTGCTTGTCCCTGATTGTCTACCAAAATTTTTCAACATGCGCAGCCATTATAAGAATGTAAAATACATCTAGTTCGAATTTCATCAGCAACAAACTATCTGCTTTACTTTTTATCTTTCCCATTTGATGGATATTAGTTTAGTTTATATAACAGATATTTTGGTTGAAGGGTACTATGAACTTTTTTCACAACCACTTAATGGATACATAGTTGTAATAGCTGACCTCTGGAATAATATTGTCTCACTTGAAAATGTTCAAGAAGTATTACTACTTCTAATCGTAAGATGGATTGTTTATCTATGCAGGTCTTGATGTTGAATGAGCGTATACAGCGAATCTCCAGGCTGGAGTCTGCTCTCTCTAAAGCAGAGGATTATCTCACCAAGCTACCACCAGATACATCTTATAATGAGTTTGAATACGCGTGAGTTTGTACACATTTGTTTTGTTTTCTTCCAAGCGTATGTAATTCCTCAAGAGAAGGGAAATCTATAGAAGTTGAAACATTGTTTATGGAACCATGTGCATGCAGATTGCAAGAAATGGGCTTTGAGAGAGGTTGGGGTGATACTGCCAGACGTGTTTTGGAGACGATGCATCTGCTTTCGGACATTCTTCAGGCTCCTGATCCATCAACCTTGGAGACATTTCTTGGTAGACTACCTATGGTGTTCAATGTCGTCATACTATCTCCTCATGGATATTTTGGCCAAGCAAATGTCTTGGGTTTGCCCGACACTGGTGGCCAGGTAATAACAAGGAGAATGAGGTCTTGTATTATGTACTCCGTCTATTCCAATCTATGCGGACCTATTTGACTGGGTATAGAAAGAAAAAGACTTTTAAAACTTGTAGTCTTAAGCAAGTCATAACATCTGTGTGGCTCTAATCTTTTTTAAACTTGTGCCGTTAAACATGTCAAAGTATTTGTGTGGTTATAAAAGCTTCTCATTGCGGGTAGAATTGGAAGTTTAAATTAAATGATTTACAAATATAGAAATGGGTCATTCTTTTTGGAACGGACCAAAAGGGAAATAGGTTCACATAAACGAGAACAATGGCACTACTAGTTTTCTTACAAATCCAATCTCTTTTGGGATACTCCTTCTAAACAGTTTGCCATTAGCTAGTTCCTCCCTCCTATAAACATTTGTCACCTAGTTTTTTCTTACAATCTAAAGACGTGCAGAATTCTCATGTATGTTCAGTTGATGCCTTACTGTGCTAACCAACTGTCATACCCTTTCATTATATTTTGGGAAAAGTTACAAAAATTGGGAACATATACATCTAGTACTAATAACCCCTCCCAAGAAGAAAAAAAAACAACTTTGGGCGTTGAATATCTGATGTTTTAATTTTGTATTTATGGGAAAGGCTGTCAATTTTAGAAATTCCAAACACTACATTTGGTTTTTTTCCCTTTTCCTGGAAAATTATACTACTGAATCATCTCTGGCTGTTCCAGTTTAACTAGAGACGTAAGGGTAAATAAGGGATCTGTCCTTTATTGCAGTAGGCTTGGTCAGGCATTCTGCTGTTGTGTTACAAGTAATATAGTTCGCATAGTTTCCGGGAGCTAGAGCTGTGATAAGAAACTCAGTAACATTACTTTTTGGCAATGCTAATCACTGTTAATGTTACAGAAGCTTCCATGGTTTTCCTTGATGTTATTCTCCTTTTGGTTGCTTCGCAGGTTGTCTACATACTGGATCAAGTGCGTGCCTTGGAGGCCGAAATGCTTCTTAGAATAAAGCAACAAGGACTTAACTTCAAGCCTAGAATCCTTGTTGTGAGTACATACATATTATTCAAGCTCTTATTTGGTTTGTGGGATTGCAGTTGACATCTTTGCTTTCTCTGATTACTAAAGGTCACACGACTGATACCTGATGCTAAAGGAACCACGTGCAATCAGAGGTTGGAGAGGATTAGTGGAAGTGAATACTCGCATATTTTACGTGTCCCTTTTAGGACAGAGAAGGGAATCCTTCAAAAATGGATATCTAGGTTTGATGTATGGCCTTACCTGGAGAAGTTCACTGAGGTAACCTCTTTGTCCCTTGGAGATTGCTGTTTTGGAAATTGCCTTTTATTGCTGATGTTTCTGCCAGTGTGCTTAAATGATTGATGTTAACCAGTCACTTGCAAGTGCTCGCAATAGCAACGGGAAAAGAAAGGATTTGTGCTAGTTTGAAGTCTACGTCCAAGAAAAATGATATTAAAAGTTTATGACTAGTGGAAGTATCAGTCATTCATGTACCTTGTCCCTAATTTCCTATGCGCAAGTTGTTTAGGTTGAGAGTAATTTGGCCAACTATGCAAATTAGGAGAACTTGTAGCCAACTATTGTGTTTGCCGACATGTTGATATACTTTCTGGTCCTGATTTACATTTGTTGGTTTGTCATACTGGATAAAGCTATTCTCATGTTTTTCTTGGAAGAAGAGATACTTGCCGTTTCATCATTTCTCCCGACCTCTCTATTACCTACGCTCTGCCAATTTAATGTTTGTAAATGTCTTCTTGAACAGGATGTGGCAAGTGAAATGACTGCTGAGCTCCAGGGAAAGCCAGATCTAATTATTGGCAACTACAGTGATGGAAATTTAGTTGCCTCCCTTTTGGCATATAAAATGGGTGTCACACAGGTAGGATATACATGATTCTTTATCTTGCTTGCACCAAGTCTTGAGGGTATGTATCTGCAATAGAAATTTTACGCTTTGCCTTCATTTCTTTTTAATTTTTTTTCCAGTGTACCATTGCTCATGCCTTGGAAAAAACAAAGTATCCTGATTCTGACATCTACTGGAAAAAGTTTGAGGAGAAATATCATTTTTCATGTCAGTTTACTGCTGATCTACTGGCAATGAATAATTCAGATTTCATTATCACCAGTACTTATCAAGAGATTGCAGGAACGTAAGTCATCTGAACCTGGTCGTTTAAATCTGATACTTCTTCCCTAGTAGTCTATTCAATCTGAATTTCAGTTCAGTATATGATGTCATAGGTTGAGGAACTGCGATTGGTAACCATATCAAATCCATAGCTGCTCTATAATTTTATTTCGTAATTGGAGAAACAATTTTTATTATTGAGCTTGTAGTCAGAGAAATAATTTTTCGAGCTTGAGCTAGAATTTGGTTATTTATCTATCAAGTAGCATAATACCGCAACAATTTTTTATGTGTGGCAATTTGCAATTTCAGTTTTCTATTTCTATAAGTTGCAGCTTTTCTTGCTGTTCTGATCATATTTACATGGCTGAAACTCAATATAAAACAAGGCTAGGTGATCAAAAATAGTTGGATGCTTTAAAATCAGTAGACGTTTTGCTAAATGAGTGACCAATGTTATTAAGAAACGTTCATGTTTTCAACCCTTTTGGCATACATTTGAGCATTGCCCAAGATTTTGGATAAGTAGATGCAGTGCTTATAATTATAAGGCATTTTATCCCGCCTTGTTTTTCATTTATGAAAATTAAGTAATTTACGAGTATTTGTATAAGTTACTTCATAAATTAGAAGTAAATCTGGATTGTGTAAAGCTATTCGCCCCGTATATACTGAAAGCTACTTGAACAAGCAAAAAAACACCGAAAAACGTAACATTCTCCATGGATTGATGAGACTTGTATGTGTGTGTGTATATATATATATATATACACACACACACATCCATCCATCCATCCATTACTAATGTTTGATGGTATCCCTTGGCTTCTTGACCTGTTCTTATTCATCATGCCTATACTTTGGTCCTTGATTTCATTCTCTTGAGCTGCATCAAAGACCTCAGTGTGTAATTCCCTATGTATTTGATAGCATTGTAACTTGTGTCATAATTCATGAATAGGGTATTAGAATTGCATGGTTGACATAGTAAATGGTCAGTTGATGATCCACAAAACATGCACTTATTGACTAAAATGTGATAGGACAGATTTATTTTTGTTTGTGGTTAACACAGTACTTAACCCTATACTTAATACAATTTGGCTTAGCTACAATCTTTTCTTCAGTGTTTATGCAAATTCCTTATTGCACAACGTTTTATTCTGTTGTTGCTTACACTTTTATTATTCCAGTAACATAGATGTGAAGACATTAGATTGATTGCTTGCAAACTGATAGCCACTTGTTTCAGGAAGAATACTGTTGGTCAGTACGAGAGCCATACTGCATTCACCCTCCCGGGACTATATCGCGTTGTTCATGGCATTGATGTTTTCGATCCCAAATTCAATATAGTGTCTCCTGGAGCTGACATGACAATTTATTTCCCATATTCTGACAAGGAAAAACGACTAACGTCTTTGCATGGCTCTATTGAAAAGTTGTTATTTGATCCTGCGCAGAATGAAGAGCATATGTAAGTGACGTCTGTTTGTACTTAATTTCTTTTTTGGAATAGATGACATGTTATTTGCATGAATATGACATATTATTTGCATGAATATGAAAAGGAGTATCTGATATGATTTTCTATAGATAAACTCCCAATGATATTATTCAAAAACTCCTGGATACTGTAATAGGAGAAGAAGAGAACCAGGGGTAGATGGCACGAGAATCCCTTAAATCTTGAAAAGTAGTCACTTAGCGCTCCCAACACTTCTGCCTCAGACCCTCAACTAACTACTATTATTGTTTGATTTCTTGGAGAAGCTATAAGAATCTCTCTCCTTATAGTGAATTTTACTTGACTTGCTTAATTTCCAAGGCTCCCTCCTATAAAATGCAAAAACTGTCTGTATTCAGTGTCTTGGTTTAATTAACAATTGATCCAATCAATTGCATATGGAACATCTTTCTTTATGTTTCTTCTGAAGTTCGTTTGAGGATAAGGAGTACTATCTGAGAAGATAGACTTGTAGGTAACCTTAGGGACGGATGTGGAAATTAACATATGGGCTCAGCTTTGCTGCAAAGTGCAAACCATGTATATGCGTTAAAAAATTCAGTAAACAAGTAAATGTTTGATTTTTGAACCCAGTAAATCAAATGAGTTGTGGTAGAATCTTGAACTCGAACCGATAAAGTTCAAATCCCGGATCCGCTTTTAGATAAACTCTACCTTGGGAAGTGTTATATATATATGTCCCTGATTATTTCTTTTTCCGTTACCTTTCTATTTTAATTTTTAAAGTTATTTTTAGATGGTTTTAGTTTTTGATAAGTGGTAATTAAATGCCATTCTATATACATTTATAAAGAATGATTGATCCTAGTTTCTCATTCCTAAGATCCAAATAAGGCAATAAACAATATGTCTTAGTAATTGGACCTGCTTCTGGTGATCAACGCTTGATTGCGTATTAGTAATAGATGACTGTAGAACTTTAACCATTTTAATGGTTTTGTCAAAGAACAAATATCGGACATATTAAAGAGATTGTACTTTGCTTCTGATTGGTCATTTTATTGTGAGCCGTAAATTGGCTGTGACTGATGTCATATCTTTGCTTACAGAGGTAATCTGAATGATATATCAAAACCCATAATTTTTTCAATGGCAAGGCTAGACCATGTTAAGAACATTACGGGACTAGTTGAGTGCTATGCTAAAAATGCCACATTGAGGGAATTGGCGAACCTTGTTGTAGTAGCTGGATACAACGATGTAAAGAAATCCAGTGATAGAGAAGAAATAACAGAAATTGAGAAGATGCATGCTCTTATTAAGGAACATAAATTGGATGGGCAATTCAGATGGATATCAGCCCAAACAAACCGGGCACGTAATGGTGAGCTCTATCGCTATATAGCTGACAAGAGAGGTATATTTGTTCAGGTATATGCTATTTGTATTGTATTAGTCCAATTTCATTTTGTGCACCAAAAGAAAAGTTGTTATTGTGACATAAATGTTTGTTTTAGCCTGCATTTTATGAAGCATTTGGACTAACGGTGGTTGAAGCTATGACTTGTGGTCTTCCAACATTTGCAACTTGCCATGGTGGTCCTAACGAGATCATTGAACACGGTGTATCTGGGTTCCATATTGATCCTTATCATTCCGATAAAGCTGCTGAACTCATGGCAGAATTCTTTCAACGCTGCAAACAAGATCCTAGTCACTGGGAAAAAATATCTGCATCTGGTCTCCGAAGGATTCTTGAGAGGTTTGTAGTTGTGTACTTGTATAGAAGATTAAAGAATGTTGCCTTTGATATTATTATTCTTTTTTTAACATCACTCAAGTTGTTGTATAAATAATTTTTAGGTATACGTGGAAGATTTACTCTGAGAGGCTGATGACTTTGTCTGGCGTATATGGTTTCTGGAAGCTTGTTTCAAAACTTGAGAGGCGTGAAACTAGACGATACCTTGAGATGTTCTACATTCTCAAATTCCGCGAGTTGGTGAGTGCCATTTTACTCATTCAGTTCCTATAAAGTATATTTAAGCATAAACATGTGCGTGCGTGCGTGATTGCGGCTGTCGAAAATGCTATGGACATATATATCCTGAGCTAAGGAGTTTTATTGATTTGGCTCTCTGTTTACAGGCAAAATCTGTTCCTCTAGCAATTGATGACAAGTGATGGTGCAAGCAGTAGGATGCAAAAATAGCCTACACGGATATATAGCCAGTAGCCAGCAGTTGTGAACTCCATCTGAATGAAGACATAAATCTTACACATATCATTGTGCCACTGTCAATAAATGTGATGTTATTGTAAAAGCAATTTACTGCCCCAGTCGGTCTAATTGAACACCAAGGTTCCTGTTGTACTTCTTAAACCAATGGTCAGTGTTACCGGGGTTTTTTTGGTTAAAGAGAATATGAAATACTACACACTGTTACCTTTTTTTTTGTGTGTGTGTCTGTGTGTGTGTTAGGGGCGGGTCGGTGCTAAGGGGGAGAGGAAGATTGGACCGGGGGATAGGTTACGTAAAAGAAGATTGAAGGAGTTACATGTATTTCTTCTCTTTTAGATATCATGTTAATGTCTATTGAAATTGTAGTAACAATAATGTAGGCAAGTAAAATTACATCTTTTTTGTTATAAAAAATTTGATAAAACTCAATTGCTCGTCGTGCATGATTCACTATTCATACTCCTAAAATTTTACCAAATGTGATTTGGAAAAAATTTGAAAGTCTTCTCGTTTTAGGAGAAGATAAATTAAAAATAAAAAAAATATTTTCTACTAATTTAAGAACTCTATTAAAGGCTTTTATGATTTTAGAATTCTTTTTAAAATTTTTCTATTATAGCAACTGTTAACTCCGAGGTTAAAACTCGCACCCACTGCTCTAAGGTAATCTTGCTCTCTTGTAAGAATTCCACATCAATTTGTAAACTCTCGAATTGCTCCTTCCAATTGAATGCCTCTAACTCAGAATCACGTGCTCTCTGCTGAGAATTGTATGCAATCTGCTCCAAGAGGGGGACGTTGTTCATCATTTTGTACCGATAAGATTGGCCTAAAAAGGACAAGATAAATTAGAATCCCAAAGATAAAAAATTACAAAGGAAAAAAAGGGGTAAATACCTTCATGGTAGTATGCACAATATCGTTCATCAGGGCTAGGGAACTAGGGCTCTCCAGCTTTGCTTTTTCAATTGGGCCAATCAAAGGCTCCAGCCATACATCTGCCTGACCTGATTTCCTCGAAAGGCTGCTCTCAGCAGGAACTTTAACAACCACACTCCTCATAGCAGCACTTCTACTTTAAGAACCCACCTTAGTATGATGAACGATTGGATGTGGAATTGTCAAAGGAGGAGCGGTGGAAGAGGTAAGAATAGTCGAGGTAAGAAGATTTGAGCTAGGAACAATTGAGGAAGGAATAGTATAGTTGGGGGTGGCAATGAAAGAATCACAGGCACGAGAGTTGAAAAAGACGCTAAGGGTGTTTCATCCAAAACAGGCCCTAAACTTCCACTATCAAAACCGATAACAAAAAGTTGTTCAATGGACCGACGAGTATCACCAAGGTCAACATCATCATCAGGAATTATCACTGGGGCTTCAATGAATGCAGTAAAAAGAACAAAATGACGGGGAGACACATCTGCTTCGTCATCGGAAATTATGCGTCTTCGGGCTCGAGGCCTTGTCACCAAAGAGCTCACATCTTCCTCTTCTTCGGAATCTTCTTATTCAGAAGATTTCCTCTTCGAAGAACCCAAGACTGAGCCCTTTCCTTTATTCAACAGCTTTCCTCTTTGAAGAACCCAAGACTGAGCCATTTCCAAAGAGATACGGGTTCCAAAGAAGCACGAGAAGCCGTAACTACCTCGGCGGTAACTCCTCGAATAGCAAATCCTGATAAAAAGATGGTTTGAAATTAGATCCATAAAGAGAACCATATGCATGAAATATGAAACATAATAAGAAGCTTTTACCATGAGTCTTTACTTTCCAACCAAAACGGTTAGATAGTGTTTTCCAAGACCTCCAATCCATTGGTGCGGTCTTCTACCCAGCCACGAGAATTGGGAACATCTCCCACAACTTCCATGGTTGCTAAAAAGGAAAAAGGAAAAGCAAAATTAGAAAAGTTGATAAACTTGAAGTAAAAAGGCACTAAAAGGAATTACGTGCAAAGTTCCACTTCTCAGGGAAAGGAACATTATCTTCACCCATTAAACCAGCAGTGGGGGCAGCAACAAACCGGGCATACCAGTAACGATCCTTGTCATCCTTAGGGCTCACCAAAACCCTCTTACTCCTGGCTACTAGTGAAAAAACACCATTGCAAAAAAGCCCAGGGGTGTAAACATGAATTAAGTGAGAGAAAGTAAAGGGAACACTAGCTGAATTGGTTAAATGTATTAAACATGCAACAACCCTCCATATGATTGGGCCAATTTGACCCAAACAAACATCGAAAAACGACAAAAATCAAGAATCACTCGGTCAACAACTGGTTTAAACCCTAAGGTGAAATGGTATGTATAAACAAAATAAAACCCCGTCAAGTAAGAAGTGATTCTTTGATTTTGGTTAGGAATAATAATATAAAAGTCATCACTCCAATGGCAATACTTATGATCTACGGGAGCCAAAATTTATGTAATCTGAGTGGGAAAAGCATCAGCACGATCTAAAATAGAAACCTGATTCCTAAAAGATTCCCTGTCATGATAAAAAGAATTTTCCTGCCGATTTCCCCTTCTATGCGATCGCGGTAATGGTTCAGAAGGTTCTTTACCCCTAGAGAAAGATTTTGGAGAAAGGGAACCTCTGGCTCTTGAAGAAGGGCCAGAACCAGGAGATAAAATAGAAGGGCCCCGTGCAGATCCCGAACTACGGTGCCTACCTTCCCTTCTGCCCCTACTGGGAGCACTAGGGAAGGTATCAAAATGGAAGCCCTTCTAGGGTTAGGGTTCAATTAAGACATAATGAAAAAGGATGATACGAGGAAGAAACAAACAGAGATTTCAGAAATAAAGTGTTCGGTAAAGCTTTATTTATGAGGTAAAGACAAAGAAGGAAGTTATATTTATATTGATGAGCAACCGTCAAAAGGAAAAGTGCAATGATGAAAGGACCATGATAATGTTAACTGACACTTCGTGAACAAAGAAGCCGAAAAGAAAGCTTAAAAAGTGCTACAAAACTGCAGAACCATAGGAAGGTGACACGTGTGAAATGCATTAAATGGAAGTGATAATTAAAGTGTCAATTCTGTCACATAATTAATGGTGACAAAATTTCCATTTTAACGAAATCCACTTCCCAAATATTCAATTGATGTAATGGCAAGTAGGGGGACTACAGGTCTCACAACTGTTGGGTTTTTAATATATTTAATTAATATATTAAAGAGTTAAAAGAGGGTGAATGGGAAATGGAGGGAAATGAAATTTTGAGTGAAATTTTAATTTCCCTCTCCTTGGTAAATGGGCATTGTCCCATATCGGAAGAGGAAGAGGTTTTTTATGGGTATATAAGCAATTGCTCTTCTTCTAGCTCTTAAAGAGTTGAGAAGAAAGCAAGCCTCGCGCCGTCGTCGTCGTCGCTCGCTCGGCTCGGCTTCGGCTTCGGCTTCGGCTTCGGCTTCGGCTTCGGATTCGGATTTGGATTTGGTCAAATGGTCGATTGATTAACTTTTTGGACCAAATTTATTTGTTAATAGTAAAATATTAACAGAAATGTTATTAAAATATTTATTTTAATAACATAATATTAATATTAAATAAATATTAATATTAAATCCAAATTTCAGTTTTTTCTGTTTTTGTAACAGAAAATTAACTACCCATCAATTTTCCCTCTTTATTTTCCCTCTTTATTATTGAGTAAATGGCCATTTATGCAATGGCATTTATGCTGTGGCAGTTTTGCAGAAACAACCATTCTGAAGAGACTCTTCAGATTTCAGCTCAACTTTTGGCTATAAATACAACACTATTCTGCTCATTTCTGTTTATGCATATATTTGTTTGTATTTATTTATATTTCCAGAATTATTTTACAAATACATTGTAATAACAAGCTTAAGGAATTTAATTATATTTTTGTATTTGTTTTTACTGTTTCTGGAAGAGTAAAACCTTTGTGGTTTTGTACTCTATTAAAATCTACGTGATTTTAATATTTGTGTCATTCTTTTACAGAAATGACTAACGAGAATGAGAACCAAGTTGTTCCAATGGTGACTGCTAATGCCTCAACAAGCCGAACGACTCCGGCATTGGCACCGGCGGAGAAACCCGGCAAATTTTCCGGGATTGATTTCAAGCGCTGGCAACAAAAGATGTTCTTCTATTTGACTACTCCGAGTCTCCAGAAGTTCATCAAGGAAGATGTTCCTGTGTTGTCTGACGATACTCCAAAAACTGAACGCTTTCTCGTCGTTGAGGCGTGGAAGCATTCAGATTTTTTATGCAAGAATTATATTCTAAGCGGCTGGAAGATGCTTTGTATAACGTCTACAGTGGCGTAGAAACGTCAAAGGAACTGTGGACTACGCTTGAAAAGAAATACAAAACTGAAGATGCCGGGTTGAAAAAGTTTGTTGCTGCAAAGTTTTTGGACTACAAAATGGTAGATAGCAAGTCTGTTATTACCCAAGTCCAGGAATTGCAAGTGATTATTCACGATCTCCTTTCTGAAGGTATAAATCAAATTAATATTGATGTTGAAAGTAGTAACCTTAGTATTTTTACTAATGAAAATTTCATTGAAGGTCTTGTTATCAATGAAGCATTCCAAGTAGCAGCAATGATTGAGAAGTTGCCTCCTTTGTGGAAGGACTTCAAAAACTACTTGAAACACAAACGCAAGGAGATGTCCCTTGAAGATCTCATTGTTCGGTTGAGAATCGAAGAGGACAATAAAGCTGCTAAAAAGAGAGGCCGTGGAAACTCAACAATAATGGGAGAAAATATTGTTGAAGAGAACAAGAAGAGGAAGAAGGCTTCGGGACCAAAATACAACCCAAGCAAGAAGCGGTTCAGTGGAAACTGCTACAATTGTGGAAAACCTGGACACAAATCTACGGAGTGTCGTGCTCCGAAGAAAGGCAAGAAAAAGGGTCAAGCAAACATGGTTGAAAAGAATGATGATGTTGATGACTTGTGTGCCATGCTTTCCTAATGCAACTTGGTAGGCAATCCTAAAGAGTGGTGGATTGATTCTGGAGCCACTCGCCATGTTTGTGCTGTTAGAGAAGCGTTTGCTACTTATGCTCATGTTGGACCCGACGAGACGATTTCTATGGGAAATGCTTCTAAGGCCAATATTGAAGGATGTGGGAAGATATTTCTCAAAATGACTTCCGGCAAAGTGGTGACTTTGAACAACGTCCTTCATGTTCCCGAGATTAGGAAGAATTTAGTCTCTACTGGACTTCTTGTTAAGAATGGTTTTAAGTGTGTTTTTGTTTCCGATAAGGTTGTAATAAGTAAGAACGAAATATTTGTAGGAAAAGGTTACCTCACTGAGGGCCTTTTCAAGCTGAATGTAATGGTCGTTGAGAATAATAATAAAATTTCAGCTTTCGTCTTACTTACTTGAGTCAAATGAATTATGGCATATACGTTTGGGTCATGTCAATTATAAAACCATACAAAAATGATTAATTTGGAAGTATTTCCTAAATTTGAATGTGACAAATCAAAATGTCAAGTATGTGTGGAATCTAAGTATGTTAAACATCCTTATAAGTCAGTTGAAAGGAATTCAAATCCTTTAGACTTAATTCACACAGATATTTGTGACATGAAGTCAATACCATCTCGCGGTGGAAAGAAGTATTTTATAACTTTTATTGACGATAGTACTCGATATTGCTATGTTTACTTACTTAATAGTAAAGATGAAGCAATAGACGCATTCAAGCAATACAAAAATGAAGTTGAAACACAACTTAACAAGAAAATCAAAATGATAAGAAGTGATAGGGGTGGTGAATATGAATCTCCTTTTGAACAAATATGTTTAGAATATGGAATTATTCATCAAACAACGGCCCTTACACGCCCCAATCCAATGGGATTGCAGAAAGAAAGAATCGTTCATTAAAGGAGATGATGAACACATTATTGATAAGTTCTGGTTTGCCACAGAACTTGTGGGGGGAAGCCATACTTACGGCTAGCCGAATACTAAATCGAGTACCCCATAGCAAAACACAATCCATTCCATATGAAAAATGGAAAGGAAGGAAGCCCAACTTGAATTATTTTAAAGTGTGGGGGTGTTTGGCGAAGTGCAAGTTCCTAAACCCAAAAGTGTAAAAATAGGACCGAAAACCGTTGATTGTGTTTTCATAGGATATGCGACTAATAGTAAAGCATATCGATTTATGGTTCATAAATCAGAAAATCCCGACATTCATAATAATACGGTTATAGAATGAGATAATGCTGAGTTCTTTGAAAATATATATCCGTACAAAAAGGAATGTGAGTCGATTAGTGAAGGATCTAAACGATCTCGGGAAGAAGCAAAAGAAAGTACACTTAACCAGGAAGATCCAAGGCATAGTAAACGTCAAAGAACGTCTACTTCATTTGGACCAGATTTTGTGGCTTTCTTATTGGAAAATGAGCCTCAAACATTTAAAGAAGCTATGTCTTCTTCGGAATCATTGTTATGGAAAGAGGCAGTCAATAGTGAAATAGAATCTATATTGAACAACCATACATGGGAATTGGTTGATCTTCCTCCCGGAAACAAACCGTTGGGTTCTAAATGGATCTTTAAGAGGAAAATTAAAGATGATGGCACTATTGACAAATATAAGGTAAGACTTGTGGTCAAAGGGTATAGACAACGAGAAGGTCTTGATTATTTTGATACATACTCTCCAGTTACAAGAATTACGTCCATACGAATGTTAGTAGCGTTAGCTGCAGTTTATGGTCTTGAAATTCATCAAATGGATGTTAAGACAGCTTTCTTAAATGGAGAGTTGGAGGAAGAAATCTACATGGAACAACCAGAAGGGTTTGTGGTTCCAGGTAAAGAAAAGAAGGTCTGTAGACTTGTTAAGTCCCTTTACGGATTAAAACAAGCACCCAAACAATGGCATGCTAAATTTGACCAAATAATGTTGTCAAATGGGTTTAAGATAAATGAATGTGATAAATGTGTGTACATTAAAAATGTTCCAAATCATATAGTCATTGTTTGCTTATATGTGGATGATATGCTCATAATGAGTAATGACATTGCCAATATAAATGCTACTAAGCGTATGTTAACTAGCAAGTTTGATATGAAAGACTTGGGAGTTGCTGATTTAATTCTAGGAATTAAGATCCATAAGACTTCTCAAGGTCTGGCGTTGTCACAATCTCATTAAATCAAGACAGTACTTGAAAAATTCAAGAACTTGGGCTTTAAAGTTGCAAAGACTCCAATTGACGTGAATCTTGCATTAGCAAAGAACAAAGGCCAAAGCATATCACAATTGGATTATGCTCGTGTGTTGGGTTGCTTAATGTACATCATGAATTGTACACGACCAGATATAGCCCGTGCTATAAGTAAATTGAGTCGATATACGAGCAATCCAGGTCAATCTCATTGGATGGCTATGAAACGAGTTTTGGGGTACTTAGTATATACCCAGGACTTTGCTTTGCACTACAATAAATATCCTGCGGTCATTGAGGGATATTGTGATGCAAATTGGATCACCGGATCAACTGATTCCAAGTTCACAAGTGGATATGTATTCACCATTGGTGGAGGAGCGGTATCTTGGAAGTCGTCCAAACAAACTTGTATTGCCCGCTCTATAATGGAGGCCGAGTTCATAGCCTTGGATAAAGCCGGTGAAGAAGCTGAATGGCTCCGGAATTTCTTGGAAGATATTCCATTTTGGCCTAAACCCTTGGCACCAATATGCATACACTCTGCGATAGTCAAGCGGCAATTGGAAGGGCTGGGAGCGTTATGTATAATGGTAAATCTCGTCATATACGACGAAGACATAAAACCGTTAGACAATTACTCTCCAGAGGAATTATCACGATTGACTATGTAAAGTCAAGTGATAATGTGGCGGATCCACTTACAAAAGACCTAACTAGAGATGTAGTTGAGAAATCATCAAGGGGAATGGGACTGTGGCCGAGAACAAGTCATAGTGGCGGTAACTCTACCTAGAAGATTGGAGATCCCAAGATCTAGGTTCAAGGAGATCAAACAAAGTCATTTATGACGGTTCAACATTGTCAAATAAACTTTTGGTCCATTCTCGTATAAGACAATGTTCCAGTACCAAAGATAAAGCATTAAGGCTTTTTAATGATTTCTAAATTTGATACGGGGTATATCAAATAGTGTATCTACGGGATGACACGTTTAGGAATCAACTATGTAAGTGTGAAGTGTTAGCCGCTTCAAGGAGAATTCTGTAAGGCCAGTTCTCTACGCACTTATGAAACCAGGCGGTGTTCATGGCTGAAACGAACACAACAATGAGAACCAAAGACGGTTAAGGGTTGGTTGTGTGACTTGTGGTTGGCTAGGTATACACCAAAGTTCGACGGTTCAAGATATCAAATCTACCGATTGATCGAGTATATCCGACATAAGTTCAGTATGGAAAGTTCAAAGGGAAACCTACTTATCGAGATGCAATTAATCCTTACTTGCGAATCACACAGGTTTTCATGCATACTTCCGTGATATAGCCATTCCCCATTCATGTGGGGGATTGTTGGGTTTTAATATATTTAATTAATATATTAAAGAGTTAAAAGAGGGTGAATGGGAAATGGAGGGAAATGAAATTTTAGTGAAATTTTAATTTTCCTCTCCTTGGTAAATGGGCATTGTCCCATATCGGAAGAGGAAGAGGTTTTTTATGGGTATATAAGCAATTGCTCTTCTTCTAGCTCTTAAAGAGTTGAGAAGAAAGCAAGCCTCGCGCCGTCGTCGTCGTCCGCTCGGCTCGGCTCGGCTCGGCTTCGGCTTCGGATTCGGATTTGGATTCGGATTCGGATTTGGTCAAATGATCGATCGATTGATTAACTTTTTGGACCAAATTTATTTGTTAATAGTAAAATATTAACAGAAATATTATTAAAATATTTATTTTAATAACATAATATTAATATTAAATAAATATTAATATTAAATCCAAATTTCAGTTTTTTCTATTTTTGTAACAGAAAATTAACTACCCATCAATTTTCCCTCTTTATTTTCCCTCTTTATTATTGAGTAAATGGCCATTTATGCAATGGCATTTATGTTGTGGCAGTTTTGCAGAAACAGCCATTCTGAAGAGACTCTTCAGATTTCAGCCCAACTTTTGGCTATAAATACAACACTATTCTGCTCAGAATTTTACTACGAATTTCTGAGTTTCTCCTCCTTTCTTCTGCATAATTTTAGCATCAAACAAAGCAAAAAGTAAGTGTGATTTGCTACCGAACTTTGCGTTCGCTGAAACACTGGGGTTTGCAGTACCACTACACCAGTGTGTAATTCGTTCTATCTTGTGAGGAAATAATCCATAACCTTGGGTACTAGGAGGGGATTAAATTCCTTAAGGAAACACTGTGAATTCAATGGGCTCGAATTGGTTTCTTCATTTCTGTTTATGCATATACTTGTTTGTATTTATTTGTAATGGCAAGTAGGGGGACTATCTCTATTGGGAAAATTGAGTTTACATATTAAAGTAGTATGGAGATAACGTGTCATGACACGTAGGCTGGTCAAATAGTCAAAGCCAAGAGGCACGAGTGGTAATAGATGCGAGCAAAAGCAAAGGAGGAGGCACAGACAGTTATTCAAAGGATTGAGCGCTCGTACCTATTCAAGACATTTAAGTTCAATAATCAAGAAAAGTCAAGGGAATGAATCTGACGACACACAAGGGTCCAAATACAGTACGTATTTAATAAACATTAAATGCTGAAAATGTTAGAGAATCTATTTTAAATGTAATGATTATGCAACGTAGCATTCAGTGTCATTTATTTCCCATAATAATCTTATTATGACAAAAGCAAAACACATACATCCGAAATAGCTATAAAAGGGAGAGTACTGAACAGTTGTAGGGACACGAAAGACTATCTGAATATACTTTGGTTTAATTGTTTCTCTTGATTATACACTTGCTATTCAAGTTACTTTCTTTTATTCATTCTTGCGATTATCATAACCCGAGTTCTTCTAAATTATCGCTTTAGTCAAAATTCTTTTTTTTTTTTGTTAAACAATGACATGCTCCAAGAACTCCACAGAATCATAGGCCTTGGTCGGGTCTATTTTGATCATGCATCTAGGAGAAGTATTCTTCCTTGTGTAAGCTTTGACAAGCTCATGAGACAAAATGATGTTTTCTGCAATTTTCCTCCCCGGAATGAAACCATCTTGCACTTCACTAATGATGTTTGCTATAACTTTTTGTAATCTATTTGTTAGCGCCTTTGAGATGATCTTATATAGTATTGAGCAGCAGGCAATAGGTCTAAATCTCTTGTTGTTATAGGATTGCTTACCCAAAATACCAGTGTAATTGCAGTGTAATTTATGGCTTTATATAGCTTCCCAGTAGTGAAGAAATGCTTAATTTCCCTCACTACATCACGTTTGATCATTGACCATGCTCCTTTGAAGAAATAAGATTTATATCTATCCACTCCAGGGGCCTTATCTTCATGTATTGCACATAATGTTGCATATATCTCTTCCTCTATTACTTCCACACATAAGCTCAAATGTTGTTCATGAGTGAGTTTAGGTCCATTTTTCATAGTTTCCTTGTTGATAGCAGGCAAAGATGCAGCAGCAGTTCCCATCAAGCTCTTATAAAATTTAACTATTTCCTTCTAAATGATATTAGGAGTAGCCAGTTTCATTCCACCATCAGTGTAGATCTCTAGTATCTGCTATCTTTGACTTCTCTCCTTCATGACTCTAGAGAAGTACTTAGTATTGGCATCCTAGCTTGATCCATTACACTCTAGCCTTCTGTTTGAGGATACTCTCCTCAATTAAGTGACCATTTTTCCAAGTTCTGTAGGATAGTCGTCTCTTATAGTAGCAGGTTATCTGTATATTGTATCCTCATTTCCTTCTGAACTTGAATAAGATCAGCCCTGGCATTCTCAATTCGCTCAACAATACCCTTATACTTATTAGTATTAAGTCTTTTGAATAGAGGTTGCAGAGCTTTTAGTTTCTTCCAAATGCTCTCCATTTGATCATCAGCTTCCTTTCTTCTCCATAGATTGCCAACAATTGTATCAAACTCATCATGGGAGGCCTATACATTAGAAAACCTAAAAGGAGTTCTAATGTTAAGTTTCACAGTTTTTCTATTGACAAGCATTGGTGAGTGGTCAGAGATTAAAGGTATCATATTCTGTGTGCAGATGACCCCAGTTCATTATCCAGCTATCATTGCCAAATGTCCTACAAATTCTACTCACAATCCTTTCTGCCCCTATCGATTATTGGACCATGTGTAATAGTATCTCTTCCATGGTAGTTCATTCAGTAAAGATTGTGTATGCAATCAGAAAAGTCAGTAATTCCATTCAGTGTCACATAGTTGCCATATATCCTATCTTGTATATATAGCATAGCATTAGAATCACCACCTATCAGCCATGATTTGTTTGTGTGCGCAGATATATCAGCCAGACTTGTCCATATCTCATTTCTTTGATCAACTGTATTGAAGCCATATAAAAATATTAGATATGATTCAAATCCATCCAATCTGCCTTTAACTAGGCAGTGTATAATCTGAGCCTCCACTTTTTCAACATCAACAATATACATATATGGATCCCAGGTGAGCCATATTTTGCCATTCATAGCTTTCTGGTAGTTTCACTACAATGCTCATCCTGGTAATAAATTTTTGATAAATCTCTTCACATTTGGTTCCTTAAATCTAGTCTCAAGTAATCCAGCTAGTTTGATATGTTTATTCTTCATGTATGTTAAGATCTCTTTCTGCTTGTATCTCTTGTTTACACCCCTAACATTCCACACCAACCAAGCCATTGAGATAGGGAAGGAGGCCTACTTTCTGTAGTACACAGGTTCTTATTGCTTCCTAATCAACTTGTTATCTCTGAAATTCTATTGTTCCTCTGCAGGTTAGCTGCCAGAGCTGGAAATTCTCTAGGACAACTATGTTCAGGGCTTTTATGTTCTTGCTCCTCCTCTCTGATGCTTTCCTTAGCAAGTCCCCTAGTGATTATCTTGTCCTCCCAGCAAAGTCATTTGCCTTTGTCTAGCTTCCTGTTGATAATGTTCATCGACTGTGCCTTACCATTCTTGTCTACATAACCTCAGCTGCCTTACCATTCTTGTCTACAACTTTTTTTGTGCTCCACTCATGTATATCACCTTTGGAGGTCCAACATCTGTATGTGCTAGCAGGGCATTTTCTTTAGGTCTTCTCCTTCTCCGTGGCTACATAAAGTTCTGATTCTCAACTTCTTTTTGCTTGTAGTAGTGACCTAATTTTTTAAGCAAACCTTAAAGAATTTTGGTTTCCAATCGTATTCAATCGTTTGTTCAAAATTCTCTCCCATTTGGTTCCCGCACTAAGACACTAGTAGGAAGTGGACTTGTAACATTTATTTCAATGAGCACGCGAGCATAGGAAATCATTTTCTGTTTGGAGGTACACACTCAGCATACAGTGGTTTTCCTATCGCACTAGCAAATCCTACTCAGTGATTTTCCTCCCCAGTAACTCATGGGTAGGTTTGCCAATACCACCCACAGAGAAATTTCTTGCAGGAACTCCTTTGTGAAATCAAAATTTACAGTCTGTGGCTTCAATATCATCAGTTTATTATTAATTATATGAGGCCCAGAATATAAGATTTCCTGCATATCACTTGTAGACTGAAATTTGATAACATAATATCCTTCATCATGGTAAAATACCTCTGGTTCAACCATTCGATTCCAGTTCTGTTTCACAAATCTATGCATATAGTTATACCCAGTGTCTCTCCAATTACATACACAATCAGTGCATTCTTCCATTTTTGGATTTCTCTATCAGCGTCATCCTTTTCCAGTTGAAGTACAACTTTCCCCTCAACAATTGTAGGAGGAATGTAATCTAATTTTAAACCATTTTCTGAGCTATGATTACCTGCAAAGAGGGATGTCCATGCAATTGATTTCTCCGTGTTCTCAATTGTTGGTTCCAGATCTGAGATGCCCTTACTTGTACACCTAATTTGTTGACTTCACTAGTGAAATCTCATTTCGCACACTTAGAGATGGGGTAGTACTCTAGCGGTGTGCTGCACACTCGATTCCACTTATTTCTGCTTCAAATATTGACTCAAGGAATGGAACAGGAGTAGTCACCGATTGTGCCAACTTTGGTTTTTCCGGTTGCATGTGAGCTTCAGCTGCTTTTTAGTAGCTAAAGGTTGCAACCTAGGTCGTCCATGAGCTCAACCTCTAGGGCATGAGAGCTAGAGAGAAAACGCAGACTTTGTAGCTAATATTCTTTTCAAACATATTATAGTATTTAAACAACCTCATATGAATCTCATTTTCAAACAGCCTCATATGAATCTCATTGTCCAAGACGTCTTGTGTCAAGATAAAAAAAAAAAAACTCATACTTGTCTTGTTATTTGTTAAATTCCTTTTCCCAAATGCATGAATGAATTCTAGATTGTTTAAAGCTCTAGACCTTTTTTTTTTTTTTTGGTTAAAGCTCTAGACTCCTTAACCAAAAAATAAAAGCACGTTACAATAGAAACATCCGCCATTAGCATTATCCCTTTTTCATAATTTTTCCTCATAGTTGTCTTTCCATTTTAAATTGTATATTACAAGATTGAATCTCAACCATAGAAAACGTGGGTAGACACATGGCAAGAATCAGCAATGCTATTGAACATTACTGGACATAATTTCTCTGGAGGGGGGTCCTCCCCCGCTTTCACTAGCCCAGAACAAAGTAGACAACAGAGACATGCTGAGGAAAGCATAACTCTTTCGTGTACACAGTGTAGGGGTCTCGACGTGGGAGGATATTGCAACTGTTAAAATTCATATAATCATCTTGTTAATCAGAACACCCTCTATTCTCAGTGCAGCTATGAAATAACTGGACTAAATCACACATCTAGTTAAGGCTAAAACATGTAATTTATTTCATGGCAGGAGATAAAATCATCATCTATAAGCAAATTCATACTGAATTGCATGAATAATTCAGAGTTCTGAACATAGCCTCTTAGAAGGAAGAACAGGGGGAATACGGAGGCAGAAGGCCTTTTCAGTTTTAGTATCCTATGTTCAAAATTCTACAAAACTTGATGAATGACGCACTGGCAACTTGCAGTCAGATCTTCTTACTGTCAGGACATAAAATAATCCCGCACTCAAAACCCATTACTTTGTTAGCAAGAAATGGATTTTCACATCAGTATATAATCAAAACTATTTCCACTATTCTACCAAGCCTAAAGTCTGAATATAAACCAACATCAGCTGATGATCACCTTGTTCAGAAATTCAGCTTGCTCAGGAAAGTATTCCAACAGTTCATCTTTTGTCACCCAGACAAAATCATCACACTTCCTAATATCAAATTTGTTGGTTGCAATAACTTGGGATTTGAAGAAGAAGCGCTGTCACAATAAATATAAAATAAATATATTAGAAGCACATACACCTTGCAGAAGCTATCAGGGAATTTCCCTCCCTCCGTCCCTGACTGCTTGTGGATTGAAAGAATTTCGGACTGTTCTTTTCTCCACTACTTTAATCATTAAAATGCCCATACCTTAATTGATGGAATTTCCTTATCTTCAGTGGGTTTTGTCACCAAATGGCCCATGGGGGCATTTCCAACAAAATATGTATGTGAAAGATCTCCAATTACAGATTCTAGGGCAGACTCAGCACACTGCAAATAGTAGCAACTTATATTTCATTTTCTAACCCCAAATTATTGAAACTCCTAAGGAAAAAAATTGAATAATACTATAGTAGTAGTTACCTTGCGCAGGGTCTCTTCAGACTCATAAACTTTTTCTGGAAAATGCCAGATAGGCTTTCCACTATGAGAGCCATGTGTGGTACCATGAACAAGAAGATAGAGTCTCCTATCTAGAGCTCGCTGTAATGATCTTACACATATCAACAAAATCTCATAATCAGTAACATGAAACACTAGCCAGCGGAAGGAAATAAACGCTGTGAATATCTATCGATTCAGGCAAATGCAAAGGTTTTGGATATTGGAGCCCAAAGCTGATTAAACTACTTCCGGCCCGGTAAGATCAGATTTCTAGAACGGCAGCGTGTTCAATCAAACGGGTGATTTTCTCTAAAACAACGTGAAAAGAGGATTAGTACCTTTTAGCAAATTTTGACTTAGCGATGAGTTGATGAACAGAGGCAAGCTATGTTGCTGGGAGAGGGAATGCATTCAAACGGGAAGGAAGAAGGCAATGGACAATAGCTCTCCATTCTTAACTTTATATACTTATGAACACATTCAAAAGGAAAGGAAAAAAGCAATGGACAATAGCTCTTCGTTTTTAATTTCAAATACTTAATGTTCAATTAGACAAATCCCAAGTAACTATCACCATCAATTAGTTCTAATCAATATTAAGGCACTTCAACTTCAGAAATTTGGTTATGGTAAACAATTTAGAAGTCAACAATTACCAATTGTCAGGAAATGGTGAGTCTGCTGAATTTAGGTAAAGCAACTCTTGAATAGAAAAAAGATCTTCTAGTGCAATGTACATATTCAAATTCTTGTAAAATATTAGACGAAGTTAGAAGTCTAAGCTTGGTACCTTTGATCATTAGCTGTATCAGCCTCTGAGATTCGAGGAGCTGGTTTATAATCAATTTGATAATCACCTTTTCCCCTGCATATAAATATAGATGCTACTGTAGCTGTTGACCATGTGGCATTTGACAATAGACAGAAAGGTTAAAAACTAGATAGGACGGTATGTGATAGCATGCTCAAAGAACCGTGTACAAAGGACTAATCAGAGAGAATGCATGAAAAGTAAGGGCAATAATGCTAGACTATTCAAAGAGTAAAAACCAGTTAGGTCATAATGGTCTTATCCCTAAAGACAAAAAGAGGAGACAGTGTTTACTGTCCAACATGTGCACTGTTGCATGAAAAGATCTCAATTTCTTACAACCCGATCAATTAAAATAGTAATGATATTAGGCCATTTCTACCACCACGCACTTTTTCCGAAAAGAAAGCAAAACGTTTTAACCGTAAAATGCCCAGCACGAAAATAGTGTTGCTCAGTACAAAACATTATTTTCCGAGTTACAAAAATTGTTCAATTTCGCATGGAAATGATGAATACATCATGGCATCCCCTTTATTTGTTGTAACCTATTTAACTGATAGGGGGGCAGTCAGTTGCATCTCCAACTACAAAATTTTTTGGCCTCGTATTGTTGAAGAATGACTACAGTTTCGACAGGTGAGGCAAAATCACATCTATTAACAGAATCACATCTATTAACAGATGAGGCCACAGAAATTTTGACTGATTGAAAGAAGTAAAGATAGTATTGAAGTGACTATAAGAGCCAAACCTTGATCTTCACAGGCTAGTAGGCTACACAGATTGAGTTATACGGTGTCACGTAAGATAAATTACGATGCCTGGTCTCAGAACTTTAGATTATCATAACTATAACTAGTATTACAAAAAAATAACATTTTCCCAGAAATTTACAAATTTCAGGAATTCTGAAAATTACCAAAATACCTCTAGCGCTGGAATTCCAGAACTTAACAATCTATGGAAAAAGAAAGGCACTAAATTACAATAGTAAACAATGAGTTACCAATATTTTTCTTGTATAAATTATTATGCATCCGAATTTTGAATTTTCTGTGTATCTCTTCGCTATTGTCTTCGTCATAGATAGCCTCAACCAGTTCTGCCCATAGCCTTCTTTAATCGCTTTATACAGAACAGAATTGATTCAGCTCTGAAGCACATGAACTAGTATTTAAACTAAGATCTCTCACTCATACACCTCTATTTCTAGAGTAAAGCAGAATGCTTACAAAACCTTGAAAGCTTTTTGACTTTTACGTTCTCTGCTTTCTATTCAGCTTCTAAAATGATTTCACTGGTCTATTATGTTTAAACTTGTCTCATTTTACGTTGCACACTCTTAGCACCATTCATTAGTTCTCAATATTCACAATGAAGGTACATAATTTACAAGGAAAAAGAAATGACAGGTGCAACAGCAACTCTACCTGGTATCAGACTTCTTCAGAAAACTTTCTGGATACTCCCGCCGATACTGCTGCCTCCAACGAAACCTATAATTGCATTTAATAAAAATATTACTGCAAGCGACTAAACACTGATTAAGCTTTAAGAATTATCTACATTGCCATTCACCAAATCTTGTCCAAGAAACTTTGCTCTTTTTTGCCTTTCATCTCCGTTTGCCTTAGTCACCAACCCAACCTATGACCTCGCCATTCTAAGCTTTATTATACATATTAGTATATCCTAGCATTAGAAGGCACAAAAAGGTTTGAACAAAAGAGGCTCTATTCTTTCTTGGATATACTTCCTCACACTTACAAATCACAAGAATGGAATAGCTATTTAAGGTTGTTTTCGCTTCCAGATAGCACTAAAACCGTTATAGAAGATTCATAAGGTTGACTTGACTAGTTTCAAACTGAGGCATAATTGTTCCAGTTCACAAAAAAAAAAAAAAAAAAAAAAAAAGAGGGATGATTTTGTTCTTCTTGTTGTTGTTGTTGGAAGCACTATCTTGCAAAGCACATATACCAAACTACCCCTTAGTCCTCAATTAACAGTCGTATCTTTTTGGAGGATGAAGAAAAATCTACACTTATAAATGTTTTGTAAGCTTACGGACTTGAAAGACTTCTCTATAGAGCATCTACATGATTTAAGATTGATGGTACACCCGTATAGTTGGTGAATTTTGTTGCTCTAAGAAATAACTCACAGTAATTGGATTGCATAAAGCAAAAAGCTTAACTCTTATAGGCAATGAATATAAAGCATTTCAATTTCCTATACAACTGAATTGACAAAAATGAGACTAAGAAACACACAAATACACACACATAGGAAGGAAAAAACTTACGAAAATTCTTGAAAAGCATATACAGTTGGATCGATTTTGGGAACAACAACTGGTAATCTCTCGAACAACACAGAAGCCACAATTTTATCATTGTTCAACGAAGAAAACCACCGCTTACATGTCATAGATCTACCCGCAGATGTACACCACCTCAGCATTTTCAAAACCCTAAAATGCAAATTCCACAGCTCTTTAGAATGTTTATTCTCAAAAAAACAAAGTAATAACAATCTCCCTGTGCAATTTGCATGTAGTGTAAGCTCAGTAAAAAGTGAAACCTGAACGTTGAACTTAGGACGTTGCAATAAAACGAAGAAATGTCCAACTAGGGTTTCCTTTTGGGGAGAAGGTTAATCAAAACGAGATTATAACTAGTCATAAACCATCACAGATTCACATCATTAATTGAATCACTTAATCATTATTTACAAAAAAAAAGATGGTAAGACTAAGAGAACGAACTTCTTTCGTTTCCAATGGCCGGAAGTCGGCAAATCTTTGGAGGACGGCGACAGAGAGCAGGTGCCGGCGAGCGTGAGAGGAAGGAGGGATTAGGGGCTGTAGTGAATGGTACCCTGAGCTTCCGAAGCAGTGTGTTAACAGAGTACCCATCTTTTACAGTTTAGTCACAATTTTCTGTTTTTATCTTTTTAGCACCCAAATTAGTTAGTTATTAATCATGGAATTTGATCAACTTTTTACAAAAAAATAAAGAAAAATTTTAAAGTTCCAAAAATAGTTTAGGCTAGTTTTTTGGTGAATATTTTTCTTCTCCTCATAAAACTTCAAACTTTCTTTCAAGTAAAATGCATGTCCAAACATAATTTCAACTTTTAAAAACTACTTTTAAGTAAAAAAGAACTCTTTTCTCAAATTTTAAATAAATTTATGCTCAAGCGCCAACTAAATACTCTCTTCATCTCTCCCAATTTAAGTGATGTATTTTAACTAGACATAAAACTTAAGAAACAACGAATTTTCTAAATAAAATAGTATAACATCCTTTCTAGGTCAAATTAAAAGGAAAATTATGACATAGCACACTTAAATAGAAATAATATTCATATAATTTTGATTTAGAAATGATAACATCATCATTAAGATATATAGAATATATTAGATAATCATAACTAAAGGAATAAATGACTTAGATAATCATAACTAAAGGAATAAATGACTGTCTGATGGACTTAAAAGTAATAATGTTAAACAGGGCAGGCCAGCCCATTAATAATCGGGTTTTGCCTGGTGCAGTCTGGTCCGATAAGGAGTGGGACAAGTTAGTTGGGGTAGGGGTTGTGTCGGATGGGATCGGGTCGTTTTTAGCTACTGGTGCACCGAAACCTAGCTAGCTCAGTAACCCATTCATGGGTTTTTATCGAGTTCCAACCCGTTATCTTTTCTTTTTTTAATTTTGATTGTTGCCAACGGTCAAAATAAAAAATGACTGTTGGCAACGGCCATTTTTTGTACTTTTAGCCATTTCGGCCTAGCCCTTATTAAAATAACCTCCACCCCTAGTAATAGATAAATTATAATTTTGGCTCAATACATAGATAGTGTCACGATCCAAATTCTAACATGTCGTGATGGAGCCCATCGTGGTACTAGGCAAGCCGACATTCTCAAAATACTTCCAACATTTACACAAAATGAATAAAAATAATTTAAATAACATGAGTTTTTCATAAAAACGGGGTAAAACCTAAAGTCCAAGTGCGGAAAATAGCTCCCAAATCAAGGTGCAACTAAGCTCATGAGCATCTATACAATATCAATCTAAAAAAGAAATATCTACGAGAGTTTGTATCAAAAAACAAGTAAAGAAAAGATCAAGAAGGAGAAACAAGGAGCGCAAACACTTGACAGCTACCTCGCGAATCTTGGAAAATCAACTGTGTACGATATCAATGTCCACCGAAAATACCTGGATCTGCACATAAAGTATGGGGTGTAGCGTGAGTACAACCAACTGAGTAAGTAACAATAATAAACAAGAAACTGAAAGATAATGACGAGCTACACAGTTATAATTCATTTTCAATAATCTCAACAAGAAAGTAGACGTGTTTTCAAATCAGGCAATTTGAGTCAGATCAATTTAGAAGTTTCAAAACGGCGACATATAGCAACTATGTGCAACAACAATGAAAGCAAATACATCCTCTCAGGGCAATCGTCACTTAGTCTTTCTTAATAGCTCATCACTCGGCTATCAACCCTCAACACTCACACTCAATAGGTATATGCGCTCACTAGGGTGTACAGACTCCGGAGGGGCTCCTTCAGTCCAAGCGTTATATCGTTGTGGCGTGCAGCCCGATCCCATAATATATCCATAAGGCTCGTTGCGGTGTGCAACCCGATCCCCATAGATATATACATACATACATACATACATACATACATACATACAACACTAAGGCTCGTTGCGGCATGCAGCCTGATCCATACACATACATATAGCCCTCAGGCATCGTTGTGGCGTGCAACTTGATCCATAGCCTAAGCATGATTTCTAATATGATTTGTAGTCAAATTTCTATAACACGGGGATAGCATATAGTTAACAACAAGTTATTCAACTTTATAGTTCCACGAAATGGATAAAGTCCCAATTCTTATTGTGCACACCAATAGGCCCGTCAACTAGCATGTACATCACCTCCAAACCAATCATATATCATAAAATCTGGGGTTTCATACCCTTAGGACCAGATTACTGTTACTTACCTCAATTCGAGCAAAAATTTACTCCAAAATACCTTTGCCTTGCAAGTTAGCCTCCAAATGTCCCGGATCTAGCCACAACAGTATACAATCAAAATGGGCTAAAGGAATCAATTCTACAAAAAAAATTGCAAAATAATAGCTCAAAATCCTAAATGGCACAAAACTGGCCCCATGGCTCATGTCTTGAAATTTGACAAAACTTACAAAACCCGGAAGCCATTCACTCACGAGTCTACCCATACCAAATTTATCAAAATCTGACACCAAATGGCCATTCAAATCCCCAAAATTAACTCTCCAAATTCCTAACCACATACCCCCAAATTTTACCTAAAAAATATACCAACTAGGTGGGAAAATATAATTATTGAAAAAAAAATGAACACAAGGAGCCTATCTCAAGAATCCCCTTGAAAATCCTCTCATAAACCTCCAAAATCCGAGCTCAAAGTGATGGAAATGGTGAAAAATCTTGGACCCCTCATATTTATATGTTCTACCTAGGTCTTCCGCACCTTCGTCCAAAAATCTGCTTTTGCGGAATTCACTTAGCCTTCAGCTGTCTTCGCTTCTGCGGTTCCTAGCCCGCATCTGCGCAATCGTAGGTGTAGGAAAAATCAGCATACCTGTAAAGACCCAACCTATGGGCCACAACAAGCACCCAGTACATTGCTTAACCAAGTAGCAATATACATATCTTTCTTATGGTACTCTCATTGGCAAATGGGTCAAGCCGGCCGTCATGGGTTAATCAGAATAAATATAAGGGAATACTCAATATAGGATGACCCAACCTAATATAAAAACTTATATATATGACATACGAGCATATAAGGCTAACATGATCATACATCGCCGACAAGGCCATACAAGTATTCGTATACATGACATTTGTCTACAAGCCTCTAAGAGTATATAAGTATCATAAAGGTCGGGACCGAGCCCCGCCATACCAGTCAATACATGTCCTAATTGTACTGACCAAATAAGCAACTCCGAAGCAAATGGAGTACACCAACATCTTCTGCTGAGCTAATAGCCTACTTGGAGGACTCTCGACCTATCTATCGGGACCTGCCGGCATGAAATGCAGTGTCCCTAGGAAAAATGAATGTCGGTACAAACATACCAGTATGTAAGGAATGAAAATTAGTAAATGATAGACATGAGAGAAACGTGGAGTAAAAGATTCCACATGTAAGTTTGAATAACTCTATAAATCATGAAATGCTCATAGTGTCATTCATATACGTATGAATGTCATGTCGTGCATAGGTACATGTGTTCATAACATCATCAAGCCTCTTAGGGCATGTCATCATATCATCTCAGCCACTGTGGGAAAAATCATTAACGTATACCAATTGATTAGGGTGGTGGTTCATATATAACACCGTAACCTTTTCCCATATCCCATATATATATATGTGTATATAACGCCTTTTGGTCATGGGTCAATGTACAAGTATAAATGAATAAAATGCATAAAAATATATTAATAAGATCAATACCTAACGGATAAACTTTATCAACTGCATATTTTTCTGAGACCCATGAACAGAGGATGTAATAATAAGATACATGAGAATTCAAGAACATATGCACCTCTAATACTTCTATGAATAGAGTCATCTATGAAAGTTGTGCATTTACTCATTTTATTTGTATCGTATAGATCATACTGAACAGAAAGAAGAGACAGCCTTAACATATCTAAGTTGATTCACTTGACAATCCTCTAACCCATGTTAATTGCGACAAAACACGGAACAAGTCGTCGTATGAAAAGCTCGAAGCAATCACGTAGCTATGCAAAGAAAATCTTAGACGAAACATTTCCTTAAGAACTTAGCTGCAACAACGTTGCTATTTGGAAAGTGAATTAACGTTGCCTATGTTTCTTGGATGAAAGTGATTTGAATAATAACGTTTCTATGCTTGGCTGAAACTCTCTTAAGAGATAGAAAATAATGGTAAAGCTTGGCTGATTTTCTTTCTTAAGAGATTGTAATGTTATCCTCACTTTTTAGGTGGCCCTACATAATGAATTTTTGGTGTCACATTTCTTTCAAAGTGTGACACCTTGCTACCTTTGTTACTTAGTTATTAAATGGAAGGGGTTGCTTGCCACATTGGGGGAGGGGTTAAATATTATCCGACTCTTTAATTAATTGTCTAATAATTAATTAATTATTCACATAATTAAAAATTATCTCAAATTACTTAAAATACTACTCACTTTTAATACTCTTTATGTACACTACTATCATGGACATATAGTACTTTGTATGGTACTAGTCCATAAATACCGGATATTGTAGTTCGGACCGTATTTTTTTGCCAAATCGATAACCTTCAACGAAACTTATTTTCTTTGATTGCTTACCATTTATCCTTCATGACATTAACTTATTGCTTGTTATAAATAGCATAAATATGTGTAACTTCAAATATCTCATTTTCGAGTCTACGTCGATTAACTGAAGATGAAACTTTAACGTACAAAAACGTAAGATGTAACACATCTCATTTTTGAGCTTTCATCAATTTACTTGTGGCGTACTTGCATGTACGGAAACATGTGGTGTGACATCACCCCCCCCTATAAAATATTCGTCCTCGAATGTTGACTGGTGCACTTATCATTTACATAACTTATGTCTTCTTGAATACTTTAGTACTCTCCTTGCCATCTTGGCAACTATTTTGTGAATAATTCCAAAGTCCAAGGAATTTCCACCTTTAGGCCACTTTCTCACACCATGACTTGTGGTCGAAATTCTTCTAATCTCGTAACTATGCTACTTTCTATCATGCAGCCTGTATGACTTTGACCTTGTGCCTATGGAAATCTTCTCTCCTCTTTATTCCAGATTTTATCCAATATGTAGGCCTCACTTTGTGGACATATACAGAGTTTGACAAGATGTCCCTCTGGGCATCTATAAGTACACCGAAGTTCTGTACCTATACATCACGTAACTGCTGTCACACCTCCCTTTTTACTACCCCACAACACTTAAGTGCGTATAAATACACTTGTAGGGTATACCCCGACGCTCAATTACCCAAGACGGATAAAATAACGTAAGGGAAGGAGTTTTTCCAATTAAAGGACAATCGGTTCGGGATTTTATTAGAGATTAATCAGAGTCGCCACTTGGGAATGACAATGGTGTCCCAAGTCACCGGTTAATCCCGAATCCGAGGAATTTTGACTCTTATAAATGTATGCGAAGCAGAGATCCGGATAAGGAACTCTGTTAACCCGGGAGAAGGTGTTAGGCACTCCCGGATTCCGTGGTTTTAGCACGGTCGCTCCACTGTCGTTCTTGACTTTTGTTTGACTCAATTATAGATTTTAACAACATGACGTGCTTTTACGTTAAATATCATTTTTCAGGAATTTGCGGTATCGCGAAAACACGCCTCGAGTCATACCGCAACCAGTACGCCTATGACTTTTGGTGTATTTCGGCTTTACCGAGATTTGGATTCGAGTCGCACCAAGTGCACACTCGTTCATAGGAAGGTATATTAAAACCGTGCCTTAAGATAGTCTATATCGGCTTTTAACTTTGGGAGAGGCTATGGAATTCGCTATTAGCCTCTCCGGTTCTATTATGTTATTCTATTACTAAATGGGGGCCCCGGTGTTTGTTATTCGGGCGAGGCTCATCCCAATTTTTATTAAAGGATACTAATATTTGGCTAAGTTTTCTATATTTGTTCTTGCCTTAAATGATAAATATTCCAGGCCCGTTGAATTTGTTATTTATTTGGGCCTGGTCTTCTCTTCAACCATTTAAACGGATCCGCAAAAGACGAGCCCAAGCCTCAAAGCCCAGAATGCCTTCAAACTCTCGATCAGTAGATTAAGCGATTTCATAGGACAGTTCAGGCCCAACGTTACACAGGGCCCAAACCAGACGAAAATGATAAAGGCAACAGAAATAATGAACTCACAGTAATCAGACATAGAAGAACAAAATCAAACTACTCTTTTATTAATCAAAAGGCAAAATAACTGTACAAGAATATTAATGCTAACTCTGAATTATATCTAAAGTACACGAAAGCTTAATACACTGACTTTCTCTGATCTTGACTTTTACTAACGAATTTACACTACCCTTTTTTAGCTATTTACTAGTTGAAAGCTTATGAAGCTAAGACTATTTAAAGACGAGATGAGTAATTTACAATTACACTGCTAACCCGCTGATTTTAATACAGATTTAAACCTATTTGATAGTTTCTAAACTAGTCTCAACCTAATTGTTACTCCATCTACTCACTTTGCGTTTTAAACTCAATCAACTCTGGACAACTGACCTTGAAACATGCTAATTACAAAATTCAAAGTTCTGATTACTGGATCATAACAGCTTAAGTGTCTATTTTTAAAACGATTCGAAGCTTAATCATAACTACACCATGGATTCCCCTATGACTTGGCGCCTTACAGCGTTATCAATCAGGTTATGCTAGACTAACATTTCTCGTCTTTTAAAATTACTTATGTTAAAATGCGAATCCATATCATATGAGTGACTACGTGATTATGACTTATGAAATTACTTGTGAAGAACCAGTTAACGTTTTAATCCATGATTAACTAGCTTATGTTTTAGGAATTTTTACCTAATTAACTAGGTGAGGTGCTAATTACTACTACTACTATACTACTACTATTACTAAGCTATTACATCTCTTGTGTTTATGTTTTTCTCGGCTATCTACTGCAATACACTACAGATCTAGAATAAAATTACAAAAAACAAAAGATAACAGAAGTAGTTCAAATCTTCATTTTCATCTCAAAACATCTTGCCATTACAACTTCAAATGGAAAAGGGAAATGTACCTGAATCAACAAGAGAAATCTGATGAGTCTAGGGAAATCAAGGCAGATAAGTAACAGCAAGGACTCAGCTTATGCAATGCAACAGTGATTAGAGATGACTGAAGATCCACAGGACGAAAATACCACAACAGCAAATATATAGACCCAGCAGCAAGCAAGAAAACCCAGCAAAATCCGATAGAAACCCATAAATTCTATTGTTGTATTGTTATCTCTAACCTTTTTAAGCTTTGTATAAAACCAGCCTAGATATATATATTTCAGATTGCTTAGAATTGGAACCCCGATATATTTTCAGATTACTCAGCCCTTTTCTAGAGGTATTTATAGTTGAGGTAAGGGCTGATGACTTGGGGGAAAAGTTTGGGATTTAATCCCACTTCTCCCCTCTTAAAATTACTAAACTTACACTTTAACCCCAATTTCTGTTAACACAAATCCTTCCAGCATGTGCTGGAAGGTTCTAAAGATTCCTTTTAGGGGTTTTTACTAGTATGACCTTAGGGGTTTGAGATTTTTACAGATTTCCCTTTTAGGGAGACCATTATACCCTTCAATCTCTGCAAAATTGCAGAAATCAGGGGTATAAATGACCCCCTTACCCTTTAGGTTCCAAACTAATTACTGTTTCACCTTTTTAATTCTCAATTGTGCCCCTAAGGGCACTGCTTATTTACTAGCTTACCTAGGTTAAATTTCAGCATCCTTTGCACCTATTTAACTAATAGCCAGCCCTTGCATTGGTATTTAAGGGCTGGCCAGTTCTAATATAAGGAACTATTTCAAACTTAGCCAATTTTGTTTCATTTTCAGTTTATTAAGACCTTTATTTCATTTTTAAACTAATTGCAGGACTAGCCTGCTTTATTGTTAAAAGTAACTCTTTAAAATCTAGCCAGTCTCAAGTTGAGACTTAGCTTTGGCTATTTAAAGCCAATTACTGAACAACTGGGCCCAAAACCTTTACAGGTTTGGCCACTTTGTTGTTCAGGGCTCTGAAAAGAGCCTGGGCTAGTCTGCATTTGCAGACATAGCCATTTTGCACAACCAGCCACTTTTAAAGTGGGCCGTGTGTTAGGGCCTTATAGAATAGGTCAACCCTTTGCAAGGTTGACCATTCTTAGGCCAATTATTTAACTAACAGCCTATTTTGTGATTTTTTAAGTTTTATCCTATTTAAAGACTAGCCATTTTTGAAACCTAGCACTACAGCTATAACCAATCCTCCTAAAGTATGAAAAGCATTTAACAATATTCATACTAACAATAAACCTAATGCAAACTCAGTCATTTTGACATTCAAATGCACACATAGTCATATGAAACCAAGCAATGTTCATCAGTCAATTAAAACTCAGAAGGCAGGTTTGATAATGATGAATCTTAATTAATCAACTCTCATGACTCAATTTCATATACCAAAGTGTTAATTAACATCAACCAGACTTAATTACAACCAATTTATGCTAGATGATCCATTAAAAGACCCAGAGTACTTAAAGTTCATGGTCCTAGACTCATTGATGCTAAGTCTTTACAAAATAGCTAACATGGTTCAACTGGACATAGACACAGTGGACTTTAACAAGGTAATCATAAGCAAGGTAATCAGAAATTATTCTTAAGTATTGACCCTAAAATTATGCTAAACAGATAGAACGGGTAAAGCTAAGCAGAATAGACTCATGCATGAGAATAACAGCCAAACCTAACCCTGAGACTAATCACAAGAATAAACAAAGGACAAGAATCACCCAAATTACCAGAGGTTATCTAATATCAACAAGAAACAGAGGCCTAATGCTAACAAAGAACGAAGAGAACTACTATATGAAGTCATGAAGAGCAACAGAAGTCATGCTACTTAAAATAAGAAATCACAAGTCAAAAGGACGAAGGAAAGATAGACTCAGGAAAAGAAAATCATAATAGCCAGAACATAAGAATCAGATCAAGACAGGAAAAACAAGGCGATTAAAAACCCTAGTGCTAACACGTTCTTTGAGCCAAGGAGACAAACAAACCAGCACAAGATATAGAGAACAAACAGGAAAGAACCTAAAACTAACGAATGAAGCACAAGATATCAAAAACCAAACAAACAAATGGGAAACAGAAACAAGAAACATGCAAACAAAATAAAACTAAAAAGCAGAGACAGGTAAAAAGTACTTAGCTTGGCGGGGTCTGTCCCCCAAGCTTTCCTATTTCTTTCCCCTTTCACACTCTCTCTCGGACTTCTTTTCTTTATTCTCTTTGTTTTCTTTCCTTATTCTCCTTCAAACTCCCAGATGTATTCCTTGTTTTCTCTTTTTTCTTTTTTTTTTTCGTTTTCTTTCTGATTTTCTTGTTAGGCTTCAAGACGAAGCCTTTAAGGCTTTTTGGTTGCAGAGGGGTGTTTGGGAAGGGTAAAAGGTAAGGTCTTTATTAGGGTTGAAGTTCCGAGTCGCCGGAGTTAGGTTTCCGGCGACATCTTTTTGGATATTCGAGACGTTCCAGGCTGATTCGACGGTGGTGACTTATATGGTTGGGTAGATCGTGGGAAGGGGGTTCGAACGGCATTGGTTTGGAGGACGTCTTCATTGTTTGGTGGTCACCGGTGAAGTTCCGGTGACCGGAATTTCAAAAGAAAGGGTTTGTTCTTGGGGTTCTGATGGAGAAGAAGAAACAGAAGAAGAAAAGATGATAGGAGGGGATTAGAAGGGCCAGCGACCACCGTGGAGGGTGGTGGCCGCCATGGCCAACTAGGGTTTGACGTGATGAAGACGAGAGAGAAGAGAGGGGTGAGGGGCGGCTAGGGTTATGCATTTGGCCAAAATGAGACGGCTGTTCGGACACAAGCCTTTTATAGGCGGAATGTCCCATGTAATCTAGGCCGTCCGATGGATGAAGATCAACGGCTGTCGTTAGCGTTACTAAAACGACGCCGTATCGTTACAAACAAGACCCAGGCTCTCAATCGTCGGATCAACTTAAACGGACGGTTGAGATTAAAACTACCTATTTTAATTAACTAATTGATTCGCCCTTTTATCTCCGCCGTAGGATTAAGCACACGAACGGCTGGGATTGCATCTCTGTGTGATCAGGCGGGCCAAAATCTTGGGCTTAACAGACTGGGCCACTAATTTCAATTAAAATGGCCCAATTTCATTAGTCCTATGTATTTTTTTGTATTTTCTGGTTTTTTAATTATTTTTTATGTATTTTCTTTTATACTTTTTTTTTCTTTTTCTTTTATGGAAAATTATAAAACCTAGTTTCCTACTTACTCTAATTATCTAATATTTTTTGGCAATTTTCTACTATTTTTTCCTAATTTCTACTACTTAACACCATTTTTGCTAATTTTCTTAAAATCTAACTAATTAAACTAACAAATTAACTATCTAGCCTATTTGTTTTTATTTTCTTCTAATCTCTACTTATTCAAACACAAAAGTATAGCTAATTCCAAACAAAGCAAGTAATTGCACTCAAAAACATATTTATTTTAATTTTGGAATTAATTGCTCAGTGAAAAAATCATGTGCTCACAACTGCCCCTCTTTGCTCGGGAACACGAAGAGTTTCAGTGCAAAGACAAGTGAGAAGTAATGAGAGATTTTTGCACATCGGCACATTCCGTGAAAGCATTTTTGAAAACCTTTTGACCGCACCCTGCTTTAGAGGTTGCCTACATATCCTGGGCTAAACAGGAATCAGGTCAGTGTAGTTCGGGAAGGTCTGGCAGTTTTTCAAAAACTACCAGACTCACTGTTGCATTGACACTTGTTGAGACCTGCTGACTTACTCCTTATTACACCGGGGAAATGTAAAATGAAGAAGCTATTCTAAGCTATGATCCTACGATTACAATTGTTTCTAATCTAGCTTTTGCTCTTCTTCCCTTTCCGGTGATGCAGAATCTTCCTTTTTTTGTTGATTTTCTTTGATGCTGACTCTCCTTTTTTTTTGTTGATTTTCTTTTCTTGTTGACTCTCTTTTTGTTGATTTTCTTGTTTTTCTTGATCTCGAGCTGGACCTGCTCAAAACAAAACAACAAACTACCCTTTTTTTTTCTTTTTCTGCCCCAGTGTGGGCTTTTAACTATATAAACCATGATGTGCGTAAAAGTATTCCCGTATTAGAAGGTGGGCACCTAACCGAAATTAAACGTGCGATGCAAATGCAGAAAAGTATTCCCGTATTGAAGGTGGGCACCTAACAGAATTTAAACGTGCAATGCGATGCAAAAAATATTCCCGTATTAGAAGGTGGGCACCTAACAGAATTTAAACGTGCAATGCGAATGCAGAAAAATATTCCCGTATTAGAAGGTGGGCACCTAACAGAATTTAAACGTGCAATGCGAATGCAGAAAAATATTCCCGTATTAGAAGGTGGGCACCTAACAGAATTTAAACGTGCAATGCGATGCAGAAAATATTCCCGTATTAGAAGGTGGGCACCTAACAGAATTTAAACGTGCAATGCAAATGCAGAAAAGTATTCCCGTATTAGAAGGTGGGCACCTAACAGAAATTAAACGTGCAATGCGAATGCAGAAAAGTATTCCCGTATTAGAAGGTGGGCACCTAACCGAATTTAAACGTGCAATGCGATGCAGAAAAGTATTCCCGTATTAGAAGGTGGGCACCTAACGAATTTAAACGTGCAATGCGATGCAAAAATATTCCCGTATTAGAAGGTGGGCGCCTAACGAATTTAAACGTGCAATGCGATGCAGAAAATATTCCCGTATCGAAGCGTGGGCACCTAACATAATTCAAACGTGCAATGCGATGCGAAAATATTCCCGTATTGAAGGTGGGCACCTAACGAAATTAAACGTGCAATGCAATACGTAAAAGTATTCCCGTATTAGAAGCGGGCACCTAACGAATTTAAACGTGCAACGCGATGCAGAAAAATATTCCCGTATTAGAGGCGGGCACCTAACCGAATTTAAACGTGCAATGCGATGCGAAAAATATTCCCGTATTAGAAGGTGGGCACCTAACGTAAATTAAACGTGCAATGCAATGCAGAAAATATTCCCGTATTAGAAGCGTAGGCGCCTAACAGAATTTAAACGTGCAATGCGACGCGAAAATATTCCCGTATTGAAGGCGGGCACCTAACCGAAATTAAACGTGCAATGCAAATGCGAAAAGTATTCCCGTATTGAAGGTGGGCGCCTAACGTAATTTAAACGTGCAATGCGAAAAATGTATTCCCGCAGCCTGAGGACCGGGGAGTGGATTTTAAAAGATGTTACCTTCCTCTTTTTGGTATTTTCTTTTACCAACTTATCTCTTGCTTGTGAATTTCTCCACTTATTCGGCGGACTTTCTCTTTTTGGTATTTTAAATTTTCCACGTTGGTCACATTCCCTTTAAAGTGATTAGTGACAATTTGTTCCTGCATGAAACAAAATTTATTAGATATAAACTGCTGGCAACTGGCATCCGCCGTCCCCACTTCTTATTGCTTCCTTTGTTTTCGCTTTCTCATGTTGCATGGCTTTCGACTTCTTGTCCCTTGCAAACTCTTTTTGTATTTTCTCATTTCTCCATTTTTGTTTTGTTTTCTTTTTCTTTGGCCACGTTTGCCAAGCTTCTTTATTCCCTTCCCCAATCTTCTATCCTTTCCGATCCAGTGTTGTTTCAGCTTCCGTTATCAGGAGCCGGTAGTTAGCTCTCAAAAAGGTAAACAATGAAATGCAGAAAAATGAAAGAAAAGTAAGGGTGTTTTGGAGAGATGACAGAACTTATCTGGGTATTTGCTGGCTGATTCCGCCGACCATGCCATGTATTTAAACTCTGACCCAGTTCGTTCCAATCATTATTCTGACTCTGAATTGCCTTTGACCCAAACCGATACTATTTTTGTTGCCTTTTCTCTTTCTCTGATAGTCCTCACGATCGCTCTATGGTGCCTCGAAAGGTTTTCACCAATAGAACTCTCTCATTTATTCTCTCAACCTCACAATCATCTCACAGTGCCGATTAAGGTTTTCACTGATAAGACTCTCTCATTTTATTTCTCTCAACCTCACAATCGCCTCACAGTGCCGGCTAAGGTTTTCACTGATGAGACTCTCTCATTTTTATTTTTTCCATTTTTTCCTTTTTGTATTTTGTTTTCTGTACCACGGGTATTATCCGATGCTTCGCTCCTCCTTCGTTGTATTTGTTATCATTTCAAAATTGATCGGAAGGTCTTTCTTTGGACTGTAACGTGGCTTTTGGATGGGTTAAGAAAGAAAGATATAAAGGCTCAAAATTTCAACGAGGGTTAAAAATATTTACAACTCTCGGAATTATTAAACATAACTTCTGCCCCAGTTTCAATATGTGGGGAATTTTTGGATTTTTTCCTTTGTTGTGACTGAACCTCGGAGAGGCTGCCTACGTACCCTTTCGGGATCAAGTCAGACGTAGTTCATCCAACTTCATTAGTTAGATGGATTTCTTTTTGACTTTTTCCCGATTTCTTTGTCTTTTTCTCTTTTTTTCATTTTTCATTTTTTTTTCATTTTTCCATCATTTCATTTTTCATTCTGGCAATTTCGATCTTATCGCACTAGAGCGATTCCGAGAGAGGGATATGAAAGAATTCATTCATTAAGGCTCAAAGGGGTTATCAATGGATAAAGTGTTTGGATAGAGAATAAAACGCCTTCGTCATTTCAATTCCAAAATCACAACAAAATACAAAACATATAATTGAAAAGGAATCATACATAGTATCTTTTGACCGCATCTGAATTGATAGCAGTCTCTACGCACCTTTCTTCAACATCTGTTAAATATAATGCTCCATTGGACAACACCCGTGATACCACAAATGGTCCCTGCCAATTTGGCGCAAACTTGCCTTTCGCCTCGGCCCAATGCGGTAAGATACGCCTCAAAACAAGCTGTCCGACTTCAAACTTTCGAGGTCGTACCTTCTTATTATATGCTCTGGCCATTCTTCGTTGATACAACTGCCCATGGCAAACTGCGGCCAACCTCTTCTCATCAATCAAACTCAACTGTTCCAAACGGGCTTTTACCCATTCATCGTCATCTATCTCAGCTTCGGCTATGATCCGTAATGACGGTATTTCTATTTCTGCGGGTATAACAGCCTCCGTTCCATACACCAGTGTATAAGGTGTGGTTCCGATAGAAGTACGCACCGTCGTGCGGTAACCCATGAGAGCAAAGGGTAACTTTTCATGCCATTGCCTGGATCCCTCCACCATTTTCCGGAGAATCTTCTTGATGTTCTTATTTGCCGCCTCTACTGCACCATTCGCCTTTGGCCTGTAAGGCGTGGAATTGCGGTGTGCGATCTTAAACCTTTCACAAACTTCCGCCATGAGATGACTGTTTAAATTGGCTCCATTGTCCGTGATAATCACCTTGGGGATTCCAAATCGGCATATAATATTCTCGTGCACAAAATCCACTACCGCTTTCTTCGTCACCGCCTTGAATGTCTTAGCTTCAACCCACTTGGTGAAATAATCTATCGCAACCAGAATGAACCTGTGCCCATTAGAAGCGGCTGGATCTATCGGGCCGATGACATCCATGCCCCAAGCAACAAAGGGCCAAGGTGCTGACATTGTGTGCAACTCATAAGGCGGGGAGTGGATTAGATCCCCATGTACCTGACATTGATGGCATTTCTTTACATACCTGATACAATCACGCTCCATCGTGAGCCAGTAGTACCCCGCTCTCAAAATCTTCTTTGCTAAAACATATCCGCTCATATGGGGTCCACATACTCCGGCATGTACTTCAATCATGATTTCATCTCCTTGTTGTGCATCCACACACCGCAATAAACCCAGATCTGGTGTTCTTTTGTATACCACTCCTCCACTGAGGAAAAATCCATTAGCTAAACGCCTGATGGCTCTCTTCTGGTCTCCAGTGGCTTGCTCCGGGTATTTGCCAGCTTTCAAGTATTCTCTAATATCATGATACCACGGCTCTCCATCCGACTCTTCTTCCACAACGAAGCAATAAGCATTCTGATCTCGGACTTGGATCTGGAGCGGATCTATATATGTCTTGTCCGGATGATGCAACATAGAGGACAATGTGGCCAAAGCATATGCGATCTCATTGTGCATTCTCGGGATGTGCTTGAACTCTATAGACCGGAATCTTTGAGACAACTCGTGCAAACAATACCGATACGGTATCAATTTCAAATCTCGTGTCTCCCATTCCCCTTGAATTTGGCGTACCAAGAGATCCGAGTCACCCATGACCAAAATCTCTTGAATACCCATGTCAATTGCCATCCTTAATCCCAAGATGCACGCCTCATATTCGGCCATATTGTTGGTACAGAAAAATCGAAGCTGAGCTGTGACGGGATAGTGTTGACCCGTACTTGAAATGAGTACCGCTCCGATACCAACGCCCCTGCTGTTGACGGCTCCGTCAAAGTACATTTTCCATCCCGGTCTCTCCTCTTGCTCCATCTCCTCGACAAGCATTGCCTCTTCATCCGGAAAGTATGTTTTCAATGGTTCATACTCATCATCCACCGGATTCTCGGCTAAGTGGTCCGCAATAGCTTGTGCCTTCATTGCCGTACGAGTTACATAGACAATGTCAAATTCTGTGAGCAGAATCTGCCATTTGGCCAGTCTTCCCGTAGGCATAGGCTTCTGAAATATATACTTGAGAGGATCCAGTCGTGATATCAAGTACGTGGTATATGCTGACAAATAATGCTTTAGCTTCCGAGCTACCCAAATCAATGCACAACAAGTTCTTTCCAGTTGGGTATACTTCACCTCGTAGGATGTAAACTTTTTGCTGAGGTAATAGATGGCTTGTTCTTTCTTGCCTGTCTCATCATGTTGACCCAGTACACAACCGAAAGAGTTATCTAGCACCGTCAAATACAAAATCAAAGGTCGCCCTGGTTCTGGAGGTACTAACACCGGAGGATTGGCCAAATATTCCTTAATCTTGTCGAAGGCTTCCTGACATTCGTCGGTCCATTTCACTGCTGCATCTTTCTTCAACAACTTGAAGATCGGCTCACACGTTGATGTCAATTGAGCAATGAACCGACTAATGTAATTCAACCTTCCTAGTAAGCTCATGACCTCCTTCTTGTTCTTCGGCGGAGGTAGACTTTGAATAGCCTTGATCTTTGACGGATCCAGTTCAATACCTCGCCGACTCACTATAAACCCCAGTAATTTCCCTGAAGGTACTCCAAAAGCACACTTCGCCGGATTGAGCTTTAGATTGTACCTCCGAGTCTTTGGAAAAACTTCCTCAAATCTCTCACATGATCAGGTTGTTTTCTGGACTTTATGATGACATCGTCCACATATACTTCAATTTCTCGATGCATCATATCGTGAAACATTGTGGTCATTGCCCTCATGTAAGTTGCCCCGGCATTCTTCAATCCAAACGGCATTACTCTGTAACAATATGTTCCCCAAGGTGTAATGAAGGCAGTTTTCTCAGCATCTTCTTCGTCCATAAGGATCTGGTGATATCCAGCATAACAGTCCACAAACGAACCGATCTCATGCTTGGCGCAATTGTCGATCAATATGTGGATGTTTGGCAATGGGAAGTCATCCTTCGGACTGGCCTTGTTGAGGTCTCTATAGTCTACACACACTCCGGTTTTGCCATCTTTCTTCGGGACCGGCACAACATTTGCCAACCAGGTGGGGTACTTGGTAACTCTTATGACCTTTGCCTCAAACTGCTTATTCACCTCTTCTTTTATCTTCACACTAATGTCCGTTTTGAATTTCCTCAGCTTTTGCTTTACCGGCCGGCATTCAGAATAGATAGGCAACTTGTGTACCACCAAATCAGTGCTAAGTCCGGGCATGTCGTCATAGGACCAGGCAAAGATGTCCTTAAATTCATGTAACAACCTTATCAATTCATCCCTGAGGGGCGCCTCCAAATGCACACTAATCTTTGTTTCTCGGACATCATCTTCGCTCCCCAAATTTACAGATTCCGTATCACTCAGATTCGGTTTGGGTTTTTCCTCGTATTGTTTCATGTCCTTACTTATTTCCTCCAGGGCTTCCTCATCCTCACATTCTATTTCACTATCTTCCTCGATTTCTTGTATAGTAACGTGATTGTCGGAACTGGGTCTAGAATCCTTCACGCATGACATGGCATTGGAATCAACACATGCAAAACTGTACAAAAGGAAAAATAAAGAAAAATAAGGCAAAAGTGAAGAAAAAGGAAAACTGCATTTCATTGATAAAAGAGTGAACAATGTTCGGGATACATGGTGATTTTCTTCTCATGAAGGGAATGGGAAAACTATAAAAATAACAACTTTCGGGAAAGCAATGATGAAATTTTGAGCTAACTACCAACACTCCTTCCTGATAGGGAAAGGAGTAGCTTCCCAATTGTTCAACATGATTCCAGGTCCCACAAACTGCACATCCATTTTGCTTGTGCCTTCCCCTGCTTCAATCGTATTCACCTCCCAAAACATCTTCTCAAAACCCAGCATTTCTTCATCAAGTTGGGTCTCAATGCACTTTGTCGCAGCAGATGTCTGATATTTTGTACCAGGCCTGACGAAGGTGTCGGATAATTTGGGTATGGGTTTGGGCAAGGTCCAGTTCTTTTTGGCTTTTGAGGCTCTCTGGATGTCGGCAAAGGTGGGTTTGAACCCTAAGCCGAATGTACCTTTGTTTTCCGGAAGCTGAACTGGTTGAATGACTCCCTGCAATGTTCTGCCTAATCCCCTCCCCGGTGCAAATCCGTTTCTCAACATTTCTCTGGCCACCATCACAGCAGTTGGTGCCATCATAGGGGTTGGTAACTTTTCCCCTTCAGCAATTCTGTTCACTACTATAGCATCCGTCACTTGGTAGACCCAAGGACCTCTATCCCCATCAGTATCATCAAAAGGTGCTACCACATTACAAGCATTTTCCTCCCCGTGTACGACAATCTCTTGCTGTTCCCACTCAAACTTGACCATCTGGTGTAGAGAAGATGGTACTGCCTTGGCCGCATGAATCCAGGGTCGACCTAACAACAAGTTATACGACACGGCAATGTCGAGCACCTGGAACTCCATAGTAAAATCAACGGGACCGATGGTCACTTCCAAAATAATATCTCCCAACGTGTTTTTACCTCCGCCGTCAAACCCTCTCACGTTGATACTGTTCCTCCGGATTCTGTCCGGGCTAATGTTCAGCTTCCCTAAAGTTGACAGCGGGCAAATGTTAGCGCTCGATCCGTTGTCAATCAATACCCTGGTCACTACTGACTCTTCACTTTTTACCGTAAGGTACAATGCCTTATTGTGCTCAGTTCCCTCCACCGGCAGCTCCTTATCAGAGAACGTGATCCTATTAGACTCGAAAATTTTGCTGGTAATCTTCTCCAAATGACACACTGAAATCTTCTCCGGAACGTGAGCCTCATTTAGAATCTTCATAAGAGCCTTCCGGTGCTCCTCTGAATGTATCAACAAAGATAACAGAGAAATTTGGGCCGGGGTCTTTCTTAATTGCTCAACCACCGAGTACTCTTGTGACTTCATTTTCTTAAGAAACTCTTCTGCTTCCTCCTCCGACACCGGCTTCTTCAATTGACTTTCTTTTACCGTCTTCATCTTTCTCAGTTCCTCTGGAGCAAAACACCTTCCTGACCGAGTGAGTCCATGCGTTTCATTAATTTCACCAGAAATCTCTTTTCCCTTGTAAACTACTGCTACCTTGTTATAGTTCCAAGGTACAGTCTTTGTACTCACCACTGGCATTTGCACTACTGGTTTTATGATTACTGGCTCTGCACTCGCGCCTTTCACAGTCACGATCGTCTTTGCGCCTGGCACTACCACTTTTAAACCTCCCACCACTACTGGCTTTGGTTTCTCAACAATCGCTTTCTCCTTCACAACTTCCTTTTCTAACTTGTCACTCGACTTTATCATCATCACGACTTGAGATGGTTTTTGACTGCCATCACCCTGCACCAATTCTATCATATGTGTTTCGTGGTGATTTGGCAGCGGATTCTGGGTAATGTTTGGGGCTTCGGGAGCCTGTACTTCAATTCTCCTCTCATCAATAAGATCCTGAATGGCATTCTTCAATTGCCAACACTTTTCAGTATCGTGGCCCAATGTTCCCGAACAGTATTCACATCTGACAGAAGAATCAAGATTTTTCGGGGGTGGGTTTGGAACTTTTGGTGCAACCGGTCTTAACATCCCCAACTCTTTCAACCTATGATAAAGGCTGGTATATGATTCCCCGAGAGGGGTGAATGTTTTTCTTGCTTTGTTTCTCCAATCAGCGTCCGGCCTGGGTCTATTTTGGTTTCGGTAAGGTTTAGAGGTTGGGTATGTGTTCTGGGTGTGGTACACATTGTGTGGAGCTTGAGCTCTCCACACATGAGGTGGTGGTGGTGGGTAGGCTTGGGCTTGCGGGTGGTGGTAATGTGGGACAGTTGGTGGGTATGGTGGTGGTGGTGGGTTATATGGGCTTGGTGTGTTGTACGGGTTTGGCGGATAAGACGATGGTGGTGGATTATACGGAGTTGACGGGCTTGGTGGGTGTTGGCGGTAGGGTCTTGGCGGGTTATAATATGGGTTGCGACTCCATGGCCTACTTTCCACGGTTGCTACTTCTTCCTTCTTCTTTTTTCCCATCACTCCCCCGTTTCCACTTTGTATAGCTTGATTGGTGGCCTTGATAGCCGAAAAACTCATAATTTTGTTTGTCTTCAAACCTTCCTCTACAAAACTCCCCATTTTCACAACTTCATTAAAACTCTTTCCAATTGCTGACACTAGATGGCCGTAGTATGTTGGCTCCAGAGCCTGTAGAAAACAATCCACCATCTCCCCTTCTTTCATGGGTGGATCCACTCTAGCGGCCTGTTCCCTCCATCTAAAACCGTATTCCCTAAAGCTTTCTCCTGGCTTCTTCTCCATCTTGGTAAGGGATAACCTGTCGGGTATGATCTCCAAATTGTACTGAAAGTGACTAGCGAAAGCTTGTGCTAAGTCATCCCAGACGAACCACCTTGTATGGTCCTGTCGGGTGTACCATTCCAGAGCTGATCCACTCAAACTTTGGCCGAAGTACGCCATCAACAATTCATCTCTACCTCCCGCGCCTCTCATCTTGCTACAGTATCCTCTGAGATGAGCTACCGGATCCCCATGTCCGCTATACATATCGAACTTTGGCAATTTGAATCCCACGGGAAGCTGCACCTCAGGGAACAAACACAGGTCTTTGTAGGCTACACTTACTTGCCCTCCCAGTCCTCGCATATTGCGGAAAGCATTCTCAAGACTTTTCACTTTCCGAGCCATCTCTTCCTGCCCGGCACTTGCTTCCATCATCGGAGCACGAGACTCGTGTTGTCTGAAAGTCGGCTCCGGAGGGTAGTAGTGAGGATCCTGGATATGAAACATCGGTTCACTAGAGGATTTGTGGATAACAGCGGGCGGAGGTGCCACATATACAGGAGCAACTTGTGGTATCTGAGGTGGTGCTTGCTTGGTTGGAGGTGGTGGTATCTGGGAGGTGGAAGCATAGTAGTGAGGGTAGTCGGGGTAGGTGGAGGACGAGTTCATTGTTGGCGGCTCAGGGTTAGGATTGGCTGGAGGGACATATGCAGGGTTAGCAGGGTAGGCTGGTAGTGGTTGACCTCTAGACCAAGCCTGGTACATTTCGGCCATCTGCTGTCTCAGCTTGTACATTTCTTCCTTCATCCCCGCCACATCCACGATCTCTTCTTCGTGAGCGGGGTCCACAATAGTTGCCTCGATTTCCTGGGACACAGCCTTTGTCATCTTTTTGTATCTGGTGTTGTATGGGTGGGTAGCCAGAATGCCAGTTGCCTAGAAAATCTGGACTCACAAACATCAACACTCGTTAGTTGTTAGCGCATGAATAAGATGCAACGACTTTAAAAACAAACACATTTCCTCGAGTCGTTATGCATCATCCCGGCCGCTGCTCATTTGGACCAATAACTTTCTCTCTTTTTCCGCTCTTTTGTTTTCTTTCTTTCTTTTCTTCTTTTCTTTTCTTTTCTTTTCTCTTTGCTTTTTCTCTTTTCTTGTTTTTTTTTTTTCTCTCTTTTTCCTTGTCGTTTTCATAATTACGTTCCTATTCATTTGCCTAGCGGATTTAAAGGAAATGACATAAAGCAAAAGAATTGGTAACAACACTTGTTTTCTCATTGATAATTCAAAACATTGATTACAAAGTGATGTTTTAAAAAGAAAAATAAAAGATGATGCATGACCTAAGAGTACATTAATGCACCTAGTGCCCGCGAGGCATCGTTCGGCCTTGCCGCGGGCCTATATGCTAATCCCCTTTGAAGCCTATCCAGGTCGGCCATGACTTGTTGTACAAAGAACTTCACTGCAGATACAAAAGTCCTTCGAGACATATCTTCACAAAGCTGAGTCTTCCGGGTGATGTATTGGGCGATGCGAACAATCTTTTCTCTGATGACCCCTTTTTCTTGCAATAGCCGGCTTATTTGTTGAGTGCGAACATCCAAGGTATGTTGGTTATCCTTTTGCACTTGTTGCAGCTCCAATTCTAATCTAGCCATAGTCGTGTAGCAGTGCTCTCTCTCCTCCTCAAGATCTTTGATAATATTGTTACTCTTGACCGTGGCTGACATTATTTTCTTTCTAAGCTGAGCTACTTCAACATCGTGCTTGTCTTGTAGCTGCCGAACCAACTTGGCCCTTTCATCGGTGTCTCTGTCCATTTGCTTCCGAGCCTTGACTAACTCTCTTTCAGCTACGTCCAAATCAAAGCTATAGTCATTTACTTTCCGCCGGAGAATCTCAATTAACTTTTCATCTCGGGCTGAACGAACCGGGGTCTCGGATGCAATTTTCATTTGAGCTATTTGAGCCTTCAACATATCATTTTCTTTCTTCACCTGTTTCTTTTCCACTTCATCGGATGCTGCTTGCAAGCCACTCTCGAAATGAAGATTTCTCAGTTTATCCTCCAACAGACTGATTTTGGCCTTGTATTCCTTTTCCTTGGCCACCCATTTCTGATTTTCCTCGGATTGCTCTATCAAGTCTTGCAAGTGAGGTCTCTTTGAAAGACGTTCGTGTTCAACCCCTCGTCGGTACCATGTGGAGTATCCAGTTGATATCTCCCCCTTTGCCCTATTCGGCACACAAGTATCAATCTTCAAATTTTGGCACTCATTCCAGATTTGCCGGATTTTTGCTTCCGGGAATTGCCCGTCTGGACCAATCTCCACAGCTTGCACACTGAGATCCCCATCCCTCGGAATAATTTGACACCGACCCAACTGTCGCAGGGCTCTGTACGGGGCATAGGGTTGTATACTCTTCAAACCCATGATCAAAAACGGTGATCCCTCCGTTGGCATGTATATCACCTCGTCAAGAGGTAACCAAGTCATACGTCCAATCGATTTGACCGTCAGTTAGTGATCGAAGATACACAATCCAACCTTGGACTCCTTCTGGCAATTTTACTTCATTTGTCCTCGTATTGAACTCTTCCAAACATGTCCGTTCGGCCGAACGATAGCTTGAGTATGAAGGATGGTGGCATAGATGCTCGATTAGCCAGATTTGCAATATCAAGTTACACCCTTCGAAGAAGCTAGCCCCTGCTTTGCACGCAGTCAGAGCACGATAGATGTCCGCCACAATCATTGGGGCCAGAGTACAGTTATCTTGTACTATCAGTGTGGTAGCTACTCCGGCAACTTTTATGTTGATATGTCCATCTTTCCTCGGGAATACAACAACTCCGAGAAATGCCACCAAAAATGCGAACCTCCGGTGTTCTTCCCATTTCGCCCGATTGGACTTACAGCATAATTTGTTGGTAAGATCATTGAAACCCCCAACGTGTCCAAACCTATTATAGATGAAGCTTAAAGAACAAAACCCGTCGGCCAGATCTTCATTATGAACATTCCGGGCAATTTTCAAAGAGTCGAGGAAGCGATGTATTGTCACCGTCCTCGGAGATACCGGGTATTTCCCTTTCAGCGGGACCTCAGTCTTCCCAATGTAGAAGGCAATCTCCTCCAAAGTTGGGGTAAGTTCAAAATCTGGGAAATGAAATACGTTGTGTGACGAATCCCAAAACGTGACCAACGCTCTAACCACATCACCTCGAGGAACCATGTCTAGTAACCCCGTAAGGCCTTTTAAGTACTTTTTGACCCAGTCTTGACCATCGGATCCCATGTCCTGCCACCATAATCTCAACTCCAAAGGGATTTTATTTAGGGAAAAGTGTTCATTCATCATCGTGCTCGTCCTGCACATTTATTAAGGTGATTTTATTTAGAAAAAGGAAAAATCTTTTTCAATGCAAGTTTTCAATTTTTGAAGGAAAGAAAAGAAAATGATTTTCGAAGTGGCCATTTTTGCAAAAACAGCCTTCCGTCGTCCTTTCGGAACATTCGGCAATTTCCAAAAATAGCAATCACCTCGATTATTTGAAAAGAAAATCTTTTTGGTCTTTTTTTTTTTAAAAGGGGTGGTTGGACCCGATGAGGGTTGCCTACGTATCCCACCTAATGGCGAGAATCAAACATGCGTAGTTCGGTCAGATTATTTGACCAATTATTTCAAAAAATGTTCCACCTATTTTTTGCAAATTTTCAAAATTTCCGGATACCTATTTTCTGTAAATCATTATTTTCCTCTCTCTTTTTCCTTTTTCAACAATTTTTCCAATCTCGGGATTTTCGCCGGTCCGCATAACGATCAAGGACAATAAAATGCAACACATAGCATGCTCGGTCTTTTCAATACCGGGTCACCTGTCCTAGACGGACCCAACCCCTGTGTTGAGTCCCCTAAGTCAAGTATGATGCAAATAATCGTCCTAGACCTATGTTCAAAATCTTACGGTTTCATGAATTACTAGACCGTGTACCCGAGCGGACAACTCGAATCGAGGAGGGGGCTACGTACCGGTGACCCGCGGAGTCAATCGGCTTTGTAACTTATCCGGCCTCTGTTTTCTTAGTTTAAGGTGACTTTAACAGAAAGGGGAGTCTCAACCAGTAAGCACATCCCCGAGGGAGAAGAGAGAAGGGTTTTCGGCACAATTTTATATACGGTTCACATAATATCAAAGCGATAAAGCACATAGCATGTTGTTCAAATCACATAATGAAGTCAAATAAAAACGCGAACGGCAGTTCTAAGGAGCTCGAGTTCTTAAACCCCGAAACCGGAGTTCAGGGTTGGATCCCCAGCAGAGTCGCCAGAGCTGTCACACCTCCCTTTTTTACTACCCCAACATGCTTAAATGCGTATCAATACACTTGTAGGGTATACCCCGACGCTCAATTACCCAAGAATCAGATAAAATAACGTAAGGGAAGGAGTTTTTCCAATTAAAGGACAGTCGGTTCGGGATTTTATTAGAGATTAATTAGAGTCGCCACTTGGGAATGACAATGGTGTCCCAAGTCACCGGTTAATCCCGAATCCGAGGAATTTTGACTCTTATAAATGTCCGCGAAGCAAAGATCCGGATAAGGAACTTTGTTAACCCGGGAGAAGGTGTTAGGCACTCCCGGATTCCGTGGTTTTAGCACGGTCGCTCCACTGTCGTTCTTGACTTTTGTTTGACTCAATTATAGGTTTTAACAACATAATGTGCTTTTACGTTAAATATCATTTTTTAGGAATTTGCGGTATCGCGAAAACACGCCTCGAGTCATACCGCAACCAAGTACGCCTATGACTTTTGGTGTATTTCAGCTTTACCGAGATTTGGATTTGAGTCGCACCAAGTGCACACTCGTTCATAGGAAGGTATATTAAAACCGTGCCTTAAGATAGTCTATATCGGCTTTTAACTTTGGGAGAGGCTATGGAATTCGCTATTAGCCTCTCCGATTCTATTATGTTATTCTATTACTAAATGGGGGCCCCGGTGTTTGTTATTCGGGCGAGGCTCATCCCAATTTTTATTAAAGGATACTAATATTTGGCTAAGTTTTCTATATTTGTTCTTGCCTTAAATGATAAATATTCCAGGCCCGTTGAATTTGTTATTTATTTGGGCCTGGTCTTCTCTTCAACCATTTAAACGGATCCGCAAAAGACGAGCCCAAGCCTCAAAGCCCAGAATGCCTTCAAACTCTCGATCAGTAGATTAAGCGATTTCATAGGACAGTTCAGGCCCAACGTTACACAGGGCCCAAACCAGACGAAAATGATAAAGGCAACAGAAATAATGAACTCACAGCAATCAGACATAGAAGAACAAAATCAAACTACTCTTTTATTAATCAAAAGGCAAAATAACTGTACAAGAATATTAATGCTAACTCTGAATTATATCTAAAGTACACGAAAGCTTAATACACTGACTTTCTCTGATCTTGACTTTTACTAACGAATTTACACTATCCTTTTTTAGCTATTTACTAGTTGAAAGCTTATGAAGCTAATTGTATAAGAAGACTATTTAAAGACGAGATGAGTAATTTACAATTACACTGCTAACCCGCTGATTTTAATACAGATTTAAACCTATTTGATAGTTTCTAAACTAGTCTCAACCTAATTGTTACTCCATCTACTCACTTTGCGTTTTAAACTCAATCAACTCTGGACAACTGACCTTGAAACATGCTAATTACAAAATTCAAAGTTCTGATTACTGGATCATAACAGCTTAAGTGTCTATTTTTAAAACGATTCGAAGCTTAATCATAACTACACCATGGATTCCCCTATGACTTGGCGCCTTACAGCGTTATCAATCAGGTTATGCTAGACTAACATTTCTCGTCTTTTAAAATTACTTATGTTAAAATGCGAATCCATATCATATGAGTGACTACGTGATTATGACTTATGAAATTACTTGTGAAGAACCAGTTAACGTTTTAATCCATGATTAACTAGCTTATGTTTTAGGAATTTTTACCTAATTAACTAGGTGAGGTGCTAATTACTACTACTACTATACTACTACTATTACTAAGCTATTACATCTCTTGTGTTTATGTTTTTCTCGGCTATCTACTGCAATACACTACAGATCTAGAATAAAATTACAAAAAACAAAAGATAACAGAAGTAGTTCAAATCTTCATTTTCATCTCAAAACATCTTGCCATTACAACTTCAAATGGAAAAGGGAAATGTACCTGAATCAACAAGAGAAATCTGATGAGTCTAGGGAAAACAAGGCAGATAAGTAACAGCAAGGACTCAGCTATGCAATGCAACAGTGATTAGAGATGACTGAAGATCCACAGGACGAAAATACCACAACAGCAAATATATAGACCCAGCAGCAAGCAAGAAAACCCAGCAAAATCCGATAGAAACCCATAAATTCTATTGTTGTATTGTTATCTCTAACCTTTTTAAGCTTTGTATAAAACCAGCCTAGATATATATATTTCAGATTGCTTAGAATTGGAACCCCGATATATTTTCAGATTACTCAAAATTGGAACCCCCTTTTTAGCCCTTTTCTAGAGGTATTTATAGTTGAGGTAAGGGCTGATGACTTGGGGGAAAAGTTTGGGATTTAATCCCACTTCTCCCCTCTTAAAATTACTAAACTTACACTTTAACCCCAATTTCAGTTATCAGATATCCTTCCAGCATGTGCTGGAAGGTTCTAAAGATTCTTTTTAGGAGTTCTTTACCAATGTGACCCTAGGGGTTTGAGATTTTTACAGATTTCCCTTTTTAGGGAGACCATTATACCCTTCAATCTCTGCAAAATTGCAGAAATCAGGGGTATAAATGACCCCCTTACCCTTTAGGTTCCAAACTAATTACTGTTTCACCTTTTTAATTCTCAATTGTGCCCCTAAGGGCACTGCTTATTTACTAGCTTACCTAGGTTAAATTTCAGCATCCTTTGCACCTATTTAACTAATAGCCAGCCCTTGCATTGGTATTTAAGGGCTGGCCAGTTCTAATATAAGGAACTATTTCAAACTTAGCCAATTTTGTTTCATTTTCAGTTTATTAAGACCTTTATTTCATTTTTAAACTAATTGCAGGACTAGCCTGCTTTATTGTTAAAAGTAACTCTTTAAAATCTAGCCAGTCTCAAGTTGAGACTTAGCTTTGGCTATCAAAGTCAAATACTGAACAACTGGGCCCAAAAACCTTTACAGTTTTGGCCACTTTGCTGTTCAGGGCTCTAAAGAGAGCCTGGGCTAGTCTGCATTTGCAGACATAGCCATTTTGCACAACCAGCCACTTTTAAAGTGGGCTGTGTGTTAGGGCCTTATAGAATAGGTCGACCCTTTGCAAGGTTGACCATTCTTAGGCCAATTATTTAACTAACAGCCCATTTTGTGATTTTTTTAAGTTTTATCCTATTTAAGAACTAGCCATTTGTGAAACCTAGCATTACAGCTATAACCAATCCTCCTAAAGTATGAAAAGCCTTTAAAAGTATCCATACTAACAATAAACCTAATGCAAACTCAGTCATTTTGACATTCAAATGCACACATAGTCATATGAAACCAAGCAATGTTCATCAGTCAATTAAAACTCAGAAGGCAGGTTTGATAATGATGAATCTTAATTAATCAACTCTCATGACTCAATTTCATATACCAAAGTGTTAATTAACATCAACCAGACTTAATTACAACCAATTTATGCTAGATGATCCATTAAAAGACCCAGAGTACTTAAAGTTCATGGTCCTAGACTCATTGATGCTAAGTCTTTACAAAATAGCTAACATGGTTCAACTGGACATAGACACAGTGGACTTTAACAAGGTAATCATAAGCAAGGTAATCAGAAATTATTCTTAAGTATTGACCCTAAAATTATGCTAAACAGATAGAACGGGTAAAGCTAAGCAGAATAGACTCATGCATGAGAATAACAGCCAAACCTAACCCTGAGACTAATCACAAGAATAAACAAAGGACAAGAATCACCCAAATTACCAGAGGTTATCTAATATCAACAAGAAACGGAGGCCTAATGCTAACAAAGAACGAAGAGAACTACTATATGAAGTCATGAAGAGCAACAGAAGTCATGCTACTTAAAATAAGAAATCACAAGTCAAAAGGACGAAGGAAAGATAGACTCAGGAAAAGAAAATCATAATAGCCAGAACATAAGAATCAGATCAAGACAGGAAAAACAAGGCGATTAAAAACCCTAGTGCTAACACGTTCTTTGAGCCAAGGAGACAAACAAACCAGCACAAGATATAGAGAACAAACAGGAAAGAACCTAAAACTAACGAATGAAGCACAAGATATCAAAAACCAAACAAACAAATGGGAAACAGAAACAAGAAACATGCAAACAAAATAAAACTAAAAAGCAGAGACGGGTAAAGAGTACTTAGCTTGGCGGGGTCTGTCCCCCAAGCTTTCCTATTTCTTTCCCCTTTCACACTCTCTCTCGGACTTCTTTTCTTTCTTTTCTTTGTTTTCTTTCTTTATTCTCCTTCAAACTCCCAGATGTATTCCTTGTTTTCTCTTTTTTCTCTTTTTCTTCTTTTTTCGTTTTCTTTCTGATTTTCTTGTTAGGCTTCAAGACGAAGCCTTTAAGGCTTTTGGTTGCAGAGGGGTGTTTGGGAAGGGTAAAAGGTAAGGTCTTTATTAGGGTTGAAGTTCCGAGTCGCCGGAGTTAGGTTTCCGGCGACATCTTTTTGGATATTCGAGACGTTCCAGGCTGATTCGACGGTGGTGACTTATATGGTTGGGTAGATCGTGGGAAGGGGGTTCGAACGACATTGGTTTGGAGGACGTCTTCATTGTTTGGTGGTCACCGGTGAAGTTCCGGTGACCGGAATTTCAAAAGAAAGGGTTTGTTCTTGGGGTTCTGATGGAGAAGAAGAAACAGAAGAAGAAAAGATGATAGGAGGGGATTAGAAGGGCCGGCGACCACCGTGGAGGGTGGTGGCCGCCATGGCCAATTAGGGTTTGACGTGATGAAGATGAGAGAGAAGAGAGGGGTGAGGGGCGGCTAGGGTTATGCATTTGGCCAAAATGAGACGGCTGTTCGGACACAAGCCTTTTATAGGCGGAATGTCCCATGTAATCTAGGCCGTCCGATGGATGAAGATCAACGGCTGTCGTTAGCGTTACTAAAACGACGCCGTATCGTTACAAACAAGACCCAGGCTCTCAATCGTCGGATCAACTTAAACGGACGGTTGAGATTAAAACTACCTATTTTAATTAACTAATTGATTCGCCCTTTTATCTCCGCCGTAGGATTAAGCACACGAACGGCTGGGATTGCATCTCTGTGTGATCAGGCGGGCCAAAATCTTGGGCTTAACAGACTGGGCCACTAATTTCAATTAAAATGGCCCAATTTCATTAGTCCTATGTATTTTTTTGTATTTTCTGGTTTTTTAATTATTTTTTATGTATTTTCTTTTATACTTTTTTTTTCTTTTTCTTTTATGGAAAATTATAAAACCTAGTTTCCTACTTACTCTAATTATCTAATATTTTTTGGCAATTTTCTACTATTTTTTCCTAATTTCTACTACTTAACACCATTTTTGCTAATTTTCTTAAAATCTAACTAATTAAACTAACAAATTAACTATCTAGCCTATTTGTTTTTATTTTCTTCTAATCTCTACTTATTCAAACACAAAAGTATAGCTAATTCCAAACAAAGTAAGTAATTGCACTCAAAAACATCTATAAGTACACCGAAGTTCTGTACTCGGTGCGTTGTTGAACTCATCAGTAATGTTATATCTTATTTCATAGACCCTTTTATCCGTATGACTTTACTGCATCTAGGTAGGACATACTACACCATAACTCTTACTTTGATTTATTGTTACTAAGGTCTTCTACCAAACTTTGGGTTACTCTTTCGTTGCTTATCATGTATGTATGAATATAAGTCCCTTAATGTTTCCTTATTACTGTTCTAGGGAATCGGCCTGATCTTATATCATACTGTTGAACTTTTATTCATCTGTTGTTGATTTACCTCAATGTTGATATACAATCTACCATTGATAACTTGAAAATTCTTATATAAAACTACTGCTACGGCTCACATTGCATGGTGAAACATTTGAAGTGATTTTCGTAATCCACTTGGGGGTGATACGATACTATACTCCATAACCTTTTTTCATAGCATCCCAATGTGGTTTACCTTTAACCCTGTACAATTAATGAAATCATTACTCAATTGAAAGCCCAAATATTATCTTTCATTTATCACAATTACACCCGCATTCTACTACTAGGGCACTATCTCTTCTAAATGATACTAATCTTAGGCTCCTTTAAGTTCTTTCGGGCTATACTGGCTTTCTATAACTTAGAGAAACCATCAGCTCTTTTGTTTTTCTGAGGTTAATTCCAAGGAATTATACATTTCTTGTCACCTCCTAACTCGCCCTTCCTTATGTTATTCTTGTCTTCCTAAAACCTGTCACTTTACCATACTTTATCTTGCGACCTATACATGTCTATTTATACTACCCGCAACCTTTCTCCAACTTGCTTGCACCATTGATTTTCTTGTGTTATTCTTGATCATCAAGCGAGATGTCACATCGTCTCTAATTCTTCTTTACAATCCTTCTTGATACCTAGAAACCATTGATACCAGTTCGCATTTCCCAACCTCCCTTCGCAATTCCCATAACTGCAGCCTGCAACTTTTTATACTTAGCCAATAAACAATCCTTTTTCACATCTTTTCAAAACAAAAACTCCCTAGGGAGATTTTCCAAGAACAACTCTTCTTCTTAACGACTGTAAGTCAATTTTTACTAGTTTTCTTAAATCATTAACATATGTTAACATGATTTCAATTCAAAATCAATAATTTTCATAGGGGAAATTAGGTGTTTTGGGTATAACCTAGGTTTTAAAAAAAAGGATCTGGACTTCGATTTGAGGTCCGATTTCAAAATAAATTATTGAGTTCATGGGAAAATGGATAATCGGATTTTGGTTCGAACCTCGTGTTTTGACCATTTGGGCTCAGGGTTGATTTTTAACTTTTTAAGAAAGGCTTTAGAAAACTTATTTCCATGCATTAGAAATTGTTTATTTAGCATTTATCGATGCAATTAAGTAACTTGTGACTAGTTACGAGCGAATTGGTGGTGAAATCACGAGGTGAAGCTATAGTTGAGGCTTGAACTGAGTTCTTGGCATCAAAGTAAGTCTTTGGTCTAACCTTTGCTTGAGGGAATATGAGTTTGATCTTGTATGCTACATGTTATGTGTTGAGTATGACGTATAGGTAAGATGACGAGTATCTATATGTCGGTGTCAAGCATGACCGTGAGTCTTAAATTGAAATTTATTGTATTATTGAGAACTACTATGAATGTCTACGTTGTTGACTCTCCGTGTTGAGCAAGGTTTATAATTATTCTCGTATAGATTACTCATGGTTGAGCATTTGTATTAGTTGAGATAGTAGATATTGGAATAAGTTTGGTTATAAATGATTTCCCTTGCCGGGATGTGCTCATTCTTATTGTTAACTCCTTGTCGGGATAGTGTAGTACTTATTGATCCCTAGCCGTGACTCTTGTTATAGTTGATATTGATTATATATTTGGATTGGGTTACACACCGTAACAATGACATATTTGGATCGGATTGCATGCCACAATACTGATATATTTGGATCGGGTTGCATGCCGCAACAATGATATATTTAGGTCGGGTTGCACGCCGCAACAATGAGATATTTGGATCGAATTGCACGCCGCAATAATAATATGATTGGGTTGACTTGCACGCCACAACAATGATAAATGATATAGATCGGGTTGCACGTCGTAACAGGGTTGTTATATGTTGGGATCGCGCGCCGCAACAATTGTTGATACAAAGTGTTTATGGATGGAATATAAGTTCCTTGTTTTTTTGTTGTAAATTCTAAGTTATACTTGTGCCTTGTTCTTGACTTACTGTTGAAACTAATATACCTTGCAGCATGTACCCTCTCCCATCTTTACTTGTTTATTTCTATTTATATTCTGTTGTATATTATATAACTGCACATATTTATTTGGTAGTCTGGTCCTAGCCTCGTCACTACTTCGCCGAGGTTAGACTAAGGGCTTACCAACACATGGGGTCGGTTGTGCTGATACTACACTCTGCACTATTTTGTGCAGATCCCAGTGCTACAGATTTCGGACCGCAGTGAGGTTTCAGCTTCCTACTTACTAGGCGACCCGAGGTAGTCCTCCAGGCATCCGCATGCCTTGAATCTCCCTCTATCTATTTCCTACTTCTCGTATATAGTTCTAGAGACACTATTTTGTAATTTCTTTCAGACCTTTATTGTTAGTACTCTTAGACAGTCTGTGAAGTTGTGACACCAAATCTTGGGTGGTTTTGTTATGGGATGGTATTAGTAGTACTGTTAAACTTGAAATTTATTTCTTTCACATGTTAAATTATGTTGCTATAAATTGTTGATGCTAGGTCAATAAATAAAATGATAATGGAAAAAGGTTAAATAGTTCAGGTAGTTGGCTTGCCAAACTTTCACTAGTAGGCGCCATCACGACTCTTGAGGGTGAAAAATCCAGGTCGTGACAGATTCTTTCATTGCTTTTTTTTACCATAAGAGTGGATAGATATTTTTTCTTTAAGGCTCCTAATCAAAAAGGCTTATACGTCTTAGTTCCTCTTACTCAACTCTTCCACTGCCACATTCAATCTCTTACCAACTATCTATTTGGATGTCGGTATCGTCTTATTACGAATAAATGAAATTAGGAATTTGAATTCCTACGACTGAGCTTTACAACACAATCTAGAGTAAGAAGAAAGAGTGACAATCCTAAATGCCATGTAGCCTCCTGCTTATAAGTATGATGCACGACACACTCATAAACAAGGATCTACTAGACACAGCTTGTAGACTTCCGACAGAACTGCTCTAATACTACTTTTTCACGATTCAGTCTATGGGCCGCAACAGACACCCGGTACCTTATTCAACTGAGTACCAATATACATATCTTTATTATAGTACACTCATTGGCAAATGGGCCAAATGAGCCGTCATGGTCTAACCAACATAAACATAAGAGAATACTCAATATAGGATGACCCAACATGATATAAAAACTTATACATGTGACATACGGTCCTATAAGGCCGACATGATCATTTGTAAACTAAACATAGCGAACAAGGCCATACATGTTTCGTATACATGACATCTGTCTATAAACCTCTAAGAGTACATAAGTATCATAAAAGTCGGGACTAAGCCCCACCATACCAATCAATATATGTCCTAATTATACTGACCAAATAAGCAACTGCGGAGCAAATGGAGTGCATTAATATCTTCCGTTGAGCTGATAGCCTACTTGGAGGACTATTGACCTGTCTATCGGGACCTACGGGCATGAAACACAGCGTCCCCAAGCAAAAGGGATATCAGTACAAACAACGTACCGGGTACGTAACGAATGAAAAATTAATAAATAATAGACATGAGAGAAACATGGAGTAATGACTCGACATGTAAGTCTGAATAACTGTGTAAATCATGGAATAGTCGTAGTGTCATGCATAGGCGTATGAATGTCATGTCGTGCATAGGTACATGTGTTGATAACATCATCAAGCCTCTGAGGGCATCCCATCCCATCATCTCGACCAATATGGGCAAAATCATCAAGGTATTCCAGCTGATGAGGTGGTGGTGCGTACATAACACCGTAACCTTTTCTCGTATCCCATTTATAACATTGTAACATTGAAAAAAGAGTTCTTGAAGTATTACAAACGTGATTCCTCATATTTGGCTAGTCCCTTTTTTTTTAGGAATTGTTTTGGACTTCTATAAATTGAGGATCATTCCTTCTCATTAAGTATCATCCACAATATAGCCATAAGGGGTTTGAGAGTCTTGTTAGGGGTAGAACTTTTCGGGACAAGTGCTAGTGCATCAATTATGTTTTCCTCTTTGTGAGGTTTTCTCTCGATACTTTGTACTTTATTTTGTATAGTGAATTGCTCATCTCCATCTGTGGACGTATGTCAATTGATCGAACCACGTTATATGTTTGTGTCTTTTTTGGTTTATAATTTCTTTATACAAGAAGGAAAATTCAATTATGGTAAATATATTATTATTTCCTTCAAGAGATAGGAAGACCTAATATGATAAGAAAATTAGGACAAACACATTGCTAATAGCTAGAATGTTATTTTCCTATCGTTCTAAGCCTGCACCATGAGAGAGAATGATTTTTTCTGTTAAGTTATTTAAAATAATACTCAAATAATCATTAATAAACAAGAATTCTACCTTAAAGGATGTGAACAATATATTATAATCATTAAGTTGTATTAATAATTTAAACTTTTAGTTCCATTTAAATACGTTCTTTCTTATTGGCTAATGTCACCTCCTTTTCCGAACTTTTAAATTGGGGTGTTCATAAAAATCAGAATAATTGAACCGAATAAAAAATCGAACCAATCCGATTAAATAAATTGATACTTTTAAGATTTAGTTTGGTTTTGAATTTGATTTTAAAAATCAATCAAAATTAATTTGGTTTTGATTTTAATAAAAAGATAATCGAAAAAAAATCAAACCAAACCGACTATAAAAATAGCTATTTTAATTTATTATTACACCTTATATATGTGTATTTTTATATAAAGTTTATGAAATTTTATGGTACATATTAGTCATTTAAATTTTTAGTCTAGTTCTTTACTATTGTAATAATCTAATTCTTTGCCCTTGTATTCTAGTTTGGTTGGGGGTTTCTTTTGATAAGTACAATAATTTATTTCATGTTAAAATAATTAATTTTTAATTGAGTACTAAAATTATTTATGACCATTTGATTCAATTATCATCAATATATGTTGGTAAATAATAGATTTATCAAAGAACAATTGATTTGATAGTGTTACGTTAAAAATATAATCGCAGAAATATGCGCTTGGTAGTGTATTTCTCATATTTAAGAAAAAATCGATAAATAACTGAGAAAACCAAAAAATCAACAAAATCAACAAAAACCAAATCGATACAAAACCGACTTAGTTAATTTGATTTGATTCTAATATTTAAAAAATCGACTAACTTGATTTAGTTTCTTTTTAAGAGAAAATAACATATCTAAATTGAACCACGAGCATCCCTGCTTCTAAAGATAAGAGATAAAATTAGAGAGAGAACTTCAAAGCTCAAGGTCAGAAGCTGCAAAGAAACAAACTGTGTGGCTTTGGTTTTGTTTGGTAAAAAGTTATATCTATCGGGTGTTTTCACTAGGGGTGTTTGCGTTGGTACGGTACGGTATTTAAATATTTTGATTCGGTATTTAGTTTCTTAAAATGCTATATCAATATTGTATTTGATTAAATTCGGTATGATTTGATTTTTCTCTTTTAGATTTCGATTTATTCGGTTCGGTAACTTCAATTTATTTGATTTGAATACTAACAAGTGTATAGAGTGATATAATATTCTTAATTAAGATACCAAAAGTACAAAACAGAAAATGTTTGTTGACAAAGTTTTGTCCAATATCAGCAAATATCAACCTAGAGAGAGAAAACTGCACATAAATGAATAAATTCGATCATTAGAAATATATTTTTACTTGCTTAGAGTTAATTGATAAAATTAGAGAATAAAGGAAACTAAGATTTTGATTGTTTATATTTATGTTATAATTAATAATATGTGTTTTGTGTACCATAATATATATTTCGGTACGCTATCACTATTTCGGTATTTTATTAAAAATATCAAATACCATACTTAATACCATTTTTTTAAACCAAATACCATATCAAATATCAAAATATCGAATATCAAATATACTAAAAATTTTAATTTCAATATGAAAATTCGACATTTATCAAATTATGAGCCGTCCTAGTTTACATTATATCAAAAGATGCATCTCATATGTGTATATATAAACTTTTATCATATTATTATGGTTATATAATTTATATTCTTACTTCATTAAATTACTTAAGCATGATGAATTGATTTTGGGTAAACACTAGAGTAAATATTTACTGTACTACAAGAAACAGAGTTGTAAGTCACTGACACATTTTCTTTACTTTAGTCTGCAGTATTTGCAGCCTTTTGACCACGTTCACACTTCGATGTCAATTTTGAGTCGTTATTTTGTTGGGTTTTAGGACTTACCGGCCTCTTCCCTACACTAGCTTTTAAGAACTAACGGTCAAACATTTGGCCCCTCAATTCATGGTACTACTCCGCAAGCTATATGGTGAATTGATTTTTATTAAAAAAAAACTAAATCAGTAAATTAATTTTTTAAATATTAGAACAAAATCAAATCAATTAAGTTATTTTTTTGTTTGATTTATGTTAGGACTTTTTCAGTTATTTATCGATGTTTTTAAAAATAAGATATACACAACCAAATATATATCTGGCGATCGCATTTTTAACGTACCATTATCAAATTAATTGCTTTTTAAAAAATTTATTATTTACTAAAATATATTGAAGATAATTGAATCAAATAGTGATGAATAATTTAAGGATTCAATTAAAAATATATATTTTAAAACATGAAATGGATTCTTACACTTAACAAAATAAAACTACCAATCAAACTAGAATATAAAGGTAAAGAATTATACTACAAGTGCAAATGATTAACATTCACTATAAAATTTTTGAAACTTTATATAAAAATATATATTTATATAGATAAAAAAAACTTTGAAACTTTGTATAAAAATATACATATATAAGGTGTAATAATAAATTTGAAATAGTTACTCCTATAGCCGGTTTGGTTCAGTTTTTTTCAGTTATTTTTTTATTAAAACCAAAACCAAACCAATTTTGATCGGTTTTTAAAATTCACAACCAAACCAAACCAAACCAAACCAAAAAGTATCAATTTTTTTGGTCGGTTTGCTTTGATTTTCGGTTTGGTTCGATTTTTCGATTTTTGTAAACACCCATAACTTCACCTTTTAGAACAGTAAAAACTTACCCACCCAAGTGTTTACACCATTTTAAGTTGAATTAACTATAAAAAGAAATTAATTAAAGTCTATTAGGAGTCCTATTTTAATAACTAAAGAAATCAAAAAAGAAGAAATCAATGGCCGTACGACTATGGAAAAAAATTACCCGCATTCATCTTCCTTTTCATTCTGCACGATATTTTACGAAAAAACTCAACCAAAAGTGTAATTGACAATTTCTTAGATATTATAGATATTAGTATTCAGTTTGTTACTGTATTTGTTAATGTGTGCTGAAAAAAATTCTCCTAAGCTTTAGTTCAATTAGTAAACCCACTTAGGCTATTATTGTCTTCACAAAAAAAGTCGTTATATAAATTGAAAATTCCTTTTCAATTAAGATTAATTTTGATAACCTTTTGATGATTACTAATAATGTAATTATGCAAATCCAAGTGTAATTGGTGAAATTCTTTCGTATGAGTTTAATCTTTTTGAATATATTGGGTATTTTATATTACTAGCATTTAGTTAAGGTTATGTGCAAAATATATGGTACTTAACTACAGTTAAGTACTACTCCCTCCGGTCCAAAATAAGTGATTTTTTAGATATTTTCACACATATTAAGAAAGTCACGTTTTAGTATTAATTAGCAATAGAATTGACCATTTTAACCTTATTATCCCATATAAACACTCCTAACACATATTCCAACACTATTTACTCCAAGGACAATGTAGAAAAAACGTCATTAAGTTATTCTTAAAATACAAAAAAATTACTTATATTGGACCACACAAAAAAAACAAAAAAATCACATATTTTGGACAGGAGAGAGTAACAATTATAGTTAAATAAAGTGATATGTGTTACCCGCTGGCCCCTAAAATCCAAATCTGACCTTTGCATAATTAGTTTTTCAGCTGTTGTGCTATTGTTCTCACCTTTTGTCCTTGTTTTTTTCATTGCACAATTAATTAGAAAGTGAAAAAAAATGAATTAGAAAGTCACTGAATTTTATACTTCAACAGTTCAAAGAAGCGCCGTTGCAAGACGAAATTCAGATGATATTACCCTATACTATTCCAAAGTTTACACAACTCAAAACTGGAACATAACATGAAAGTTAAAACAAGGAAGCTTGCATACATTAATAATACTGGTAAACATACGCTCCAAGGCCAATACAAAAAATGAAAGCAGCATTAGGGGCATCAAAGAACGGGGACGGGGACGGGGGGGGGGGGCTTTTTTTTTTTTTCGACTCGGCCAATGCAATATACCCACCCCACACACCAGCACAACACCGATAATTAGGACCTATATTATATTACTAGTAACAAAGCATATATAAAAAAAAAGATCAACATGGCTTCATTCTTGATTCTACTGTTGTATCTCTAGAGTTGGCCAAATGAGTGAGCAAGGTAAGTGAGTGTTCCAACTAGTGGAGCGTTAATGTATGTCGCGGGTTCAGATTGCTCATAATCTGAACGCTCGTCTGGGAAACGATCGTGCTCATCCGGACCACCAACCACAGCCCCAACCAGTACGTTTGGGTTTGGTGCTTGTGAACTCATCACACTGAATCCGGACCTGCATTCTATTTTTGATGGATGGTTCAAGACGGAGGGCAATGAAGATCCCCTGTGATGAATCCTCTGTGGATACCTAGCTCCATATCCCACCATGAATGACATTTTCAATGGATTGTCTCCTAACAAATAGTCCACCTGCACACACGGGTTTAATTTTATGGACTGAAGGTCTACTACATATATACTTGAAAAAATGTTACAAAACTGATTTTAGCAAACCTGCTTTTTGGCTATGTTTCGTAGCCTCTTTGGTGTCACAACAACTCCACCACATTTAACTACCATGCGAGCGGAAGTTAAGTACTTGGCGTAGGTGACTAACAGGAAAGAGGTGGAGGTCACATACTGCATATTGCTGTCATCCATCTTGAAGAGTAAACCTCCTGTAAAATTAAAAAGTTTTTTTAATCCACAGCCTTGAACTGGAAAATAAGTGAAATGTGAAAATGAACTAGGAAATTAACCTGGTGTATATTGAGCCTGAGAAAATGGTGTGCCTGGAATTAGGGAGCAAATGTAGTTGTCCGCGTGACTCTTATAATCATGAAGAGATTGAAGCTTTTGAACAAGAAATGCCTGAAAAGATAAAGAATATTAGTCAACTAACAAGTAAGTAGCTAAAAATGCAGAGGTAAAGATTAAACCTTGGAAAGAAGAATCCTTGCTCCAACATGCTTATTGTCCCACCCGAATGTGTTATCAGTCTCTGCAGCACCAAGAATTTGCCCATTCCTTTGGATATAATTGAGATAAGATGGGTTCTTTGTGGCTCTATGTAACCAAGCAGCACCCCACAACAGCTCATCCTATAGATTTATCAGTCAATATCAGTGCATAAGCTAAGAACAGATATATAAAATGTTGAGAATATATATAGATAGCTGATTTTCTTTTACCTCATATCCAGAAACTGAGCAATAGTAGGGGCACACTACTTTTCTCAACCCATTGCTGTATGAACCTCTGTACTTATCCGCAAATTCAAACACCTATAAACCAACACAAACGAAAAACCCTTACGTTCTTGATCTATATACATATACAACAAATGATAGTGTTTCTGAGAAATACCCTGATGGCCCTTTTGACTAGTAGTTTGGAGTAAGAAGGGTTGCATTTTCTATAGACTAAAGAAGCAGCAGCCAGAGCAGCAGCAGTTTCAGCAGCAACCTCAGTCCCTGGAGTGTTTTTGTCAATCTTGAAAACACTTCTTGGGGTGTCCATATCCTCAGGTCTCTCCCAACAAGAGTGGTCCTTTCCTGCATCCCCCACCTACAACAGTATTGTATATAAAAGTTAAAAAGACTTTCTTCAAGACTAAAATTAAGTATTATTCACTTCAGAGTTAGAGATATTCCACTCTTGACATCACAACTGAACCTGAACGTAAATAGTGTCCGGATGAGCAGTGGCCTTGAGAAGATACTCTGTAGCCCAACCAATGGCTTCTTTAGCATTCTGTAGCTCTCCTTTCATCAATCCACCAAACTCAAGCACACTCCATGACAGCATTGTGGTGGTGAATGCCATTGGGAAACCAAACTTCACATTGTCTCCAGCATCGTAATATCCACCAACCAAATCAACCTGCATTCCCATTGTTCACCCCAAAATCAACAAACACAAATTGACACCAAAACAAGTTCAAGATTCTTTCTTTACAACTAAACATGTCAAAAGATGAGCTGCATTGCTATTATTCACCCCAAAATCAACAAAACCAGCTCAACATTCTTCCTTTTACAGCTCAACATGCCAAAGGAGGACCTGCGTTGCCATTATTCACCCCAAACTCAACAAAAACAAGTTCAAGACTCTTCATTTACCAAAAAACATGTCAAAAGAGGACCTGCACTGCCATTATTCACCCCAAAAAATCAACAATAACAAATTCAATATTCTTTCTTTACAACTAAACATGTCAAAAGATAAGCTGCATTGCTATTATTCACCCCAAAATCAACAAAACCAGCTCAACATTCTTCCTTTACTACTACTAAACATGTCAAAAGAGGACCTGCACTGCCACTAGTCACCCCAAAAAATCACCAAATACAGCTTAAACATTCTTCCTTTACGACTAAACATATCTGAAGAGGACGTGCATTGCCATTATTCACCTCAAAATTACTAAACATGTCTAAAGTAAATTTACATTGCTACTATTCACCCCAAAATCAACAAAAACAAAGTTGAAGATTCTTCCGGTACAACTAAATATGTAAAAGGAGACCTGCATTGGTATTATTCACCCCAATATCAACAGAAAAAGTACAAGATTCTCCCTTAACAACTAAACATGTCAAAAGAGGACCATTTCTAGTGTTAATTAAAATAAAATAAAATAAAAAAGACAAGCATTTGTAGAGTTAAAAAGACAAAAAAAGTTTGGAAAAAAAAAACATACACCCATGGCTTTGCCATCTAAAAGGCCAGAATCTTTGCGCCAAGTGATCCTCTGGTTAGAAGGGAGCTTCCCTGACCTCTGACCCTCAAAATAAATAATGGATTTGGCGAGAGCATCTCTATAGTTATGAGAAGCAAAGCGAGGATGGTGGGAGTGGTGTTGAAGTTTGGCAAGAAACAGAGGGGTAGTGAAGCATAGCAGAAAAAAGAAAGTGGTTATGGTAAATGTGGAAAAAGAAGCCATTTTGGAAACTGAAAACCCCCAGCCCCCTTAAACCAACCAACAAACCTTTCCTAAACGACTAACTGCTAAATGACAGAGAAACAAGAAACCCCTCTCTGTATTTATAAAGCAAAGCAAAGGAAGAAGCTGCCTCTTTAACGTCCTCCCTGCTTGCAATCATTAAGCCCCATTAGCAGTTAGTCACCTTTTTTTGGCTTCATTTAATTAATTGATGGCTATTACTCTCTTTTGCCCAATATTTGATGTAGTCTTTTTTACCTTTAGGAGTACCTTCTAATGTAAAATGAGTTTTATATTCAAAGATTACACAAAATAGTATATACCATGTTAAAAGGATAGTAAAGAACACTAAAATGGGTTGTTTGCATCAAGAACAAGTGACATATACTACTAATTAGTTAAATCATAGTACGTATTTTTATTTTGGTAGATATAATAGAATTTTTTTCATGGCCGAAGCAGAAAATTTAATAACTGTGTTCAAAATTTAAATATTCTTTGTCATTGCGCTATTCAAAAGTGTTAAAGTTTATTTTTTGATTAATAACAAGTACTTTAATATTTTACGGTAGAAAATTAATCATGTCAATAATGCGTTTTCCATGAAATGTTTCTCAACAATTAACACTTTTGAGTTTAATTCCTCATAAACATCCTAGAGACAGAAATACTGTACCTTCCTTTTAACCCTCACTTAAATTTCTGTTAACTTTACATGATTATTTAAAGTAACAAATAAGAATCAGCTTTCCTTCTTTTTTTACTGTGGGGAACCCTTTATTGTTTGTGAAAAGCTTTTTGACTGCTAAAATTTGCCAGTTCGATATCACGCAATTCGGCATGGTATTGTCAATACTAGTATTCGTTATAGTGAGACGTTGGGTTAGCATTTAGTGGCGAGAGTGACTTGTCACATGTTTCTCCTTTCTTTCCCCTTTTCTTCAAAGAGAAAATCCTTATGATGGACAGGCATTACGAGATAAAGCAAGTCCTTCAATCATGCAATTGGGTTCAAAATTTTTTTTAGCTAGTGACAATTGAATCCAATCTTATGTAGATTTTGAACATCTTAACCATTAAACTATACTTCTTAATTGTATCAAGGATATTCAAAACTTAATATATAGAGGTAAAAAATAAATTTTGTCTTATATATATAGTGTAATTTTTGGACGAAGGGTGTTCGGGTAAACACCCTTGCGGCCCCCTAAATCCGCCCCTACTTGAAGCAGAATCCATTATCTTGAAGCGAAAGCGTTAATCGGTAATTGATTTTTCGCCCCTAACTTTACGTTACCGCCGCCTTTAGTGATGTACCAATTAAATTATGGTAACCCTATTGAGTGGGAGATGACCAATTTATAGACGTTCTTATTTAATCTGGTACGTCCATCAAGTAACCGTCGGACGGATGAGATTTGCTCATTAATTAAATATTAATTATGGACCTAATCTTATTGGGTCATATATACACGTAGGAAACAACTTACATATTACACACACGTTGACCACGAGTTTAATCTTACACAATAAGCCTTTCAAAAGTATGTCAACGAGACACCACGTTTGACCCATGACAGGCGCATGTTTTACACCAAAAGCAGGCGGGTGAATAGTAAAAAATGTATCTGAAGCCTCACTTTATTGCCACATATCTAAATTCTTTTCTTTCAGTTTTTTCTCTCATCATCTTCATTGTTAGGAACATAAAGAAAGAAGCAACGATGATGGTTAAGAAATTACCCGAAAGAAACCCAAAAAAGAAAGCCGGAGAAGAAATTGAAGAAAACAACAATGGTTAAGAAACCTATTATCTCGATTTCTTTACTCGCAAAACCAAATCATCCTGAATCAGGTTGGTAAAAATTGATTCAAAATCAACCTAACAAAATCACCAATTCCAGGTGAAATAATGAATTTTTAGTAATTGTCGGCCTGATTTTCAGAGGAGTTTCGGATTAAAAGAAGTTAGGGTCGAAATCCATCATCAAAGCTTGTATGAATGATTTTTTTTATATTTTTTTCCAATGTCGTACGGCTAGAATATTTTTCTAACTTAACGTCGTACGGCTTGAATATTTTTCTAAAAAGAAATCCGTCGTTGTTTGAATATTTTTTCTAACTTAACGTACCCTGTAGATGCTTGGACTGAAGTAGGTTGTGGTGCTTCTCATTATCTCGCTACTTGGGCAGGGCCCCAATTGGGTCGACTTTTCTGATCAGATTTTAACCTATACAGTTAGTCCCTCTGTCCGTCAGGGTCATCCCTTAGTGGGCCCGATGGGCGAACTATAATTTCGAATATTTGAGAGAAATCTGACTGTTCACGCATTGGGTAAAGGTTTTTAGAGGGAGGCAATGGAGCGACGCAACGATGCCTTTGGACCGTCACGACCGTTCGCAATCTAAGCGTTGTTTGATTCAAAACGTCATTTTTGGTCACTACCATTATGACACACATTTTTTGGGGATTGAACCATCTCATGTCCTATCAGTTTTGAATGGCGACTTTTGGGTTTCCCGTTTGGAGCATTTATGTCCCTATAAATAGGAGAAAAATACCATTCGATTGGAACACTCTTCTCCGATACTTCAGATTTTTGATTCTCTTCTGTTGGCCAGAAATTGACATCTCAATCTCTTCTTTTCTTCTTAGTTCCTTCGTTCTTTTAAATCGAGATAAATGGCTGATAGTTCTTCCCGTGCTGGCAATCGTGCCGAAACTCTAGCGCCGGAAAAAGATGTTCTTGCTCTTGGAGGAGCAGAAATGATAGAGGATGAGGGGGTTCCTACGACGGCTGAAATCGCCTTGAAAAGCCATGAAACAACTTCCACGGTCCAACCGGAGAAGAGCCTGAACCTGCTTCTTCAGTTACGATTGAGACGGGGATTGCAGAGCTGAAGGCCAGATGGGGGATCCCTCACCACATCGAAATGTTGTCGACGGAGCCCAGGATATTGTGCGTTCTATGCTTATCCCTTTATCATCGGGTATATGCTTCCTCTCCCTCCTTTGGTGGTAGATATTTTCTGTTTCAAACTGTTCCTTATGCTGCTGAAGTTTGCAGAGTTTACTGGTCGGGAGATCACTTTGAGACACATCCTCAATATCTTTGCTCCTTAAGTCATTTGTGGCACCATGATCCACATGCGCCATCGAGGGACGAAGAGTCTGGTGGTAAATATAGACAGCAGAGCCAACCGTCGTTTCTATGAAAATTATTTTTATATGCAGATTGAGCACCTTGTGGAGAATTCTACAAGGTTCCCCGAGAGATGGAACTTCGCTCGTAAGCTTTTATATCTTTTGTCGGGATTATAGTAGACCTCTTTTCTTTGGTTAGTATTGAATTATTTTTGGTTTTGTAGCCGCGAGACTACCCCTTACGCTTGTTGTTGAGATACGAGAGTTGGTGAATGTCATTCTTCCTCATACGGCGGGGGTTCGCGAGTGGTTGTTCTTCTATGAGAAATACGGACGTAAGCCCCTTATTGGTAAGTATCATCGCTGTTTCTATTCCATTTTACCATTCGACTTTGTTACTTATGTGACTTTTATCGATGTTTAGGAGAGCGCGAAGGGTGAGGGCCCCTCCACTTGTATTTCGTCAGCCGACGTCCTCTTCTTGGTCCGTTCCGGGGTCTACCACCCGACCTATAGTGAGGGTTTCCCATGTTGAATCTACGATCATAGCCATGTGGGCGGAAGCTGTTCCTCAATCTTGGGCTCCAACTCTTGCTATCTGCCCAACGGGGGAGTCTTCCCTTGTCGAGGATGGTGAGGGATCGTCGAAGAGACGATGAGTGGAGTCCAAAATGACTCCATCAGTCGTGATTCATTCTGAGGGTGGCATTCCCTTGATGGAGTATGAGACGAGGAACAATACTAACCTGTTTGTAGAGGTAAAGCCCGTCACAGTGACCAACCGGTTGACAAAGACTCTGGCCATTATAAGTAATAATCAGACTACTGTGATAGGGAGTCAAAGTCCTGAGGCCGCTATTATTACTTCGGGTGGGCCTTCATCATCTGGACCGGGTCGTGCTTCTTCTTTGGCCGCAGAAAGGGAAAAGGCTCATGGTCAATGACTATGAATTTGAGTCTGATCTTGATCCTTGTTAGTTTGTATGGGTTCACAAAATCGTAAAGTACCTGGTTCGCTACGAGTTTCTGTTGAGAGCACTTAGTAAAGCAGTAAGTAAATAAGGTAGATGATTTTTACGTGGAAAAATCCCGCATAATGGGATAAAAACCACGACCAACCCTGTAGGCTTTTAACTTCACTAACTTGTAATCTTACATATTACAAGCTACATTATAATGATTCTGATTGCAAAGACTTCAAACTAACTTGTGGTACCTTTATCACAAGCCACTTTGTGACTATCCTAGTTACAAAGGCTTTTTCCAACTTGTGGTGCTATCATACAAGGTACTTTGTAATTCTACGATTACAAAGACTTTTCTTGATGACTAAATCCATCCACAACCTAAACTCAATGAGTCTGAGAATTTACAAGAGAATTCCTAATCAGTAAACTTCAAAGTAAGCGATTTAGGAGATATTTTAAGTACAATAACAAGGTTACAACTCAACTAGGACAACAATAATCAATCGTTTAGGAATTGGTCCGTAGTGGCGTACAACCTTGTTCTTCAAGCTTGAGTGAATGATCTTTTCTTTTTGCTAAAGGCTTGAATGAGAAACTGAAAACTTCTAGTGATGTTTTAGTATAAAACCCCTTTGGTATATCTTGATCACATCACTTGAAATGATGTGAATACTTAATTTAGTTAGACAATGAGTGGGATGACAGTGTGGTGCAGTGCGGCAGAAACAGTGCCGCTAGTCACTTTAGTTCCAGTTGTGTCCAAATGACTTTGTACTACTATATAGGAACCACATGAACATCAGGTCCTTGTTTGGTTCCTAGCTGAATCTGTAGCAGTTCATCTTTTACCGGAGTTCGTTGAAATTTGCCGCAATCCATAGTAGGTCGGGTTCCCTAACTGGGTCTTATCAGGAAGTTTGTTAGATCATCAAAATATAAGGCAAGCGTATTTAAGATCTATCAGTTTCCTCCTTTTTGATTATGGCAAACTTAAACAGTTATAAGTTCAAAATTATGGCATTAGAGAGCAGTGTCAAAGAGTTCCCCTTGAGACGATGCCTTAAGTCATGTAAGAACTAGTTCCCAAATGTGGTTCCCCCTGAGTCCTATATTAGTCTTTTCTTTTTCCCACTTTTGGCATCATTAAAAAGAATAAAAGTGCAAAGAAGTCCAGTCAAGCTAACCCATGCCACATATGTGCACACTAACATGAGGAAAAATAGAAGACAAAGAGAAAGTACTAGACAAACTAAAAGAGGATTTATATTAAAAAAAATTCATATGCCTCTTCCTTTGAAAGAAGGAAAAGGCAACATTGGACTTGAACATGGGAGCAGTAGTAGTAGTACATCTTAACCACAACAAAAACAACCACCAACCATCAACATAAGCAGAAAAAAATGATATCTAGAACACTGGTCACTGAAAAGAAATTTAGGGGGCACTAGGAGGGAAAGGCTTGGAAGCTCCAACAAGTGTTTGGAGAACAAGGTATATTCGGGCGTTGCCCGATTTTTGCTCGTTGAGTTGTTCAGCCTTCAGGTTCTCAACTTGTACCCCGAGGTCAGTATTTTCTTGGGTCAAAGGGATCACCTCATCGTTCAAAATGGGAACCACTTGAGCTTGATGGCCTTTCACGATAGCTTCCTGGCCTTCAATCGACGTTTCTCCTTAGCTGCGCTGTTTTGGGCATTGATTAGTTCAGACACAGTTGAAATGCTTCCTACACCCTCATACATTTCAATACACTCACACTCTTCGTTGTATGTGAGAATGTCTGCTTACAGGACCCTACTTTACATGTTCCCAGTGGAACCTCAAAGTATTTGAATACTTGTGTGGGCAAGAATCCATAGGGAAGCCTGTGATTGCCATCCTTGAAATCAACCACTTTCTGCATATGCTCAATCATTATGGCAGGCAACCTCACAGGGTGAAAACTATCCAATTGCTCATTTATGAATAAACCAGATTTGGAAGTGACAAATCGCCGTTCTGCTCAAGGCAACATGACTTTGTTAACCAGCTCAAACAACAACTACTAGACAGGAAGTAGTGTTTTCTTATAGATCTAGTCCCTTTTCTGATTGGAATTATCTTTCACCAATGCATTTCAGAAGTTGTACTAGCAAACATCTCGAACACTCGTCACGCCAACTATAGGAACTTGCAAAATTTCCCCAAGCATTTCACGTCACACACAATGTCCACACCATTGACCAAGGCACAAACATGGTCAGTATCAATTGGAAACAAATCGGGGAAGAAACTCTAGAGTTTCTCCTTATACACTTTGGGAGCATCTACGTAGAAAAGACGCGTCCACTATTGAAATTCCACCATTTCCAAGATTTGGCGCATTCCGGCCATTTTTGAGATTGTGTGGTCAAACGTACACCCCAACAGAACTTTGTGGTGCCTCAATCGCTCAGAGCCCAGGCAGACCTCACTTCGTGCTTTCTTTCCAGAACGAGGTTCTTCAAGTGTATCATACTTGCATTTCCTATGCTTTTCTCCACTGACTTTACTTTTCCCTTTGGACTTGATAAGAATATCGTCATCATTAACTACCTTATGCATTTTAGACTTAGAATTAGACCCCTTCTCTAGGGAAAGAGACTCGGCCTTTTCAAGGACCGCCTTACAAGGGAATCGGGTTCTCAGAAGTTCCTTCTTCCACCTCAACAACATGGATAACTTCATCACCTATAGGTACACCATCCTTAACCAGCTTTCTTCTTACTACTTTTCTTGCTTTTTTGAAGTGCAGAATCGTAGGCCACTTTAACTTGGAGCCTAGTGGTGGGATGCTTGATTTCAGACTCAGGAGTCGAAACAACCCTTCACTTACTGATGAATGCATCAAGAGCCACATTGTCAAGATCTTCGTCATCAGTAGATTGCATCTCTAGTCCTTGAATTTCCATGGGCACAACATCAAATGTAAGAACAACACTGTCTTGGGGATGAGACTCCTGACTTGGGTCCTCCTGAGAGGTATCGGGTTCTCCATATGAATCCCTAGTAGTGTATGCTACTGCATCTCCCATAATGGTCCCTTCTTCCCTTGAGCTATATGATGTGCGTTTTTGGGAAAAGACCTCATGCAATACCCCTTTAGAGGATACAACAAACACCGTCTTTTCTTTATCAATCGGTGTTTCCACGACCATGGAGTCGACAGCAACAATGGCAGTCATTTGTGATATCAGTAATTTGACCTTGTTCTTCACTTAGGGTTTGACTGGTGTATCCAATTGGCAACGTGGAGAACGAAACATTAATTTCCGAGTTGGATGAAAGTTGGGAAGCTAGGGAAAGGTTAATTGTAGCGGTAGGGGTGATAGAGGGTGACACAGACTCAGAGACGGCGGGAAGTCCCATAGACGGGTCGGAGGTGGATACAGATGATGCAGAAAAATTTGAATTTTTCTCCGCCATTGGGAGAGGTGGTGTGATGATCCTTTCTTTTTTTGGTAAAGTTAGAAGAGGGCTTATGACAAAGAAGTGAAAAAGAGAGGGGTTTTTAAACAGAGGATAATTATGAAGGGAGAAGAATATGCATCGTTTCTGAAACGATGGTTGGGTGTGGAGAATTATGATATTTTAGAGGGAGATGGAACATTTGAATTGAAAGGACATAATATTCGGATCTAAAAAGTTGATGATATAGCAGTTGTATTTTTTTACCTCTTAAGACGTGTATTAAAGGATGCACAGAACAACTAACCTTTAGTACAAGAACATGGTTCTTGAGAAACATTTTCGTCTTCAAGCTCCCCCTTTTTTTCTTGAAAAGAAGCAATCTTCTTTTATCAGTCATGTACTACATCTACTGCTTCTATGCTCATCATGCGTATTTACCTCCAATAGTATTGAAGTGAATTAGACGGGGCTAGAAAACACTTTGAACCCATTATTTCTTAATAACATGGGCCAACTCAAAAAGGAATTTGGTCCTTAATTTGGCCTCAATAGTCCTAACTTTACTCTATTTCTTTCAAATTGTTCCTTAGTACCTTGGTGAAAATGTCTGCAATTTGATCTTCTGTTATACAAAAATTCATGCATATCAACCCTTTTTCAAGATCATTCATTACTTTTTCTAGATTGGCTTGGAGAAGCTCATTTTTTTCAATATCAGCACTCATCCTACATCTCAAGGCCTTCACCTCATATCAAGCCTAAAATATTCCTCACTAACTATCTCCTTTCATTTTTTAGAGCTTTCAGGTTTTGACTTAGTCAAGGGCTTTATTATTTGTTCCCTTTAGCTATCAGTTTCTGCCAAGAGTTCACGATTTTCTTTTCTAAGAATTTCAATGGTTTTCTTTTGATTAGTAACTGTATCCACTGAGTCTTTCTAATATGGCTAGATATTTCTAGTTCTAAGAACAAGGAATCCCTATCCTCTACAAGAATACAAAAGGCAGTAATTAAAACATCAGCTAAACACATGAGTTTTTGTGGAGGATAGGATTTCAGATTTTTCTGAACATCCCTAAGGTTTACCTCTTTGTTGCCATTGTCTTCATCATTATTTGATTGAGCCATCAAGGCAAGCATTGAGCTACGTCCAATCTCTTCGCTTTCAGATGCCATCATAGAACTATCATCAGTATGAGATTTATCTTGTTTTACTTGTGTGGTTCCCTCATAAGCTATTTGCAAAGCCTCCCATATTTCCTTGACAATGTCGTATGTAGAGATTGTATCGTACTATTTAGGTCCCAAACCATATACCAGAATTTTCTTGGCATAAAAATTCTTCTCTACCGCTTTCTTATCAGCTTTAGTGTATTCTCCACAGGTCTTTCTTATTGAGAATGGAAGTTTATTTAGTACCTTGATTGGAATAAACAGACCATCATAGATAATATCCCAAAGCTTACAATCCTCAGCCATGAAGAAATCAAACATTCTAGCTTTCCACCGCTAATAAGATTTTCCATCAAACTTGGGTGGGTGATATATGGATTGACCTTCTTCAAAATTTAGTGGAGCGCAATGAAGATCTTGCCTAGGTATAAGCCTGATAGGAGGAACCCGCTCTGATACCAATTGTTAGTTTGTATGGGTTCACCAAATCGTAGAGTACCTGGTCCGCTACAAGTTTCTGCTGAGAGTACTTACTAAAGCAATAAGTAAATGAGGCAGAGGATTTTTACATGGAAAAATCCCGCACAAGGGGATCAAAAAACCATGACCTACCCTGTAGGCTTTTAACTTTCCTAAGTTGTAATCTTACCTATTACAAGCCACTTTACAATGCTTCCGATTGCAAAGAATTCAAACTAACTTGTGTTACCTTTACCACAAGCCACTTTGTGACTATCCTAGTTACAAAAGCTTTTTCTAACATGTGGTGCTATCACAACAAATCACTTTGTAACTCTACAATTACAAAGACTTTTCTTTATGACCAAATCTAGCCACAACCTAAACTAACGAGTCTGAGGATTTACAAGAGAATTCCTAATCAGTAAACTTCTAAGCGATTTAGGAGATATTGTAAGTACAATAAAAAGGTTACAACTCAACTAGGACAAAAATAATCAATCGTTTAGGAACTGGTCCGTAGTGGCTTTCAACTTTATTCTTCAAGCTTGAGAGAATGATCTTTTCTTTTTGCTAAAGGCTTGAATGAGAAACTGAAACCTTCTAGTGATGTTTATGTATAAAACCCCTTTGGTACATGTTGATCACATAACTTGAAATGATGTTACTACTTTGTTTTGTTAGAGAATGAGTGGGATAACAGTGTGGTGCAGTGTGGCAGAAATAGTGCCGCTACTCACTTCTATTCCAGTTGTGTCCAAATGACTTTGTACTTCTATATAGGAACCATATGAGCATCAGGTCCTTGTTTGGTTCCTAGCTGAATCTGTAGCAGTTCATCTTTTACTCTCTGATGAAGTTTGCTGCAATCCACAATAGACCAGGTTCCCTAACTGGTTCTTATCAAGAAGTTTGTTAGATCATCAAAACATAAGGCAAGAGTATTTAAGATCTATCAATCCTGATGACGTTAGGATGTTTGAAAAGGGCCTTACTCGTATGGTGGTACATGTAGGAGGTCCATCTTGTATACTTTAAATCTCATCCGATATTAACCTTCCGAGGGATACGAAAGACTTGGTTCTACAATTTGACCTTTTCTGCTCTACCACCGAGAGCGAGGCTCTTTGAGATGTCCGTGATGCTGATTTGATACACGAAGTGGCTGTTATGAGTTTGAGGGTAAGTTTCTTTTTTATTTTATATTCTTTCCATCTTTGGAGTCCTTGGCATTAACTAATATTTTTGCCTTTCAGACATACATGGTGGATATTGACAGTGCCCCGTAGGGCCGAAACTCAGGCCAAAATGTTTCTGACAATATTGGAGAAGTATCAGCACTACCGCAACTAGTGACGTGAGATATACGAGTGACTGAAGGCCGGCGCCGGTGATCAGCCTGTTGGTGATGAACCGGAAAAGAGGGATAAGGAGCTGATGCATGCTATTCGTGGGATTATCAAGATCGAGTAGAAACTTCGTGTAAAGGACAAGGAACTTGAAGCGGGCAAAAGGGTTTCTATAGGGTGTGATCATCTTCAGGCGAGGGTGCGGTCGATGTAAGTTGAGTTGGATCAGAACGCCATCAGGGGTGAGGCGATGAGTGCAGAATGGATGGGAAAGTTAACCGAGCTGGAGATAAAGGTTTTCGGGTTGGAGAATACTGAGAGTGCATGGGCGTCAGCTTCAGCTAGGGCGGCAGTTTTAGAGGACACTATCCGAGTCCTTCAATCCGAGCAGGAAGTTGAGAGGGCAACGAAGACGCTTAGGGAGGCAAGGCTCAAAGAGCGTATTGGTGAAATTGACCGAGAAGATTCAACTTTGGGGACCGGGTCGCTACTCTTGAGGCCAAGAAGGCACAATTGTTGGCCCAAATCAAATCTGCCTCTATCATTTTTCCCCCTCAACTACGCGAGCTTTGGGTACATGTTGAAGCCCAGTGGGACGTATAAAAGAGTTTGTGGGAAGCGGACATTATTTTTTAGGCTACATACGAAGGATCATTGGTGAAGGCGCAAGAGGCTCGTGTTAGTTGTGGATATGATCCTGCGATGCCAGAGGCCGACAAGGATGTTGATGCAAAAAAGGGACTTCCTAGAGATGGTGATGAGGAAGGTGGCGATGATGACGCCGAGTGAAAGAGTTGTTCAACTTTTTTTGTGCTTTTTTTTTTCGTTGCCTTTTCTATTGTTATATTTTCCTTTGGACTTGCCCGATTTTAACCGTGTGTAATTTGCGAATTTGTGAAACTACTTTAAATAAAGAGATTTTTTCATCGGTGTGTGTCTTTTGCGCTTCTATTTTGCTTTTTACAACTTTGGCATGAAATTTCGGATTTCCGTATGGTGAATTCCTGATTTTCAAGGAATTGAATCTCGACCGGACTGAGCAGGACTTTATCGTGTGGGTCCGAATGGTTATTTTGGATAAAGCCAGTCATGACTTGGGTCGTCCGGGTGGGACCAAGCAATCATTATTTCGAGCGAACGCACTTTTCTTTTTGGCGGTTGTCCTTGGCCTTATGGGTGTTATTTCGAGCTTTGGTCAAAATATTAACCCATCGTTACTCGATCGAGGTCGAACTCTTCTTTCTAGCAATGAATCTTGGCCTTATGGGTATTATTTCGAACTTTTTTCAGAATGTTAACCCGTCGTTGTTCGAGCGTGGTCGAACTCCTCTCTTTGGTACTGGCCCTTAGCCTTAAGGGTGCTTTTTTTGAGCTTTCATCGAAATGTTAACCCGTCGCAATTCGGGCGAGGTCGAGCTATTCATATCTGGCAATGGCCCTTGGCCTTAAGGGTGATATTTTGAGCTTTTATCAAAATTTTTGCTTGTCACTGTTCGAGCAAGGTCGAGCTCTTCTTTCGGGCGATGGCTCTTGGTCTTATTGGTGTTATTTTGAAATTTCGTCGAAATTTTGCCGCGTCGCTGTTTGAGCGAGGTCGTATTCCTCTCTTTGGTACTGGCCCTTAGCCTTAAGGATGCTTTTTTGAGATTTTGTCGAAATGTTAACCCGTCACTGTTCGGGCGAGGTCGAGCTCTAATTTTCTGGCGATGGCCCTTGGCCTTAAGGATTTATTTTAATTTTCTTCGAAATGTTATCCCGTCGTTGTTCGAGCAAGGTCGATCTCTTCTTTCTGGTGATGGATCTTGGCCTTATAAGTATTATTTCAAACTTTCATTAAAATGTTACCCCATCGTTGTTCGAGCGAGGTTAAACTCCTCTCTTTGGTACTGGACCTTAGCCTTAAGGGTGATATTTTGAGATTTTTTCGAAATCTTAACCCGTCGTTATTCGGTCGAGGTCGGTCTTCTTTTCTAGCGATGGCCATTGGCCTTAAGGATGATATTTTGAGCTTTTGTCAAAATGTTAACCCGTTGCTGTTCGAGAACGATCGAACTCTTCTCTTTGGCGATGGCCCTAGGCCCTGAGGGTATTGTTCGAGCTGGTCGAATTGTTAACCCGTCGTGAGTCCCACTTTTTATGAGTGTTTCGGGTGTCATCTGATCCCAATTTTCTGCTCAAGTTGTGTGTTTCTTGGGTGAGTCCTGATTTGCTTTATTTGTGTGTATTGGAGAGTTTGATGCTGTAAAGTATTGAACACTTCTATCCTACTAATGTTTGTTTTATGCGTGTATTGGAATCTTCCTATCTAACCCCTTCGTCATTTGGCCGGGAGAGCTCGCCGATGGGCGGGGCGATAAATTGTCCTTTGAACTTTGGTGATGCCCCCCTCGTTGCCTCATTCAAAACCTCCCCGATAGAACCCAATTGAGACAACATCTAGGCGAGGGGAAGGAGTACAACTTAGCGGACGCCATTTTCCAGAGGTTGACATGTCTGAGATGGGCGATAGTCAAGTTATTTTATAATAGTTCTTCCACTCTCTAGTTGGAATGCTTCTTTGCTCACTTGCCCATGTGGTGCTTGTGTTCCTGTTTAAGCATAACAACAGAAGGTAAACCAAGATGAGCTTTTCCTTACCTCGATCCGGTGAGTCGATGAACGAGGGTAGCCTTATAGTTGTTCGCTCTGCCTAACGTTTAAGTGGTTGATGGAATAGTGGTTTGTGGATTCGGCAGCCGCATTCGGCCTTATTTTCTTCCTTTTTTTTTCTTTTAAACGTGCCCTGGCTCTACGTGGGTTGGGTTTGCCTTAGCTCGTTCATGGATCATGTGGTCCGTGGGTCATCCGGTGCATGGGTCATCCCATAAGATATGCCCATTCTCTTGCCGAATTTGCGCAACTGGTGTCGTCTTCTCTTGCAAGCTTTGCGTGGATATTGGTTGTAACTCTTGCTTCTATGTAGCATCATGATCTAGATTAGCATGCGAGGTTTACTTACCGCTCTTTCTGGTCGGTGATTACATTTCACCGGTTTTGGATCTGAAGGGGACTAGGGAGTTTGGCTAAGAAATCACCACAGACGACGCCAAATTGTTTGACCAAAAAACGTTAAAACCTTTTTGATTAAATCAATTAATGATGATGAAAGGGTAAATCTTAGTCAAGCATAATCAACTTCAGATCTAAAGATGGATGATAATACACAGAACGAAAAGTAAGAGCCATCAATATGTATTGATTATCAAATACCTCATCTTTGGTGAGGTATAGAGAGAAATGAGTTTACATTCTTGAGAGGAGAGAATTCTTCTAGAAAGAGTAGCCAAAAAAGCCCCCCCTCCACTCCCAAAAAAAAAAAAGACACCCTCAATATTAGTTCTCGATTGTTATTGCGTTCTTTGTCTGATGTACCCTTATGCGATGACCTTTTTCATCATTGTTTGAATATTGTTTCTAACTTGACGTACACTGTAGATGCTTGGACTGAAGTAGGTCGCGATGCTTCTCATTATCTCGCTACTTGGGCAGGGCCCCAACTGGGTCGACTATTGTGGTCAGATTTTGACCTATATACTCAACATGGACAATAATACATGTTTAATTTTAGTGAAACGATTACTTAGATACTGAATTAAACAGTGAATTTCGACCATCTAATTTTGTGAAAATACTTAAGAAAATTGCATTATATTTTAAAGATAGATACGGGCATTGATATCATAGCTAGTGGAGATAGTCACTCCCATTTCTTTGGAGTACTTGGGTCAAAGATACTCCATATTAAAGTACTAGCAGGAATTTACATGAAAGGGAAATGATGCAGTAAAGAGTGAAGGTTTGTGTCGGATAAAGGCAAAGAAAATAAGGATGGGTTATATGGTGCTTGAATCTTGAGTTCAGTGAGTGAGTCAAAAAAAGAGTCAACAAAAGGGCCATGCCTTGTCCTTCAATAATCTCATGCTTTCATGTTCATGCACTTGAACCAAGAAGCTATTTATCGATCCAGGACAAAGACTCTATTGCACAATCTACCAAGAACTCCCCATCCTTCGTTCGGAGCTAGAAGGTTAAAGCATGTGTCCAACCGAATATAATAGCTTTAGTTCACATTTTGTACATGTAATTTTTTCCGTCTAAATTTACTTGTCCACTATTAATTTGGTATATGTCTTAAAAAATATAATAAATAATATGGTAATTTTACTATATCATCCCTATTAATTACATGTTGGAAAATATATTGGAAATAAGTACTTAATAAGAAGGTTATCTATTGATATTGGACAAGTTAAAGTGGACAATATGTGTTTAGTATAGCCTGTATAGAGGACAAATAAACTCGGACGGAGGGAGTATTAAAAAGTTTAAAAAATATGTATAGAAATTAAATTTAGAATCCAGTTAGTAATACTTAATACCACTATTTTAGAATTTATAACACATAAAATTAAAATCATGGCCCTCCGTTGAACCTAATTAATCACCAATTTTGTAAATTTTCTATTCTTATTCTATTAGTGTTTATACTAAATTAATAAGAATACGTTATTTCTCTCATTCGCACATTAATACTTAATAACACTATTAATATACACTCTCACTTTAATTTAGACTGCTACGGTTAATTAATATGTGCGACTAAGTATTTACCAATTCGATTTCCTTGAGTTCTTCTTCGATCATTTTGATAATATGTCTAGAGATCAGAAATGCAGAAAAAAAGGATTTTCTTCACATGCGCTGCTTCCATTTCCAGCTGTTAAGCTAATCTCCCCATAAAAACAGAAGAAAAAAGAAGCTCATTGGCCACACCACTTGTCTCATTGAGCCCAATGAAGATAAAACAATTAAAAATACAAAGTTTTCGTTTTGTGTTATTTTCTTTATTTGTAATCAATCAGATCGAATTGGGAATGCAGATATATACATCTGTAGTTTTCCCTTTCGTGATACACATGATTGATACAGTACTAAAATCTTACTAAGTTGGCCAACTTGGTAGCTCTTTAGTGCCTGATTATGTGAAACTGTAAAGATAACAAAGTTTTCGTTTTGTGCTATATTTTTTTTTGCTGGGCACATGCCTATGTTATCCGGTCAAAGTTCCAATGACCTAATCCTATTCTATTTTGGTTTCATTCCTATTTGAAATTGAATTTGGTTTATTCCTATTTTGAGTGAGTTTTGGTTTTAAGATAAAACACCACTCATGATCTATAAATAAGACAACGTTCGAGAATTATTCCACGCTCATTGATACAAGTCTTTGAAAGATTTAAGTACATAAGAATGGTTTAGAGAGAGCTTTCATCAAAAGAGAAGAGAGAAAAGAAGTATTTATTTTGCTATAGATTTTTATTCAAACCAGCCAACTTCAAATCACATTTCTGATTCATTAACTGTTGGATCTGTCTAAAATTTTGATTAAGTATTTGTAACATCTTAATCTTGGATTTGAACGGTGAAGATCGCATTTGGCGAGTTGTAGAATTTGATTTCGAGCCTCGAACAACAACTTTATTTTGTGGATTATACTCTTTCTTCAATTGATTAGTTGTTGCTCTTGTTGCTCCGTATTTGGCCCTTGTTGTATAGCCAATTGTATAGCCAATTTGGACAACTTTTGTAGCCCTCTTATTATTATAGTGGAGCTTTTTAGATCTTGTGATCCAGTGGTTTTTACCTTCGATTTGAAAGATTTTTCACGTTAAAATTTGATGTTCTTTATCTTCTTTATTTTCGGGTTTGCCTATTCCTCAACGTAACAATGGTATCAAAGCGTTGTTATGGAGTGGAGACGAATACGAGGATGGTATGTTTAAATGAGAAAAATTATAATGTTTGGAGAAGTAAGATGAAAGTCTTGTTGTTCGTGAAGAAGATGCATCTACCCATTTTTTCAGCTCATAAACCCGAGAGTATATCCTGATGAAGATTGAGATTTCGAGCACCAACAAGTATGTGGATATATACAACAATGGGTTGGAGATAATGTTAGCAACCATATTGTGAACGGGATACATGCGAGATCATTGTGGGAAAAACTGGAGACTCTTTAAGCTTCAAAAATCGGGAACAACATTGATGACCTTTAAATACAAGGAAGGCAACCCTATCCTTGATAACATAAAATAATTTTCAGGGCGTCCTTGATAAGCTATCTGGAATAAGAGTTAATTTTGATGTTGAGATACAAGGACTTTGGCTTCTTAATACCGAGCGAGACTCTTGGGAAACTCTTCGTATTTTTTTTTGAAAAATTCAGCTCCTGGAGGTAAGGTGACAATGAAATATGCCAAGAGTGGTGTGTTGAACGAGGAAGTAAGGATAAAATCTCAGGGTTCATCTTTACAAGCAGATATCTTAGTTACAAAAGAATGGGGGAGAGATAGAACAAGATGCTCAAGGAATAAAGGTAAAAGTAGAAGTAAATCAAGGTCCATATACTATAATATTACATACAAACACTGTGTCAAGAAAGGACACATCAAAAGGTTTTGCAGCAAGTTGAATCAAGACACTAGAGAAGGAAAGAAAGTTGAAAATAACGAGAACAATGTTGCTGATATTGTTCGAGATGACCTTCTTTTTGCTTATGATGAAAACCTCATCAATTTGGTATCCCGTGAGACCAACTGGATAGTAGATTCTAGAGCTACCTCACATGTCACACCAAGAAAATATTTTTTCTCATCTTATACTGCTGTTGATTCTGGAGTGTTAAAGATGGGCGATGCTAGTGAAGTTAATGTGTTTGGTGTTAGCACAATTTGTTTGAAAATTAATAATGGTTTAACGTTAGTTCTTCAAGATGTCAAGCGTGTTCCATACTTTCCTTTCGATTTGATCTCCGCAGAAAGATTAGGCGATGAAGGTTACCCTAATATGCTCTTTAATGGCCAATGGAAGCTCACCAAGGGCTCGTTAATAGTGGCTCGAGGAGTCAAGTATGGTTATTTATATGTGACACATGACTCTATTCGTAATGACTCAATAAATTTGGTGAAAAGTGATACTTTGTCAGAATTGTGGCATTGAAGATTGAGTCATATGAGTGAGAGGGGGATTACGTGTTTGGCTAAGAAAAGTTTGCTTTATGGAGTGAAACAAGCAAAGCTAAAAAGGTGCATATATTATTTAGCTGGAAAATAGAAAAACGCTTCCTTTCATAGCCATCCTCCCTCAAGAAAGCCCGATTTACTGGAACTAATACACTTTAATTTGTGTGGTCCTTTTAAAGTAAAGTCAAATGGTGGTACGCTTTAATTTGTGACCTTCATTGATGATCATTCTCATAAGCTTTGGGTGTATCCTTTGAAATCTAAAGATCAAGCACTTTGTGTGTTTAAGAAATTTCAGGCCTTAGCTGAGAGACAGACGGGGAAAAAATTAAAATATATTCGCACAGACAATGATGGTGAATATTGTGGTCCCTTTGATAACTATTGCAAGGAACAAGGAATTCGTCATCAGAAAACTCTGCCCAAGACACCTCAATTGAACAGTTGGCAGAGAGGATGAATAGAACTCTAGTTGAGATAGTTAGATGCTTACTTTTAGAGGCTAAACTTCCAAATACATTTTGGAATGAAGCACTTAACACTGTTGCCTATGTTATCAATTTGTCTCCTGTTGTTGCTGTGGATGGTGATGTCCCAGACAGAGTTTGATTTGCCAAAGATGTTACTTATGATCACCTGAGAGTTTTTGGTATAAATTTTGTGTGCATATTCCTAAAGACGAGAGATCAAAACTGGATGTAAAAACTAAGCATTGCATCTTTATCGGTTATGGTCAAGATGAGTTTGGGTATCATTTTTATGATCCAATTGACAATAAACTTATTAGAAGTCGTGATGCAATATTCTTTGAAGACCAAACTATTGAAAATATTGACAAAGCTGAGAAGATAGATTCGCAAAGTAATGAGAGCTTAGTTGATATTGATCCAGTTTCAATTGCTTAGGCACCTATTGCACATGAATGAACCCAAGACAATGATAGAGGTAGTGATCAACATCAAAATAATCATCATGGTATAGATGTTATGGATGCTCCAGTTGATGAAGTTGTGGTTGATCAACAACCAATTCATGTACAAGTAATTACTTCGAATGCTCCTGAAACCTCTCTTAGAAGATCTACAAGGGAGAAGCAAAAATCCATGCGATATCCTCCTGATGAGTATGTACTTTTGACTGACATGGAAGAAACTAAGAATTATGATGAAGCCATGCAAGATAATCACAAATATCGTTGGATTGAAGCGATGTAAGATGAGATGAAGTTACTCAGAAAGGAAAGAGAGAAGAAAGTATTTGTTTTGATAAAGATTTTTATTCTGACCAGCCAACTTCAAATCACGTTTTCTGATTCGCAAACCGTTGGATCGGGCCGAAATTTTAATGAGTGCTCGTAACATCTTGGTCTTGCAATTAACAGTGGAGATTTGATTTAGAGGCTCGTAGAATCTGATTTCGAGCCTCAGCTTTATTTTATGGATTATACTTTTTCTTCAATTAACTAGTTGTTGCTCTTATTGCTATTATTACTCCGTGTTTGACCCTTATTGTGTAGTCAATTTGGAGAACTTTTGTAACCCTCTTATTGTTATACCAGAGCTTTTTGAATCTTTGTATTCTAGTAATTTTTATCTTCGATTTGAAAGGTTTTCCACGTTAAATTTGATGTTCTTTTTATTCTTTATTTTCGGGTTTGCCTTTTCCTAAACATAACACTTTAATAGTAATCAATCTGATCGAATTGGGAATGCAGAGATACATCTGTATTTTTTTTTCCTTTGTGCTTTAATACTAAAATGACCAACTTGATAGCTCCTTAGTGCGTGTTTATGTGAAACCATAAGAGACTAGATTTCAAATCCAATAGAGATGGCAAAGAATGCCTAAGATAAGTTATTTTTAGCTCATCTAAGTTTTGGTAGACAAAAGTCTACAAATGGATACACTATTTAATGGAATAGTCGGTACATACTACCATTGTAAAAGAAGGGTAGAATAGTCGTAGCATGTAATAAGAGCAAGTGTTGTGAAATCAGTCAGTACTGTCTGACAGGTAAAAGATGCCGAAGAATGAAAAGCAGTGCAGTGGACGCTGTGGATTGGATGAGAAGTGCCATTATTAAATACCAAAAACATCATCCACAAAAGGCCATATGATTAAAATAATACAACCCTTCCTTTGGAGGAAGGGGGAGGCTTAATTCTCGTTTGATAGAAGTGAAATAAACATAATTCCTCCGGTCAAAAATAAACAATTAATAGACATACAGGAAGAGTGTTATAAATAGAATATTACTTATGGTAAATATTTATATGTAGAACAATGTAGAAAAAATATTATTAAATCATTCTTAAAATCTGAAAAAAAATTATTTATTTTAAATCACAAAAAAAAAGTCAAAAAATTACTTATTTTGGACCGGACTGACTAGTAAGGAAAAGGGAGCCATGAAAAATGTAACTTCAGGTCAGCAAAAAAGCAAATAAAGGGGATTGGGTCCAGACCAGAAGCTAGAAGAAGGATGTTTGTCATATGAGCATGTGCTTCTTCTGAAGTTGTCATCTCTCTCCACATGCTAAAAGCTCACATTTCATGTGCACTAACCTCAAAAGTCTACTTTATCCTTTTCTCTTCTCTCATTGGATTTATTTTTCCTCTGCAAACTTGTCTGACTTCTATTTTCAAGAGAGGAAACTGCCTCAAGATTATAAGTTAGAAAGGTATCATGGACAGCCTCATAACTACTACATTTTCTTTCAATTCCAAAACATGACCACCATTTGGAATCAATTATTATACTCCCTTCCTTTCAATTTATGTGAACCCATTTGATCGGGCATGTAGTTTAAGAAAAAAAGAGAAGACTTTTGATTTTGTGGTATAAAATAAGGCACCTTTATTTTGTGTGGCTATAAATCATTGCATAAAGTTAAATTGTTTCCAAATAAGGAAAGGAGTTATTCTTTTTGGCACGGACTAAAAAAGAAATAGGTTCACATAAACTAAAACGGAGGGAGTATTAGTTAGTGTTTTGATAGTAGTATTTGAGGAGACGATGTTTTGTCCCTTGTTGGAAAAAAAGAGAAAGACATAAGTGTTTAAAAGCACTTCTTTAGCTTACATGATTTAAATAATTTAAAGATGTTTTGGAGGAAAACTAGAATTTGGGTATATTATTAATAGTCAAGATTGGGCACTTAGGCCAATTACATAGTCTGAAATTTATTTCTTTTAGTCATCTATTAATTTTATTAATTAATAAAAAATATTTTAATTTTTGAAAAGATGTGACTTTTGTTTTTAAAAGGTGCCTATTAGCAAAGGTTAAGTCTGTTAGCCTTAACAGATACCTAAATGTTTATAAATACCCATTTCCTCCGCAAAACGAAAATCATCATAAAGCAACAAAGTATCTTCTTCTATTCTGCTATCTTCATATCACAAAATTTGTTTCCGTTGAAATTCGAGTTAATTACTGGTACTCGAATTTCAGAGGCTTTGTAAAATCCTGAAAGAATTTAACCATAATTCCTACAGCAACAGATTTAGGAGGCTTAAATTCTTTAAGAACATTAACTACACTTTCAAAACCTAATTATTTCAGTCCCTATATTCTGTTATTTTTCTAACATCAATAATAGGAGAGGGAGGGATGTATTTCTAACTCCAACTCGAACAATAAATAATTTGGGGTGCATCTGTAACAACTAATAAGGGGCATGGGCATGGGCATGTGCTGCTATAGGACTCATATTCGAATCTCTCTTTACATTCTTTTTCATGTTTCATGCCTTTGGAGTTGGCATGTATTCCCTGATCCTCGCTTGCTATATTATTACATAGTTGCAGGTCATGTTACTAAATTCTTTTTATTACATTGGACTAAGACGAATTTAAATAGAATTATAACATGAACACTAAAGATTAATAAAACTGATCCCAACCTGCTTGGGATGAGGCACGAGTGGAGCTATGAATAGTTGGATCATGTTTCGTCGAAAAATTATAGTACTATACAAGTAGGGTAAAAATAATTATTTTTGTATGTATATATACTACAACATAATGCAACTATAGCTACGAAATATATTGTAGCTAAATATAATAATTTCCGTGGCTAAACACTTTAGCCACTATTTTTTTCCGTAGCATTCGTAGCTAAATGTAGCGTAGCTAAAAGTTAGCTACAAACTTTACGTGATCCGTGGCTAAGGACTAATACTTATTGCCACAATCTTTTTTATGTTGTAGATGTAATGATAAAAATATCTTGCCACAAAGTATATCTTTGTAGCAAGTGATTTTATTCTTTTGCCACGACAAATAAAATTTATAGCTATCTTCATATTGTAGCCACAAGATTTTGTGTTGTAGCAAAAGATTTAATTTATTTGTCACGCAAGCTCAATTTTCGTGGCTAAACTTACAATATAGTCTCGTAGCAATAGTACTTGTGATTAGCTATGAATTCAAAAGTTCATAGCAACACATTAAAGTATTTGCCACGATAAATTTTTATATCATAGCTAAGAATTCATACTTTTAGCTATGAATTCCATAATTTCATAGCAATAAACTGAAGAATTTTTCATGATCAACTTTAGCCACAAGAATTTATGTACTGTAGCTAACAATCCATATTATATTATCAAATATATAAAAAAAATTAGCAAAATATTTTTTGTTTTATTAAATAAATGGTATATATACATTAGTAAGAATAAATAATTAAAGGTCCTACAATATTATTCAAGATAAACTAGAATACAAAAATGTTGTTATACTCAAAACATACGATATTTTTTACAAGAAAAAGAATAATTCATACAGATCCACTCTACATAACTATTTTACAACATGAATAATAAAATTCAAAAAAAAAAAAAATAGCTAATGTGAGTCTGGATAGGGATAGTAACCATCAGCGGACAGTGAAGAGAAATGAAAACTCATAAGTGGCTCCAATGCTTACCAGGTTGCGATGGCGAATTAAAAGACATTTCGATTATATTTGTACCCTGTGCGTGAAAGAAATTGTTGTTTTTGTGGATATCAAGAAGCACGCAACAAAATAAGATCTTATAGCACTCCATCGATTATTTCACCACCTCTTGATCCAGCAAGATTGTCATGTTACCCTCTTGATCTTGCAGGACTGTCACCTTTTGTTTCTACAACTATGAAGGAGTCATATATTCTAACCTGTATATAAAAAATGACATCCACACCACAAGTTTAGTACATTAGTTAGTTGGGACTTGTCAATCACATTTGAACTAAATAACATTTCCTTTTGTAGGGTAAGATTCTGCCAGAAACAATAACCTGCCTCTTTAAAACCTTAAGATTATTAGTGCAATGTATATACCAAAAAACTACAAACCGTTCAAAACATAAGTCTTATTTAGCAGTTCTTAGTTTGAAGCACAACGCTACTAAAAAATACTACCAACCTCATAAGCTGCATTTCTTCTTAGTATATGATAACTAGGTGTTTCTGAGTCTGAAGTCTTGTAAATTCTTAAGTTCGTAATTGCCAAAAAAATTATATTCTCATATTTCTCTGCTCAAGAAAAGAGCATAAGCTAAACCAGTTCAACATCACGCCCGTTTTAATAACAATCATTACTAGAGTAAAATACTATTATTCTAAATAAATTTTCAGAAGTCCTAAAGATTTTAACAAGAACTTTGTAAATAATCCATCCTTCGCGAGATAGTATATCCAATTGATTTTGTTTTCAGAAAGAGTGAAGTATCATACATACCTCATGATTATTATACTTGTCTGTTTCTACGTTGATGCCCATAATACAAATGCCTGAAAGGACAAATTCGGGTTTACTTAAAAAGAATGAACCTAATCAACATAAATTTGGAACATATGCCTACATATGGTCATGCTAATGCATCCCATAATTTTACCCTTGTAAGCTGTTGAAGTATTTATACGGTATATTTGAGAAGTTTTTCCATCATCTCAGTAAATTCATTGGATAGTGTCTACAAGTATTTAAGAGTTATGAATTTATCCTAATTGTTGAATTGAAGTTTTAGAAATAAAGGAATGGTAATATCTTAGACAAGAGGGGTTGCTCTGATGGTAAGCAACCCCCACTTATAAGAAAATATCAACATCATTGCCCCAGGGTAGGGGTAAGGTCTGCGTACACACTACCCTCCCCAGACCCCACTAAGTGGGATTATACTGGGTTGTTGTTGTTGTTGTTGTTGAATGGTAATATCTTAAAAATCAACTCTTCTTCACCTATTTGCATCATTGCTAGATTCCACAAAAAGTACAAAAATATATAGGAAGCAAAGATGCATTTCCATATGACCATTTATTTAGTAAGTTGTACATCAAATGAATGCATATACTCACCCTGTATCCACTCAACTGATCATCAAGTTTGGGTGAATATTGTATCTCACCAACTCATTTACTTTCTGCAATTATTCACATAGATATTAGCGACTATAACTGTGAACAGTACATACTATAATAGAAGATTTATTAGTATATTTTTTGTGTGTGTGCATATAACTGTAAACAGGGTACAACCCAAAAAGCCATTTAAGATCCTCAATCTGCAAATGAAGATAATGAAGAATATACAATATACAAGAAAATAGAAAAACTAATTTAAACAAATTACAAAAGGTAAATATATGCAATATAAAAGGCTTGTTCAGGCTTAGTACTACAGAATTAAGATTCAACTACTAATTTCCATACACTAAACTAATTTAAAGAGATTACAAAAGGAAAATAAAGGAATTAATATATACGAAAAAGGCCCTCCATTCATAATAGGGGAGATTCCTAATTTATTGCTTTGAATTTGGCAATCTTTTAAATTCTTGGCACTTATCAATATATTTAAAGTCGGGATTGCCATTTCACTGTAATAATGTTATAATGAAACTGAAAGGAACTATTCTCGATCAAAACTACTACGAAAGCATGGAAAAAATCGAAATAATTAAGAGAGGAAAAAAAATCTAGGGTGGCCATACCTTGACAATTTCTATTTTCTAAAGCAAGAGGCACGAGTGCTTAAGGGATACTCCCTCCGGTCTAAAATAAGTGATTTTTTGGCTTTTTTTTTTGTGGTCCAAAATAAGTGATTTTTTCGGATTTCAAGAATGACTAATGATATTTTTCCTACATTGTCCTTGGAGTAAATAGTGTTAGAATATGTGTTAGGAGTGTCTATGTGAGATAGTAAGGTTAAAATGGTAGAATTGCAAATTAATGCTAAAAGGTGACTTTATTAATATGTGTGAAAACATTCAAAGAAATCACTTATTTTGGACCAGAGAAGTAGTTGCTTACTATCCTTATGCATCTACATTTTTGTTTTCTAAAACAAGAGGAAAGAGGAACGAGGGTTTTAGGGGGGGGGGGGGAATGGGTTTGGGAGTCTAAATGTTTTAGGTCTTAATGGAGTGTAGAGATTTGGGCTTTAATCTTTTTCTTTCTGTTTTTCGCTATATTGTAACTTTGCCTTTAACTTTTCAAATACTTTTGCACACAAATGAATACCTACACGATATTATGTAAAAGACTAAAAACAAAACGAATGTAGTAATTGCAAAATTTTGCTAGCAAAACAACAAATAAACAAAATTGGAAGTAAGCTATTGTGTATATAATGTTTTGAGTTTAGATTGTAGAAAAAATTAAATTGTAATAAAAAATTCGTTATAAATAGAATATTTTTTAGAATTAGTTGCAATACTTATATGTGACGACCCAAAGGGTCATCATCGTATTTCTCCATTTTTTCGTACTTTCAAGGTCTTGACAACCTCACTCTCAGTTTCCTTGATGTGCATGCACAGTCCGGGCGCGAAGCCGGAAAGTTTTTGTGTTAAGATATATGAATTCTATGAAAATTTTGAAGAATTTTGATATTAATATTCATATAGTTGACTTTGATCAATATTTTTGGTAAACGGGCCCGGACCGGTAAGGTGACCGGTAATTCGGAGTATATTTTGTTGTTAAGGATTGGCTGGCCTAGCTTCGATAGTAGGCGTCATCACGACTCCCGATGGTGGAAAATCCGGGACGTGACATTATACATCTATAAGGGATTGTTTGGTTTGAAGGCAAGTTATGATGAGATCAATTATGCGAGGACTAATTGTCCTAGTATTATTTCTTGTTGACTGTTTGGTATATCGTATTAATCCTGGGATTGTCCATTTACTACTTTTCATCGGATAACATATCGTGTGATTACAATTCTATTTTTATTTTAAAATTATTTTCCTTATCCATCATATCAAATGACCCCTAACAATTTGTTGCCTTTTATAGAGATTGATTTTATAAACGTATATAACATTTAACATCTAAATTTTATTTTGTTTTTTATTAAAATATATCCAAAAAAATTTAAATTTATTCATGTCATCAAAGATAATAATATAATTTGTTTTAAGAAGTTTAAATGAAAATCCAATTTTATTAATTAAAAAATTAAAATTTAAAAAATCTAATGCATTATCAATAAGGTGGAACGTATGAACAAATATTAAAATATAAAAAAGTTTCAATTTTTATATTTTTCAATGTTTTTTTCCTAGTTAACAGAGTTTTTTAATGTTCCCGTTTTTTTTTTCACTAAAATTTAGAAAATTTATTAAAGGTACGTCCCCAACAAATATAATTATATTATTTTTTACTCTATAAAATAATAATCATATAGAATAATTAGTATATAGATATTTAACCAAGTAGTGTGGGTAAATTAGTGCAATTGTTATATCATATTCCCCTATCATGTCAATTATGCCTTAGTTTCAAGTATCCGTCATTTGGCCACCTAGGCGGATGTCACTGCCCTAATGCCTTTTAAACCATTAGATACAACTTAAAATTTTTATCTCTTAGCTTAATGTAGTTGCATTTTCAATTAGTAGTTTAATAAAAAAAATAGAAGAGTTAATACCTTAAAACTCCCTTAAACTATATCGTTTTTGTTAGTTTTCTACTTAAACTATTCAGTGTCTTCAAAAAACCCCTAAACTATATTGCCATTCATATTAAAAACCTCCCGTAGATGATCTCGCATAACATATGCAAACACTCGCTTGGGAGCGCGTGCCAGCTAAAAAAAACCATCAAAATAGCTCATACAACAGAAAATAATGGCTAATTAGCCTAACCCTCTTTCATATTTATTTTTTTGATAAATATTCTCCATATTTCAATTATATCCACCTTTCTTCCTCATTGTTTAACCATTTTTTCATTTTTCTTATATTTATTCTTTATTTTTCACCTTCTTCTTCATCTTTTAACCGTTTTTCTTGAGTTCGCCATATGGGTTTCCTCTGAAAAAAATTTCTCCCTCTTGCGTTTCCTCTGAAACGATTTATTCTCTTTTTTGTTCTAGTCTTCTTTCATTTCTTACACGTATTGTTGAAATAATACCAATTTAAATATTCTTATTAAACTCAACACCTTGTAGAGAATAAAGTTAAAATATCTTGAACATTCTTTATGTATCTAGAATTAGAGAATGTAATTTTAATTGTTAGCCAATTTATTTTTTATTTGTGATATTTTATTGTGTAATCTTTTTTATGTAATATAAGATGATTTTAAAGAAACACTATATGCTATTATTTATATTTTCTTTTGCTGAATATAAATGACTTATTCAATTGGAGTTTAGCATAAAACACAATCACAATTAGACCTAAAATTAAAATCGTGCATTAGATATTATTTTGGCCAAAACTCATAAAATTAATCAATCATCCCACAGTAATACATCATAAGTAAACTGTATAAAAAGCTCTTTAAAAATCATGAGTTGATATAGTTAGAAAGACGCAACATGGATTTTAATATATATGAAAATATAATTCAGGGGGTTTTGGGTACACCAGATATTTGAAGTAGGTAACTAACAAAATGGTGAAAGTTTATGTGAGTTTTAGGCTGAGTTGAATAGCCACGTGTAGTGCTACATGGCACGTTTTTTAAATAATTAGGAGAGTGTACTACATACACCTATAAGATTGTAATAAGAGATTTTCAATATGAAAGGCAATAAACAATAGCTAAATCACCAGGATTTCGTTTATTATCACATCCCTATATGCATGTAAAAAAAGACGGATTAAACTTTGGACAAAAATTGTGAGTTATATCAAATTACTTCTTTCTTTTCTTCTTTTTGGTTTGTCATCGAATCAGAAGCCTTAAGTATTTATTGCTTGTTCAGTTGCCCTTGGGGAAAAGTGTATAAAATAGGCTGTACAATCAAAATTCGTACCATGTATTTAAATATGTTAGAATTTCAACTCAAGTTTTTCAAAAATAATAAGTACTGTAATACAAATAACAGTAATAACTTCCTCAAGAAGTACAAGCTACAATCTTAATTTTAACTTCCTCAAACAGAGGAACTAAAACCCTTGAAGATTTGAGACAAATAACTAGTAATTGAATTGCTAAATCAAGATGCAGTTAAATTCAGATAAAATGGAAATCCTGTATCTGGTAGCCATTCTTTTCCTTCAATAAAATTCCCAACAGTAAATTGAGTGGCCTCAACAGAATTATTGATAACCCTGTAACCAGCCCAATTCACTCTAGCACTTGTATTAGAACCTGGTCCTCTGTTCATATACTCTCCATAGTAAAGTGTATCCAATGCAAATGTACCATTCCATTCTAAATATCCAGCAGGTTCAATTAAACTACCAATATGTGTTAGCATAATAACTGTCCTTGAATATTCTTTCCAGGGTCGACCAATGTAGTTTTTGAACGATGATTGTACTGGAATTAAATCTGCAGCTGCTGCAATTTTGCTGTTCAAGATTGAAATTCCAGTGTTCTGATTTGGATCTTCTCTTCCTTGAGCTGTGAATATGTTTTTTTGGTTCTCGTTTGGTTTACGAGCATATAAGCTGCAGTTCTGGAACACAACTGCTGCGTTACCAAAAATGAAGTCGACTGTCCCATAAACGTCGCAATCGCGATAAAATTGTCGAAGGGAATGGACGTAGAGAGTGTCTTGGTATGCAACAAAGCTACATTGGTAGAAGGCTGAGAGATCTGAGCCACTTCTAACTGCAACAGCTTGGTGCTTGCTTGCTCCAGCATAGTTTTCAAATGTGATGCCTTTTGCTAAAAATCCATTTCCCACCACAGCTGCAGTAAACATTCAAAAGTTTTACCTTCTGTACGCTAAGGAGTAGTTTGGTTGTAATATGAGTTATACCAGTATAAGTTATACCGGTATAAGTTATAATGAGATAAGTTATGCTGAGATTAGTTGTGCTGCGATTGTTGTTTATTCATTGTTTGGTATTATGTATTAAGAATAACAATTGAATAATTTTTAAGATGAAAGTATAAGTTATACCGGTGCTAATTATTCACCTTTTATGAGGTATAAGTTATTCAAGTATTAAAATTAATACCTGGTATAACTTACGCCTGATTTGCTAACCAAACAGAGTTTTAATGTGGTATTAAATTCTTATACCACCTTATACCTCATACCAAACGAACCCTAATAATATAAACAATATTATTATATACTCTCAAGTCACCTAAAAGGCTAAAAACATTATTATAGGTAAAAAAAAATGAGATTATTAACCTAGAAAAAAAGATAGATTATCTCCGTCAACAAGTTAAACAATAGGAGTAATAGTATTTGAGCACCTTTTATTAAAATTAGAAAAGAGAGTTACATTTTAATTTTGTATTGGGACAACTTTATAGTGGTCAACAATGACAGGACGAAAAAAACAAAGAGAAAAGGAAACGACGAAACTCTTTTCATACATCCTTAGGGCGACCTTTTTGTCTTTATACATGTAAATTGGAACAATAGCAGCTCAAATTAGGAGGATCTATAGTGTTTCCACACTTCCCCTCCACGGTGACTCGAACCCAGGACCTAATGGTCGTAGGTGGAGGTGCTTACCAACTGAGCAAGCCTCACTTGTCGAACAATAGCAGCTTGAATTGCATGCAAACAGAGAAAGAGTCTTTTAAAACAAGCTTTAATGGGATAGCTTGTCCCACAAAAACATCATGTATGGTGCCTTTTCTGGCAATAAGGAAGAGCAGGGACCAGCTGTGCTCGTAAAAATTCGAAAATTCATACCAAATCTAAAACTAAATCAAACCAATCAAAAAAATCGATATTTTCTTGTTTGATTTGGTTTTGATTTTGAAATTTAAAAACCGATCAAATTTGGTATGGTTTTGGTTTTAATTTAAAAAAAAAAACAAACCAAGCCGAATATAGGAGTGACTATTTTAACTTTATTATTACACTCATATATATATATATATATATATGTATATTTTTATACAAAGTTATAAATTTTTTATAGTAAATATATTAATCGTTTGCACTTTTAATACATTTATTTACCTTTACATTCTAGTTTAATTGATAGTTTTCTTTTGTCAAATGTAAAAATCTATTTTATCTTAAAAATAATATATTTTTAATCGAGTCCTTAAATTATTCATCACTATTTGATTTAATTATCATCAATATATCTTGGTAAATAACAGATTTCTCCAATTAATTTGATAGTGTTACATTAAAAATGTGACTTTTGTGTAAGTTTGATATTTAAGAAAAATCGACAAATAATAAAAAAAAACCAAAAAAACCGACATAATATTGGTTCTATAATATTTAAAATTTCTTTTTAAAGAAAACTAAACTATAAACACCCCAAAGAGGGACCATGAAAATCATTTGCTAGCTTGATGAAAAAGACCTTCTCTGTTGGCATGCAATTCAAACAGAGAAGTAATAGGAGTTTTACTTTTTCGTCATATTCATTTGATAAATTAAGTAAACTTTTGGGTGGACAAATATAGTAGGATTTCAGGGTGTCATACTATAATACTACTACTTTTGAAGGAATTATATATACTACTTTTTTTTATCAAGCCCTCGTTTTCAAGATTCTCGATCAAGCTTTAATTATAGGAAGTTTTCTCTACATAGCACATTTCAAAATAATATTTTCCTACGTTTAAATATAATTCAACTCTAAAAATTTTAGTTTAACTTAAACGAATTGATTTATAGTCATAACAATATTTATAACTTGTTTTAAACAATAAATATAGAAAAACTTTTCTCAACTCTGTGCAAATTAAACACCGAGCGAGATAAATTAGAAAGGGAGGAGTATGTCATATTGGCCTCTTTTCAAGTGTAGTATATTTCCCCCAGTCTAAGCGTGTGTTTTTTAGATATGATTTCCCAAAATTTAGGCGTCTGTATATTAGATGGATTGATGCCGACAATGACGATGGATTAGTGGATAGATAATAAATAGTCCAATTTCCACACAGACTGACTTTAATTGCTGTACTCCAAAATGCTCACCGAGACATCATTGTTCATTTTATGATGCTCCAAAATGCATTTTCCTATTTCTACCCACCGACACTATCACATCTATTATGCCTACCATCAGTGGCGAAGGCCAGACCAGAAATTTCATTTAGGGTATTCAAACTTGAAAAAAATATAATTTTTTTTAATAAAGAGTGTTTAATATATATTATATACTATTAAAATTTAATATTTTACCTATATATATTGTGTAAATTTTCGATGAATGATAGTCAGTTGACCACCCTTGAAATTAAGTAGCTTCGCCCATGCCTACCATAAGGAATATATAATGCTACTTTTTCAATGGTTACATATCGTCTACTGTGACTTTAATTTCTCGAAAACTTGTAGCTGTAAGTTTTAATTACGAATATGCAGATCACCATTTTAAGGAATATCTTATTCGGTTGATTTTCAACACAGACTTTCTGTTAGACAACCTTGATAAAATCACTGGTTTAATATAACAATATAAAATTATTTGCACAAATAATATTAAAACCTAACAGCAACTAAGCATATGACTACGTATGTTACGCTAAATGTACACTGCCTATGGACGAAACTAAAACTAATTAAGAAAAAAATAGCCTAGTCTATACTTTTGCAGAAAATGTTCTTATGATGATATATAGTATAATAAACAGTATTATGAGCTATAAAGGTATAAATTATTTTTTTCCAATACATACAAAAGTAAGATTTGAAGCGTTAGATTTAAATATCTAAAACACGTGACACTACAGCGAACGCGTCAACATCGAGATTTCGAGCATCTGCTCACTGGGACCCTCTGCCTTAGTCAAAATGAGAGAGACCACTACTTTTCTTTACTTTTTTTTTTTTTTTTTACCATTATTGCGCTTTTTATGTAAAACTGTCGTGCATGACAAAGCATTGGAAGATTCTGATTAAACAAACTTACAACAGAGACTTAATGATACTCCCTACGCCCTAATATAGGCGTTTCATTAGGGTAAGCAAAGTTATTAAGATAAAACTTGAAATTTTACATTTAAATAAAAATAGGTTGCGAAGTATATTTTTGATAATATGTATTGTTAAGGTATTCTTCCTCCGTTCTAATTTATGTGAATATGTTGACTGAACACAGAATTTAAGATAAAATAAATATTTTAAAATTTGTGGTCCTAAATAAGTTAAAAAAGAACCTAGAGTATTTGTATGGTTATAAAGCTTTTCATTAAGGGTAAAATTGTAAATTTAAGCTAAATTGTTTTCAAATTTAGAAAAGAGCTTGATGATAGGTTATCATTACGTATGTTAGAGGCTTATTACAATCTAATTTACTACACTTTAATTGAGTTTGAACTTTAATCGCTAATATTTTGCATTAATTGTGTTTTTATGCCGTGTAGGAATGATTTCGAATTATGTAGATGTTATAGAATGAATTCAAGTGATTTGGAGCTTTAAAGCCCGGGTAAAAGCCCAAGGAATTAAGTCGGGATCGTGTTCGCGGATCAACGAATGACTTTTTGACCAGAACTCTATTTGGGCTCCGCAATATATGATTGGAAAGATAACTCAAAGGGCTACAACTTTTATGTTTATGTATTTTTCAAATTCCCAACAGAATAGAGTGAAAGTGTGTGGCCGCGCACTTACCGAGCAAATAGGGCAGAAAGTGTGAAATGTGCGCCGGCACCCTCTCAGGTGCCTGATCGTGCACACCCTGTCCGGAAAAAGTGTCCCTTTTCATGCAAGAGTAGGTGTAATTATTTGGGCCCGAACCTACTTGGTATATACATGAAAAAAGGTATTTTGAGGACTTTTGATATAATTTAGACCTAAGGATACACTACTTTAGGGTTACACAACACATACGAAAGCAAGAATACACGAGGAGCAAGGAGGAATATTCAAGCACAAGTTTTTCCTTTCTTCTTCTTGTTTTCAGTTGTTGGTTAGAATTTTAGTATTGTATTTTCACATACTTTTATGAATAGCTAATTATTATCTAGAGTTTTGATTGAACCTATTGGAGATGAATTCTTGTTATGTTTTAATATAATTTAAGATTTCGATTTATCTACTTGTTCGACTACGTGCTTGTTTCAGTTGGTTGAATGACCATCGATTGACTATGCCTATTAAGTATGTGTTGCTTGAGAAAGGATATATATATATATTTAGGTGGTTGTTGAATAACGTAACTCCTAAGGTATATGAGAGATCATTACAGAATGTTTAAAAGTAGGATTAGAGATAATGAAGCTTTGACATGATCACAACGAGCAGTAAAAAAGTGCGAGCTAGCGTAATTCAAGAGAATATGACTAGTACATTATTGTAGTCGGTAGAAAGAGAATTACGATAAGTCGAGTGCTCATGATCAGTAGAGTATAGTTAGGCGAAATAATATAAGACATAGCAGGAAGGACTTTGATAATTGGAAAAATCATAACTCTAGACCTCTTTAATTTAATCTCTAATCCTTAGTTTCTTTAGTTGATAAATTTCTATTGCTTTTAGATAATTATTAGTTAATTAATTTAAATAACTTAAAAGTTATTCGAGCTTGTCCTCTTGGTGACATTGAAGAGTTATAGTGAAACTTTAGTTCTCTGTAGGATTCGGATTCGGACTTTTAGACTGGATTATATTTGCAGCAACTGTTTATTTTTTTTAGGACTAGAGTTGGATGAGATCAGAATCATTCTTTTTGAAATGGATAAAAAAATATGTTCACTTGAATGGGGACATAATTAACTAAGTAATATATTTTCTTTAATAGCTTATATTTAAATAAGATTGTCACATATTTCAAACCAACAGCAAAATAGGGAAAAATTTATTTTGTGTCTCATACAACCGACACTAGTTGTATGAGTCAATTTTTTTGTTTTACAGTTTTGTGGACCCAAAAGTGTAAAATTGAGGTTCACGAATTTGAGAGACAAAAATGAACCTAATACAACTAGTATTAAATATATGAGACACAAAATAAAACTTCTTACCAAAATATCGAGATTATGGGTTGAATCCATAATGGTAACATGTCATAATTTTTTAAGTTAATAATTAAGTTATCTCTATTATCTTTTAGATAACATGATAAATTTTAAATATTTTCCCACCATCATCATATTTAAAGTAAAAAGTATATTCAAATGTATTGAGATGGTCTGTTATACTTCTAGAAGAAAGACTGAGATAAAGGTTATAGAGTTATTTGTCTCATCTTCTAATACTTACAAAGGAAACTATGTCAGTATTTAACTAACTAAATCACCTGAAAAAAGCAATCAACCAAAGCAAACAATAAAAACAAAGCAGATGAGAATTAATAAGTAAAACTTGGAACTCACCGACGGTAGCAGATCGGAAAGTAGTCCATCCGTCGACGACACTCCGATTACCCTTTATCAATGTCTTTCCGATCCCATCTCCGAGGAACATTATCATAGGCTTCTTCCTCACCACTTCAATATATTCATAATACGCTCCCGCCTTAATGTGAATAACAAATCTTGTACTACTAGCATTAGGAGCTGCACTTAACGCCTCGTTAATTGTACTAAAATTACCACTGCCATCTTTAGCCACCACTAAATCAATCTTGGTCTCATTAACTGGAGCTTGCAAAAGTGCTCTGTCTCTCTTCTTAAGCCATTTGGGGAACCCATTTTTTAAAGCACCGTACTCAGGGTAAAGTTGTCGAGAATTTGAAGGAAATGAAGATGATTTCTTCAATTTCTTGAGCATTGCTAGACAATTACTAACATGGTGAGCAATTGTATGCAGGTTATGCTGAACGTAACGTCTTAAGTTCTTTTTACTACGGGCAAGGCCGTCAAGGCAAGTGGCCTGATTTGTCATTGCAGCACTAAGAAGAGTTTGTAAGTCATTGTAATTTTGTGAAGGAGATTTTTTTGGGTGGAGATCAGAGAGAGTTGTTTTGAGGTCAATGATAGTGGTATCTAAGAGCTGAACACAATCTTCTAGAGCTCGTTTTTCATAAGGTTCAAGTCGGGGGAGATCCTCACGAATTTCAGTACAGTTTTTGGCAGAAGCTTTTACCTCCGCGACTGTGACATTTATAGTGGAAGAGATGATTTGGGAAATGGATTTTTGGGCAAGATCTGGGATTACAGAAAGAGTAGAGACACAGAGTTTTGGGTAACGTGTGTCTGCACAATGGGAATGGGCTATTTGAATGTTCTTGTGAACGTGAATATGTTGGGTTGTTTGTACTGTTTTTGTGGAACATTTTTGGTTGTTTGAGAGAGTGAAGAATGTGAGAGATAGAATGGCTGAGAGAGCCAAGAGAAGTGGAGTTCTCCGTCTCATGAGATTGTACATTGTGTTAAACAGAGAGCCTTGCAGAGCAAATTAGCAAGTTCAAACTAAAGAGACAACTCCTCTCTTAAATAAAAATTGACATGTTAGCTTTTCAAATAAAACCTTTTTTTTTTCTAGCTAAGGGATACCAAGAAAAAACTTTACAGTGACAGAGTAATAAATAGTGGAGTAGTAATTTAAACTGTTATACCGTGTTCTATTTATTTTAGGTTACTATACGTAATTACTTTTTAAGTCACTTGATTATGTAAAAAAAATTTATATCTGTTTGGCTCCAAAAAGTTAAATATTATTTACTTTAAAGGCCTAAAACAATCAAAGGGGTGAATCGTAATCAAATATAGTAAACCTAAATGTTGGATCGGTATATTTATCGCTTATAAGATGTTACATAACGAAGAATTTCAAGAATAGTTATTTGGCAAAGTTAAGAAATAGAGAGGATAAGAGAGTTGTATTATTAGATAATAACACCTGTTCTTTTATAATAGGAAGACCCACTTTATATAGAAAGGGTCTTCTTTAAAATAAAAAAATAAAAAATATTGGAGCATAGTTGACGTCCTCGTCCAATCATGAGTGACGTCGACGTCCGAACAAGAGTGACGTCATCTGCGTACCTTCGTCTAAACTGTACCCCCATTATAAGGGGTATATAAGGGAGGTTGTACCCTCTGGTCGTGATGAGGGCGTGAAGGGTCACATTTGGTCCCACACAATATCGTCAATGCTAGAACATAAACTCATTCCATTGAAAACTTTTATTTCGTTTGAATGACTTGATGGTATAGAAAATGTCACTACATAAAATGATTTTGAAAGGTTTTACTAACATAAAACTACTCGTAATGCAAAGACTTAATAAGCAAGCATTTTTTTTCCAGAAAAGCACACACCGGACGCCCATATTTACATTCCAGGAAGGTGACGAATGTAAATGACAGTTATGAGCGTACGTTAGATTTTTAAATTTACTCCCTACCAAACAAATAAATTAGAATGGACAAAAAAAAAAAAAAGGTTTCCCTTTACTTTTGCATCTCACAGATTGGTGGCATAGACAGTGGACTAAAAAAGAAAGAGACTGGTCCTAACTCATGATCCAATAGAGCCGTGCCATATTATTATGTAATACTCCCTCCCATCCAAAATAAGTAATTTTTTAAATGTTTTCACACATATTAAGAAAGTCAGCTTTTAGCATTAATTAGCAATAAAATTAACCATTTTAACATTAATATCTCTCATAAACACTCCTAACACATATTTCAACACTATCTACTCCAAGGACAATGTAGGAAAAACATCATTAAGTCATTCTTGAAATCTGAAAAAATCATTTACTTTGGACCGAAGGGAGTAGTTTGTTAGTCAAGTGTTTCTAAATCGTAGACACTGGGACTGCACTTCCTTTAATCAGAGGTTTCGGGTTCGAGCCTTGGGTATGGAAAAATCCTTGGTAGGGAGCGTTTCCCCCCGCAAGTGGCCCTACGCGGCGCTAATCCGGATATAGTCGGGCTCCAATGTAGGTACCGGACACCGGGTGGGAAACCAAAAAAAAAAAATTCGTAGAGGATTTATCGCTTGAGTGCCGCATAGACGGATCAAGAATTTTCTATATATTGGTGCATCACTAAAAAGGGAGAAACAAATAATATTAGTAGTTTTTTTTGTCTTTTTTTGTGGTCCAAAATAAGTGATTTTTTCAGATTTTAAGAATAAATTAATTATTTTTTTCAGTAAATAATGTTGGAATACATGTTAGAAGTATTTATGTGAGATAGTAAGGTTAATATAGTCAATTCTATTATTAATTAATACTAAAAAGATAAATTTCTTAATCTGTGTGAAAACATACAAAAAAAATACTTATTTTGGATCAGAGGCATATTTGTTCCTTTGGATAAATAATTCAGTATTCAACTAAGTACACAATTCAACCTTTTTAATGCATGGGACAAACAGATATTATTAAACCAATTCTGAAATACAATATCTAGCTTCATGAAAAGACCATAGGTTGACCTTGGCCCATAAGCTGTGTTATAAGTCCGTCCCCGTTGAGTGGGATGAGTTATGGCCTCAACGTAGCATCAGGATATCAAAACTGCTACTATTACAGTACCATTTGAATTTTGTTAATTCGTTTCGCTTATTTGAGTTTGAATTTTGAACTGATGTCGGTGAGTTTGTTTATTGGTAGCTCACACATAGCAAAAATAGTGATTAGATTGATAATCATGGGGATCAAAGGAGCATGCCGTTTAATTATTGGTGCTTAATTGGTGGATGCATGATGATATACAGCCAGAATCACGGGGTAGTTGGTTTACTGCGGCATGAATTTTCAGCAGGGATTTTGCTTTAGTCCGCTCCAACTATATGTACGATTCAAATTTTATGGTTTTATTTTTATATGTTCTCGCCATTAAATTATTGTACTTTTGAAATTTTGGAGTCAAAACATAGAATTTGTAGTTTTTCACAATATCTATACTCCATATAGAACGTATATTGCATATGTTCTTGACTTTGTTCCACCCCAAATGAATCGTTTTGGTCATTATGTTTGTTCCACAATATTTGATGCATGTTTGAGAAAAATAAGAAGTTATTTATATACACGTATCATACTAAAAAAATCAATTAGTAGAGTGTTAATTAAATAAGACTTTTAAGGAAAGATAAATGATATTTTATGCTAATCTCTGGTGATTAAGGCTGTATACTTAAAATATTATAGAAATGCATATCAAATTCACACTTACCCAATAAAAGATGGTGAATCTCATTATATTCCGTACGCATTGAGAAGTAAAAAAGTTCCGATAGTGGTACTGCATGAGATCTCAACACTTTCTCTCGTAATGTTGTTAAAAATTTAAAACTGCCTAGTTTGCATGCTTTAGTATTCTATATGTATAGGGTCAAATTCTGCCCATTCATGTATGCAATGATCCATGACTAAATAATGATTGTAGTAAGGTTACGTCCTCAAAATATTGGAGTGAAAGTGCATTCCTAAGTCGCATCATCCCCTCAAAGACATGCGACATATCTTTGTATTATTTTGTTATTTCGAGGGCATCCTCCTGTTATATAAAGAAGGATCCCAATATTGTAAAGGTGATGAGATCTTTTCTAATAAAAGCCGGTTGACGTCCTCAGAAGTATAACGCTCTCGGTCGGGAGAGTCGAAGTTGTACCCACAAGCTGCACGGGCGGCACAAGCCTCGCACCAATGCTCTTAGACCTCCTCCTCAGAGACATGTTCTGCAACAAGAAGTTTTTTTATACGAGTCAAATTTAGCTTCCGCGTATATCCACATCTCGTACGCATCTTGGGCCTCGTCCTCGAACTGTGGCGGTGCAGTATGCTTGAGGACATCAATCTCAACAACCTTAGTTGCAAGTTCAGTTGTCAAAGCCGCCACCCTACCATGGAGATCAGGTACCTCCACCGCCACTCTGCGGCTGAGCTCAAACTCTTTCTCCCTCAGCTTGAGGAGTGATTCCAGCTCGCTATTGCGAGCCACAACCCTCATCAACTCCTCATCCGCTTTCTCCGGCTATGCTGCCCTGCAGCTTAACTGTGCCTCCCTCTATTCGAGGCCCTCCCAAAAAATTTGGAATTGTGGATCCTGCTGGAAAAGATCCGCCGCCGCTTGATGCTTGGAGCGATACCGTTTATATCTCTTCCCCATCTTATCATAAAGGGTCGCCTTCTTATCCTCACGGCACCTTGTCTCTACCTCCAAACCCAAGGTCTAACAAAAAAAGCAAGAAGAATTCATACACATACACGCGATTTAGTACGCATCAGAATCAACTACATAACATGCGGAAGAAAGGAGAAGTTACCTGTAACGCCATACCCGCAACCCTCCGACATAGCTACGCGTTGCTGACAGCATTCAGTATCTCACGCTCAGGGGTAGAACATAGTAGGGCTATCTCTAATGCAGCCCATTCGTTGTGCTGCAGCAAGTTGTAAGCCCCTAAAATCACAATTCGCCGGCGATATCCGTCTGTCGGCATCTCCACACGTGCAGGGCCCTCTGCTGTCTCACCCATGTTCCTGTTGGAGACCTCAGCAAGTGGCCCCCCAGCTTCGCCACCAATAAGGGCGATGAATTGCCATCAGTAACACGAGTCATGCTGGTACCAATATTGGCACGTATCTGGGTGTCCGGCCTCCCCAAACGGATGGCGTCGGCCATAAGGATGGGCCTAGTTGGTTGGTGAGGCACGTCCTTCTCTTCGATTCCCGTTTCCACTACCTTGCCCGTTATGAGTCTCTTTCTTTTTCCCTCCTTGGGCTCATCTCCCTCAGAAGGCTCGTCCGTAATGTGCGGAGATGACGTTGACGGCCTCTCCTCACTTGCAGCAATTTCCACAAGCACTGCTTCTTGCAAAGAGGCTACGGTCACCCCTTCCCTAACAAATGCATAGAGTGTCTCTTGCGTAACCTGACCGACATCCAATCGGGAGGAGGTGGGTGCTGTCGCCCTCCTCTTAGGAGCACTTCGACTTGTCAACAAAAGTGATTCAGCTCACACGTTGAGGAAATACCTGAAGAGCTCGCAGGGCCGTAACATTTATTGAATTCTGCCCACGTATAGGTCTCCTCCGCTAGAGGCAGTAGATCGGATACCCACTGCTTAATAATGATTATGAACCGAGGAGTGTGAGCTATTGATGCAAGATCACAAAAAATTATAAGGATGAAAAAATCGGAACAACTAAAGTCAAATACAATAAGCGATTCATCGGGTACGACTACTTACATCTCGAATTCTACCTCTCAGGGAATACAATGAGATTGGACACCAGGTGCTCCGTCCTGATAAAGAAATATCTGCGCCAATAACCTCGAATAGGCCGATCTTTGGCTTGTACGATCAACCCCTTTGAACCACGATTCTTTAAATGCACCATGGTACCCCTCAGATAGCTTGCGCCGAATAGCTGCAAAAGGTGGTGGCCAGAGACCTCCAACTCATCCAACTCCGCGTACGTAGATACTACCCTACACACCTTTAGGGTATACAGAGTGAGTTGGGTAGGACACATATTGTAAAAACGGTAGAGTAGTTCCGCCAATGGAAGAAGGGGGAGGCCATAGCCCATCAAAAAGGGGTATTCATAGAATGTACAGTACCCCGACCTATGGGTGTTTGCGTAGTCCTCCCCCATAAAAACCATCTCTACATGAGTAGGTATATCATATGACGTACGAAGAAGGTCCAAATCGTCTTTTTATAACTCAGACTTCTCCCAAGGCTATTCAGGAGAATCCCGTTGAAAATCCGTCCTAACAAGGAGTTGCTTTGTGAGTACGTTATTTACAGTGACATGGGTGAGATCCTCCCCTTTCTCCCCTTTATTACCGTCGGACGGAGGTGGCGCATCCGTTGATTTATTACTGTGATCCCTGAAATGTTATCACATTTAGATTTTATCATGATATTCGATTGAGAAACGATGTATTACACAACCACGAATGTATTTTCACAGAAGCGGTGGGTTTTCATGAAAAGGAAGCGTTTTCTTGAAATAATTGGTAAACTTTTTGCAAATTATCTAAAGCTAGGTTAAAATTGAACCCTTTCTATATTTATAGGGTTGGGTAGCATTAAAATCGAAGAGGCAAAACCCAAACAGGCGCGAGAAACCAAGCATCAGAAAACCTTTTGAACTTTCACGGGAACACGTGTAATGATGACGCCTGTATACGGTGACGTCATTTCAGAAAAGGGTTTGAGTGCCAATATATCAACAGATTTAAATGGTCGCCCCTTTACATCGTCATCTCCAAACACGGTCACAATTTTCCCAGTATATGGTTCGCGGTTCCCTCCCTCGGCAACGCATTTCGTTACGTCACCAACGAACGGAGGAACTAACTGTATAGGGTCAAATTTTGTCCATTATTGTAGCAACGATCCATGACTAAATAATGGTTGTAGTATGGGTACGCCCTCAGAATGTCGGAGCGAAAGCGTGTTCTTAAGTCTCGTCGTTCCCTCGAAGACACGCGGCCTATCTTTGTATTATTTTATTATTTTGAGGGGGTCCTCTTGTTATATAAAGAATGATCCTAATGTTGTAAAGAGGATGAGATCTAAGCTCTCTCGCTTTTCCTCTCTACTTTTTACTCTCTAGAACACTCAAAACATCAAAAGCGATAAAAGATATTATTTACATTTTTAGGTCTTATTATTTTCGATTACGATTTACCTTTGATCTATTTTTTTTTATTGTATTACTTGCAAAGTAATTGTTAACTTTCAAGTCAAACACTATACATATTAACTCGAATAATTCAAATACACATCATGTAAAGAAGGCATCGCTCTATGCCAGGGATTTCTACATGTTTGTGATTTAAATTCGTGGTCTCAATAATTTTGTTAAAAACTCAAAGCTCCCCAAATCACACGGTCCAGCTGACAGCGCAACGGCTTAGGCACGGGAATTGATTAACTCCCTGCAGGAATTTAATTCACTTCACATGTGTGTTGCTCCCAAAATAGAACCTTAAACCCAGGCCCAAGAACATGTATTGTCTTACTTTGTATATGTAACCATTATTTTATTTCCCTTCCGCTCCCTCGCAAATTTTAAACAAAAGTTCAATTACATGTAATCAGTGGCGGATTTAGGGGCGCAAGGGTGTTCACCCGAACACCCTTCGCCGAAAAATTATACTATATATATAAGGTAAAATCTATTTTTTACCTCTATATATTCAGTTTTGAACAACCTTAACACTATCCACTAGGTACAAATTTTTTTTTTTGATCACCCTTCATGAGGGTTCTGGCTCCGCCACTGCATGTAATGTCTTAGTTTTATTTGCCTTCTGTTTGGATTCCCTGCTACTTCCACGTACAACAACTCACTGCAAATTCACATTAGATCCCATCTGTTGTTCGGCTAAATTGAAATAACTCTGGTACGTACGCATAAACGTAAGTTTTTTTGAGTTCCACATATCTACCAAAAATACAAACAATGATAATGGAATTAGTATAATTGATCCCTTTTCTCATTTTCCACACAATATTCTCAAATACTTTAATATAGTAAAGTATTGTATTTACAATATCTTTGAGTGTGTATATTTTGTTTTAGAATTTAAGAAAAATCAGATATATGCCCCTTTCCTCTTTCTTAGATGGCTGGAGTACTACTAAATACCACGTATGCTTAACGTCTTTGAATACTCAAATCAAATCTGACAAGGAATAGGTATTATTTAAAGTGAAGAATATAATATGAGCAACTAACGAGGTCATTAACATCTCATTAAAAACGGATGAATATTTAACTAGTTTGTAGGAGGGAAGAACAAATCTTAGTATGTATTACTGTTTTTAATCAAAGAAGAAGCAAAATCATAAACCTAATTAAATGACATGCATGAAGATGCAAATTAGTTCATTTTCTTGCCAAAAAATATAAATGGAAATTTTTTTTAGTTATAAATAATTGCCAATAGTAGGAAGTTAAATAGTACAACATTTAAGCAGCACGAGAAGTAGGTTTTTAAACTTTTTTAACGGTAACTTAAAGTAATCTCATATATGATTTATATAAACACTGAGTAATAAATGTAAAAGTACGTAGTTGTCGATTAGAGTGTATTTAGAAGTTTCCATATGTTGTATTTTCCGTCTGTATCTTTTGACATTATGTGAGATTTAGACATGTTTAATTTATGTATCAGATTCGTTAATTAATTATCACTTCAGCTCCTTTCAAGTGTTGGGACGGATACCAATTAAGGCAGGCGAATATTTTTATATATGTGTATGTAGATCCGAAAAACCTAAAGAGGTCAGTTAAACTATACGCCAACTTTTACTATCCCATTTACTAGCAACGAAGGGGGAAATATACGAAAATGTAAAACCATGATCTATCAAGTCATACATATAGATAGAAAAGACGGATAGTATACCTGCAACCACGACCGAAGATGACTCCAAATCCTGACGACTCGATAAAGCATATATGCGATTCTGCTGACCTCCTGAACCAGAAGCTCCAAACCTTTCCCTACCCCTGCCAGATGATGTCTGCACACTCTGCTAGGAGGACGTACCGAAGATGAAAAAGCCCCCGCAGATGTCATCGGCTGAGCCATAACCCCTCCGCGTGTCATCGGACAATGTCTCATAATATGACCAGGCTGTCCACATGCATAACACGCAACAGAACCCTAGCGACATGGCCCAAAATGATTTTGGCCACATCGATCACATCTGGGAAACTGAGACATCATCTGACTGAATTCGCCTCTAAACTGTGGACCTGGGGTCTGTGAACTCTGACCTGGATCAGAATAAGTGGGTCGATCATGTCGCTGTCCCTGAAAATATGGTGGCGCACTGGCTACCAGATAAGATGGATGCCTAGGAAACTATGGCCTAAATCCACCTCGAGTCTCTCCTATGTTACCTGCGAATCGCGCCCTCTTCTGCTGGCCTATATCATGCTCTCAATTGACTCATTGTTTCCTCTTGCAATCCTTTTGACCCTCTGCATATGCTTGAATATGGGAAGTATCCATTCCTTGGTCTAGAGAAGTTGTAGTGCACTCACTTATCAAGTGTACCCCTAAACCACTAACAAACTGGTGTACCCGATCACTCGTATCAGCAACAATCGTAGGAGCATACCTAGCCAAAGAGTTGAACTGCATGCTATATTCCTGAATGCTCATATTACCCTGTAATAAGTGTAAGAACTTATCTCGTCGAGCTCTTCGAAGCTCAATTGCAAATATTGTTGTAAAAATGCCTCTAAGAACTCCTTCCATTTCACTGGTGGCACATTAGGCCCCCGAGTCTGCTTCTAAGTCTCATACCATGTCAGTGCAAGATCACATAGTCTATAAGAAGTAAAATCCATTGACTCGACATTTATGGCATGTATAATCTGTAACGTCCATTGCATAAGATCCAGAAAATCTTGTGAGTCAGCATTAGGATCAACCCCTGTAAATTCTATAGGATCCAAGTTGATAAAGTACCGAACACTCGCACTCACGGACCTATCAGCAATATTGAGGGTCTGGTGTTGGGCCTGGGAGGCCGCTATTCGTGTCAGCAATTGTACAGAACTCCGCATGTCTAGGTCCTTATCAGGAACAACTAGGATATGGACTGGAGGTATGTTAACTCCTCTACGCCCTTCCGGGGGTGGTAGGGGTGCCGCCTCGGAAGCCTGAGAATCAGCTTCATTCTGTGGCTCATGTTGATCTAGATTAGAAGGTGGCACATGACTTGTGCCCTCTCCCGCCTCCTTATCTAACCTTGAATAAATTTCATAGCCACTTGTCGTCTCGTAGTATTAGGCATCACTAAGAATGTAAACAAAAAAAAGAATTAGGAATGAACACTTCTAGGATCTATTGCACGATCTAGATCAAGAAGAAAGTAATAATCCTAAATGCCCAATAGCCTCATGTTTATAAGTGTGGTGTACAACACACCATAAACAAGACTCTACTAGACACGGCTTGCAGACTCCCTAGGACTGACCTGCTCTGATACCAAGTTTGTCACACCCCAACCTTGGGAGGTGTGGCTGGCACCCGATACCCGAAGGCCCAAGCGAACCAACCATGAGATATGATATGAAATGTAATAACCTGGAGGCAGAAGCGCCCAATACGAAATACATACATATAACCTAAGCCAACAAGGCTACAACAATAGTATAACAGATATCCAGAAGGCCGATAGGGCTATACGAAAATATATATATATATATATATATATATATATATATACAATGACCGCTAGTCTGCAAGCCTCTAAGAGTGTAAGACAATCTCAACAGGGTGGGACAAAACCCCCGACATGCCCAAAACTACACATATACATATGTAATAGTACCTATGAACTCGAAGTAAGAAACTCCAAAAGAAGTGGAGTGCGAAACACAACGATGATCCTGAGGTCCTACGGAGGAGGCACGCCGCTCTGTCTATCCGAACTTGTGGGCATGAACACAACGCATAAAAATGCGTCAGTAAGAAATATCTACTGAATATGTAGGGCGACAAGTGTAACATGAAAAATGTAATTAACAAGAGAAAAGATATAGAGACAATATGAATTCTGAAACTAGCCTCGATAGGAAATTAAAATTGCCTAAATATAAATGTATGCTCGTGGAATCGTCGCTCACTATCACTACTTATAATATATCATATTATATAATAATAAATCCCTCTGTGGGGCTATAATATCCATAACGTACCTAGCCATAATAAAGGCTCGGTAGAATCGTACCTGGCCACGTGAAGCTCGGTAATCCTAACTGATCAGTGGTTACACAATATATATCATACCAGCCGTCTATAGTGCGACTCGATAAGAAAAGTAAATACATACATATGCTAAATCATGAATCATATAAGTGCAATGTGAAACCCAAATGTAATAGATATGGTGATGGGATATGGGCCTGGGCGAATGATTATTGAAAATTATCCTGGGGCACAACTTAATGGGATGATCTGGATCGAAATACATAAATTGATGTAAGGGTGTAATCAAGCCCAAAGGGAAATAAAATTGAACCTTCAGGAGATTATGGCTCTAAATGTAAAAACTATTAGGTAATGGATAAATAATTTAGGACCCTTCTTTCATGATTAGAGACGAAACACATAGAAAATTTAGTACTCTAGACATGACCTTAAATAAAATGAGATGAGCCTCGCCGTATTAAAAATATAATTGCGGGCCCTCAAATGATTATTATAGAAACCTTAGATTTGGAAGGACCGTTTAGCAAATTTCACGGACTTTCCCAAAGTTAACAAGACGTAGATACTTTAAGCACGTTTTGTAATAATATTACCTTCTTAATACGGATGCACATTTATGTTATCCAAATCCAAGTCTCAACGAAGTCGAAATGTGTTGAAAGCCACGGGTGTATTGATACGGCGTGGCCAAAAATACATTTTCACGACGTTGAAATTCTTTGAATAATAAAGAGGAATACTAGATGCACATAAAACGAAACATATGAAATCAGATAAAAATGAATACAACAGTTGAGCGACCGTGCTAGAACCACGGAATTTGGGAGTGCTTAACACCTTCTCCCGGATTAACAGAATTCCTTATCCGGATTTCTAGTTCGCGGACTGTAACAGAGTCAAAACTTCTCTCAGTTCGGGATTAATCGAGTGACTTGGGACATCATTATTCTCCCAAGTGGCGACTCTTAAATAAGTAGATCTCGTTCCGACTGTCCTTAAATTAGAAGAAACTCCTTTCTTTTATTGTATTCCTTCCCGAGGTGTAGTAAATAGGCTTTTCCCCATAGCCGGTAAGAAAAAAGAGGTGTGACAAGCCCAAAATATCTTTTAGAAATATCATTTAAGTTTTTAATCTGAGTAAAATTGGCTAAGCTTGTAAAACGGTAGATATCAACAGGACTGAGTTCAAATAATACGTCAAAATAGTGAGGAAACAGTGATAAAATCCCCGGTGGGTTCAAATAATTGGCACGAAACCCAAATATGGCAATTAGTCCAAATCATGATAGTAACAAATAAGTTTCAGCCAGATACGCGGTAAAATCATCAATCGGGACTAACCAAGTCAATCTCCAATAGTGCTCTACCCTATGCTCGCTATCCGGCGTGCAAGTCACTCAATATAGCACTATGGTGTGCAAATTCGAAGTTTCAAACCCTCAGGATATCGTTTACAATCTTTACTCACCTCAAGCCGGCCAAATCTCTAACTCTCTCTGCCCTTGCCTCTCAGATCGACCTCCTCTTGATGAATTTACTTAATTGGATTAAGTCTTTAATAGATTGGACCTAATAGTATTAATTTATTACCTATGGACTTATTCTATATATAACTTAAAGAACCTATATGCCAATTATTTAATTTTTCGATTAACCGAACTAAATAACTTAAAAATCGAAAACCAAACCAAAAAAATAAAATTTTAAAATTTTAAATGGAAAGCGAATAACGAAAGGAAAAAAAAATGGTTCGTTTGGTTTATTCGGTTTTGCAGACTTATCTAGCTTTGGGCTTTGGTTTCCATTCCACGACAAACTAATGTAGGTATTATTCTTTTATGACCATTGGTTTCATCATTTTGTCGCCTCTTCAATGAGATAACTCACTGCATATCAACAAACAAGGAAAACAAATCGGAATTGCAACAAGGATAATGTCTTCGAATCAATTTATTACTAACGTTAACGTTGTGTTGTTTAAGTTTAGAATATAGTCAAGATACACAAACCATTTCACTGATAACCTATCTATCATGCCCAATTCACAGTCCATACATGCACCAGCTTTTTTGGCCTCTAGATATTCAAACAGAACATTCCATTTCATCACCTCCGCCATTTCTCTATTACAAATAACTTAATCATCGGAAGGGTCGTTCACCCAACATACGTTTTTTCATAAAATGACAGAATCATTGTAGCATGCACATTGATACCTCAACCAAATAGAACTAAAAATCAAACATTTTACACCTCAACTACTCCAATCAGATATTTGATATCTCCAACTAATACAAATACAAAAATGATATGTCCGCAAAAACTCATAGTAGTACATGGAAAGAAATCACCATAATTTTGTCTCTACTAAGATATAAACCCTAATTTTCAACGTTTTCACCCAATTCATCACCGGAAAACAATCATTTAAGCACAGCTATCAGAGCATAAAAGAACCTAAATGAAAAAAATGGGATCTTCATATTGCATAATTTTCCTGCATAGCCTTGTAAATATTGATTGTTGAAGAAATCCCTCTAAAGGCGGCTTAATTTCTCAAAATCGATAATAAAAACATTCAAAATTGCCTATAAGTTGGAGTGTCAGAGAAACAAGCATGAAATAAAAAATACAAAAAAAAAAAAAAGCTAATATGGAAAAAAGTAGATCGAGACAACCTTCTAAAAAAATTCTCATTGTGCACTAAACATCCGCAGTTCCTCAAACCTTGAAACCTCTGCTCTTTCTTTTCCCCCTTGCTCGCTCAAACTTCCTTCCTTTTGCCCGAACATAAGGCTTCGTGTGGCTGTGTGGGACACCAGGAGCTCTACCAAAGTGCTTAACAGCTTCCCGCGAGTTCTTTGGACCCCTAAGCAGCACCTGAGAGTAGACAGCCAACAATATCAAGAAAGCATAGACGCGGTGAAAAGGGTCTTTAATGGCAATCAATGAATTGCAGAACAAATGACTAGTAGTATGTTTTCAATACAAACCACTTTCCTACTCTCAACGACAAACTTCACTACCCAAAATTGCTCTACCAGGATTAAATCATTTCCTATGCAAGTAGGAAAAAAGTCATCCATAGCACAATTCTAAGGACACCTCAAACATAGACGCGGTGAAAAGGGTCTTTAACGGCAATCAATGAGTTGCAGAACAAATGACTAGCAGTATGTTTTCCATACAGACCACTTTCCTACTCTCAAAGACAAACTTCACTACCCAAAATTGCTCTACCATGATTGAACCATTTCCTCCTCTCAAAGACAAACTTCACTACCCAAAATTGCTCTACCATGATTGAATCATTTCCTATGCAAGTAGGAAAAAAGTCATCCATAGCACAATTCTAAGGACACCTCACTTTATAGTAAAAACCACAACAGCATTGCACTACTTACTGACTTGAATAATACAAGAAAATAAAAACACAAACTGATAGGGGGCATAGTTCCATACCGTGTTCTGCCCGAGAGGAGCTCTAAGAGCAAGCTGATCAAAGGTCAAGCATTCTCCACCAGCCTTCTCAATCCTAGCTCTAGCTGTTTCAGTGAATCTCAGTGCAGTAACCTTGAGCGAAGGGACTTCATAAGCCCGAACATCGTCAGTAACAGTCCCTACAACTACAGCAACCTTGTCCTCCTATCATATAGAAAGAAAATACAAAATAACCATTTAGTACGTCAGTAACAACTAGTTGTTGTTTGCTTTGTTGTATAAGAAGAACTAATCACGTATATAACTCTACGTTATTAATCAAACAATTAATTTCTGGCATAAAACTCTGAACGGTTTGAGGAATAAAACTTTGCATTGTATAACTAATCTATGAGTTATTTTATACATGATAGAATTAAGGAACAAGAACATGTGTATCAACAATATAAGGATTAAGAATATTCTGACTTTAATATGGAACCTGTTACTGCTATTCACAGCATATTATTATTCACTGTCTAGCAATCAAATGCTGCATAACTAGTCCTTGAGCCAAAGGACCCCTTAATGGACAGCAAGTGTAAGCTATTCAAGTAACAAAGTTAACTCAGACCAGAACAACCACATTAAAATCAATAAGCAAGAACATTCTAACAACTAATCACTGTAAATGAGTTTAAACTCATAGATCAGTAAGGTAAAACAGAGCTAAAAGGACTGAATAACAATTACCTTTCCTTTCATGTAAGTAATCAAGCGTGATAGAGACAAGGGAGCTTTATTGATCTTGCTCATGAACAGCCTCTTCAGTATCACGGCATTGAACTGGCTCCCAGTCCTTCGCACAAGAAACCGGTACAGCTGTTACATTACCCAATTAGCCATACAATTCTCAGTACACTATCCAAAATATGCAATATATTTATAAAGACGGAAGATTTAAAAAAGAAAAAGAAAAACCTTAACAAGAAGCTTGAGATAAACATCGTCGGATTTTGGGGCAGTGCGTTTAGTCTTTTTCGACTTACCTCCCGCGACTAGATCGATACCCTGAAGGTAACAGAAAATAACATAATAAATCAATGGTGTAAGTAAAGAGTGTAGAAGCTACTGGAAGAGTCCAGAGAGGCATTAACCATGGCTGCTCCGCCGCGGCTGCTGCTTATCGTTGATGTCTTCGATGGATAGAGAAAAGAGACGAAAGCTTTTGTAATCCCTTTGAATCAAGCCCTAATCCACGAAACGTTAGTTGGGCTTGTTGGTTGGTTTCTGACTTTGGCCCAAGTCTCTCTATCTTAGGACTAAACAGTAATGGGATTTTTCTGAAACTTTTTCGTTGCTATATTATATAGGAAATTATATTACGAAAAATATTCATGATTTGCAAATTATCCGCTCTACTAACATTTTTCTTCAAAATATAAATAACTCATTTAAAACAGAATCATGTTAGTTGTACAATTCTCTTAATAGGCACGTGAATGTTAGGATATTAAGGATTCTTCTAGATTTTATCAAACGCAAATCTCACTATTAAATTTTGCCTTTTTCTTTCCGTTTTTATGACAATACATTATTTTACTGATTTTTCTGATTTCACAAATCAAAAGCGACTAAATTAGCTACAATTCTTATGTAGCAACCGCGATTATGTCGAAAATCCTAATTATACTTCAACTAAATGAGAATTGGGATAGCTATGGGAGATATAGAGACTTGCAGGTCGATGAAATTGTAGTCGGCGAGGATGCGAGTTATAGCCTATTGAATTCTACAATAGCAGAGCATCTAATGATAGATACATCCAAATAAAAAATAGAAATCAAATACATTGTCACCGAACATTATCCTCCAATGGAAATTAGGAACGATATTGGTGTTCGTGTATACATGGAGATGAAAAAGGAAAACAAAAGCTTAAGAACATATTCGCTATATATAATAGTATGTGATTTCAATTTGAAATTGAGTATCACCAGTTTGAACACAGTTGCAGGTTTGTTCTGTTATATTACTATCGAATTTTGGTTGTATATTACTTATCTACAATTTCTACAAAAAAAATCTCTCTCTCTCTCTCTCTCTCTCTCTCTCTCTCTCTCTCTCTCTCTCTCTCTCTCTCTCTCTCTCTCTCTCTCTCTATATATATATATATATATATATATATATATATATATATATATATATATATATATAATACACAATTATTTTGTTATCTCTTGTACCCATCGATAGTTATTAATGATCGTTACAATATATCTAAAAAACCTACAAAATAATTACATAATCTGGAGTTGACAGAGTAACTACATAATAATTAAGTTGAAAAGAAGTTAACCAGTAACAATAATTAGATCAAGTACTACTTGCTTTTAACAAATAAAATATAAAAACAACATAATGTCCCCATTGTTCGAACTACTATACTGGATTAAATAAAAAAATAAAGGGTAAAATAATGTAGCACAAATCTGCTATAGTTAAACTTCAACAATCCTGTTTCTAAACTTGTCTACTATCTTTCTACAAAACTAGCTGCAACTAAATAATTTAGCTACACGTTCTATAAAAAAATTGCAACTAATTCTTCTTTCTCCACATTTGTGGTTTTTCGTTCACAACTGGGGCACCTTTTTTTCTTGCTAATCTGCCAGTCACCTCACTTTCACTAATTGCACCATTCTCTTGCTTCTTCCTAGCATAGTCCCACGGTAGTGCTCCATAACTTCTACGATGTTGCACCAATCTCTTATTAATACACTGCTCCAATTTTAAAAAAGCAACATATTTACATTTATCATACAATATATCTACAACTACATAATACAGTTAAAAACAAAAACAAAATAACTATAATGTTTTTACAACAGATCTACAAGTCTAAACATATTCAGAAAACTATCTCTTTGTCACGATCCAAATTTTCCACAATCGTGGGTCGTGATGGCGCCTACTGTCGGAGCTAGGCAAGCCAAACTCTCATACTTTTGAAAAGCAACACAATAGTAATAATAATAGCAAATTTTTAAATGAAAGCGGAAGTCTATATAATATGAGTAAATGAAAACTCAAAATGCGGAAATTTAATACTTTACTACCCAAGATTGGAGTCGCTATCTCACGAACTACTAACGAACACTACAAATACGTCTGAATAGAAAGAAAATACATAGTGTCGGTCTCGATACAATTAAAACAAACAAAAATATAGAAGAGGGACTCCGGTGTGCGGACGCCAGCTAGGCTACCTTGTAGTCTGTGGACTGAAGTCAACTCCCACTCGATGTGCTACTGTTGTGGTCCAAAAGTTGCTCCGGTAACGTGATTTTTGCAAAAAGGACAAAAGTATAGCATCAGCACAACCGACCTCATGTGCTGGTAAGTGCCTGGCCTAACCCCGACGAAGTAGTGACGAGGCTAGACAGAACCACCAAATAAACATACAGTTAAATGGGAAAGGAAACATGCTATGGAGGAGTGCAATTCAGATATAAGAATTATCAACTTAAGTAAGAACAAAACACCTCAGTAATTAACAAAAAAGAGAAAAACCAATAGTTGCACGACATCAACCTTTGTGCTTTTACTCTCATCCTCATTCCAAAACAAACAAATACAATGCACGTCATCACCCTTCGTGTTTTTCCTCACATATCTCTTATTTCATGCCACGGAATGATCATTTGTGTAAATATAATCAAATTGTAGCATGAAATGACCCTTCGTGAATATAATCAACAATGGCACGGAATGACCCTTCGTGCATCATCGCTTTTCTTCACCCAAACAGCAATCACAACCAAACGGTAGAGGGAAATAAATAATAACAAGAAATGTCCCGGCAAGGAAAAATCACAATTAAATAACTAATTTCCGGCAAGTGAGCAATAACAACAACTTACACATCCCTACAAGGGATTTAATCACATCTTTACCGATTCTCTCATTTCTTACTCAATAGTATTTTATAGTTCGAGTCAACGCTCCAAGGAGATCACAAATTCATAATTTATTCCCGACTCTTCACATTATGCTGAAGTCATTAATTAATTTGGAAGAGTCCCAAAATATACCAAAAACAAGTAACAACAAAGACCCACGGTCATACTAGACACTGGCGTATAGATATCATCACCATGCCTATACACCGTACTCGATCATTTAGCAAATAGCAATTTATAATACTCTAATCCTATTATCCAGGAACTTATTCAGAAATACCGTAATGAGAGGAACATAGGAGTTTGTCGCCAGGTATTTGAGCAAATAGGATCGTCCAGTTCCTACAGTATCTATTACCAAAATAACCCTAAAGGGGGATAAGGCTAAGCGGAACGAAAAGGATTTTCCATGAGATAGAAAATGAAAATTATTTTCCCCACACGAAGTTTGTGAATAAGTAATTGTCTAATAATGAGCAAGGCATATTCGTCTTTCTGCTAAGCATGATGGATTGAACTTATAATTCATTAGATGCTTTTTATGAATGTCAACTAAGTATCATAAGTAAATTGCTCGAGGTTGTTGTTCAATCATTTGATAACCAGAGTCATTCTTTGATAAACGATATATATATATATATATATATATATATATATATTTAGATGTACGTGTATAAATAAATGAAATGCATGAAAATATGCTACTAATCTCAGTATTTCTTTCAGATAAACTTTATCAACTGCGTATTATTTTGCGACACATGAACATAAGATATAATAATTGTCACATGGGGAATCAAGAACATAGAGACCCCTACTATTTATATGAATAGAGTCGTTTATGAAAGATGTGAGTTTGATAGTTTCTTTTTGTATCATTTGGATCATTCCAAAAACAAAGATGGGATAGCCTTAACATACATTAAGTTAAAAAAAATCCGTATGATATTCTTGCGAAGGATTATACCGTACTCCCTTAAAATTGCAAAATCTCTGTTTGATTTATTGAAGATCCGTACCTTTCTACGTTAACTACCGGTTGTCTTCTCTGTTAGCTTTAGATTGCCCACATTTAGGCCTCATTTGTTTTTTTTTAAGATTAAGACATCTGAATCTGAATACACATCTGAATATTAAGATATGTATTAAGATTAAGACATCTGAATCTGAATACACACCTGAATATATTAAGATGTGTATTAAGATCTGAATATAAATAATTAAAACTGTTTGATTTTTAACATAAAATTTATCTTTATTTAAAAATTAATAAACATAAAATTCAAATGAAATACTAACGAATCTAATATTCTATCAATAAAATATATAATTTTTTATAATATGATAGTTATTCGTGGTGATGGCTAATATGTGAATGCCGACTAGAGGCGGTGGCCGGTGGTAGTTTTGGTTGATGATAGTGGTTCATGCTAGTAGCTAGTAGTGATTGGCAGGGGTGTCGATTATGATTAAGGGTGGTGGTGGTAGGTGGTGGTAATAGTTGTGATTGAGAAAGATGGTGTATGGGTGGTGGTAGGTTGTAATGATAGGCAGTGTCGACTGTGGTTATTGATAGTGATGATGTGGTCAGTTGTGGTAGTTGAGACAGATAAGTGTTGATTGCGGGTGGGAATGATGGTGGTCGAAGTGGTGGGGATTATCGATAATGGAGGCTATGATTGAGGATGACAGTGGTGTGGTGGTGGTGGTGGTGGTGGTGGTTGGGGGGAAGGGGTGGCGGTGGTGGTGGTTGAGTATGGTAACGGTGGTGGCATGGTGGTAGTTGATAATGGTAGGCGGTGACGGCAATTAATAATAAATATGTGATAGCATCTTAATGAAATTAAGTCTCACTTATAGATCTTAATCATACAGACCTATTCACACTCATTAAGTGGTTGTGAACTAAAAAAAACAAATACACTTAATGATTAAGATCTGAATAATTAAGATTCAGAGTTTAAAAACAAACACACTTAATGTCTGAAATCTGAATGATTAGGATTCAGACCTCCATTAAATGCAAACAAATGAGGCTTTAGAGTTCTTTCCTCTTAATCGTTCAAAGATGTGTGTCTTTGAATTGTTCATATTCATAGATATGTAACCTTCTAGGATTCAATAATTTCTTATGTTAGAAGATAAGTATCTTTTGATTATTAAAAGATTTGTAGCTTTTTCAATAATGACTTAAAATACTACTCATCTTTAATATACTTTATACATTATATTATTATGATCGTATGGTACCTTGTAAGGGTGTACATAGGCCGGGTTGGTTCGGTTTTTTCCGTTACCAAACCAAACCAGAGGTGTCGGGTTTTTATAATTATAAACCAAACCAAACCAATAACACTCGGGTTTTTCAGCTTTCGATTTTCTCGGGTTTCTCGGATTTCTCGGGTTTTTCGGGTTTTTCGGGTTTTTGTAGTTCAGTGTCCAAGATTCTTCGACATTTTAATTCTCCAACAGGTTCAATAAATTTCAGTCTCATCATCTGACCGCATTTCACCTTCCTCCTCAAACTCATCTTCCATATGTTGACCGCCTAATCTTCCCATAAGTGGGCTGCAGTAGTACGATTCCATGAAGGTGCTTCTTTGACTAACTTCTTAGTCATATCAGTTTCTTTCAAATACTTTGCACTTTGCTAGTTGCTCCTTTTAATGTATCGGTTAAACTCTCTTGGATTGACAATATTCTATTGAGTGTCCAATGTTTGTGAAGAAACTCATTGAGACGATTGCGATGCTCATATTTAAACTAGTGACAATTCGAATATCGAGCCACATATGCAATGATATTCGAAAATTATATATATATATATATATATATATATAATATCGGGTTGGTTTAGGCGCGGGTTGGTTTTTTTTAGTTAATACCAAACCAAACCATTTATAGTCGGGTTTCTTTTTTAAATACCAAACCAAATCAAACCAAACCACTAATCGGGTTTTTTTTTCGGTTTGACTCGGTTTGTCGGTTTGGTGCGGTTTCCGGTTTGGTTTTGTTCACCCCTAGTACCTTGTATAGTACTAGTCCATAAATATCGAATATTATAGTTCTGATCGTATTTTATCTCAAATCGATAACTTTCAACGAAACTCATTTTCTTTAATTAGTGTACCTTTTATCCTTCATGACACTTACTTATCACATGTTATAAGTAGCATAAATACGTTAACGTCAAGATAATCTCATTCATGAATCTACGTCGAATAAACTGTTGACGAAACTTTAACATAAAAATGCAATATGTGACAAAAAGCTGTTAGTTCAAACATAATGTTAGTGGAGTAAGAAATTCCTCCCATAAAATCAATGATCCAATCTCCATTTTTATTTTCGATTCAACCTCCAGTCTTTTCATAAATCAAATACGCGTATTGACTTTTTTGGTGTACTAGTAGTATTACTTTGTCTCCTCTCAAAGTTGCTCTCCAAAACAACAACTACTAAAATACTATTCTATACAACTTTTACTAATTTCTATAATTTGATTTTATTTAATTGATTAAAATTTAACCTTTGGTTTTATATTACAGACTAACTTTTCTGCTGACGAAGTAAAGCAATTAATTCAAAGATCGGCATCAAGACGATGCATAATTATTAATTAAAAATAAAAGAGTTTTAAATGAAAAATGGTAGAAAAAAAAATAGAGGGAAATAAAATTTTGAAATAGTTCATTTTATAAAGCAACTTTATTCCTCATTGGATAAGAAGAGGAAAATTATGTGCTTATATATAAAAATATTTTTTTTAGCTCTTAAAAAATTGAAAAGAGAACAAATATTGCACCGTTGTCGTCTAACATTTTATGTTTTTAAATAGAGAATACTAACTTATATTTCAATCTTATACACAACTTTGAATAGAGAATGCTAACTTATATCTCAATCTTATACACAACTTGAACACGTTATACCTGAGTTGTAGTAGTAGATACTCTTAAATTCCTTTTCCATTATTTTTAGTTCTAAAAGACTGCCATTCTTTTTAGTTTCTTAATTTATTTTCAACCTTTTATTTGTTTTTATTCCACATGAGCAAACATGTTTGTCAAAAGGAATCATTTGATTTTAGTTGTATTCACTAATTCACTTTCTGTAATTACCGTAGTTAAACTTGAAGGTAAATGGTGTCATTTGCTCAAATAATTGGTACTCCATAAATCACCAAATACTTGTACTTGCCTCTAATTATTACAAACGGCTGGCCCTTTCAATCATAGTTACTATCATACCCCTATATTCTGGACATGCCAATGGAAGCATCAGGCTAAAATCAAGGGGGTAATATAGTAAAATAAAGACCATTTATCATTACTTTCTCATTTCAATGTCCCAACTATATCTTCGTGTCCATAATTTTCTCCCGTATTCGTTTTCTCTTGTCCTAATTCATAAATCCCCTCCGTCCGTTACGGCTCCGTCACTCTAGCAGTTACCACTATTACTGTGACCGAAATAGATAACGGAGGCACACAGCTGGCGATGAACACGTCGAAGATGCGCCGGAAAGTTATTCCGGCGGCGGTGGATAACGGCGATTCAGCCGACAAACTTGACCAGCTCCTCCTCTCCGCTTCCATCTGCAACGGTGAAGACGTCGGGCCCTTCGTTCGAAAGGCTTTTGCTTCCGGCAAGCCTGAAACCCTCCTTCACCACCTTCGCCACTTCGCTCGATCCAAGGAATCCGAAATCGAGGATGTCTGTAGAGCACACTACGAAGACTTCATCACCGCCGTCGATGATCTCCGATCTCTTCTCTCCGACGTCGATTCTCTCAAATCTTCACTCTCCAACTCCAACTCTCAACTCCAGTCCGTCGCCGTGCCTTTGCTAACGACGCTCGATTCCTTCGTCGAAGCTCGAAACAAATGCACAAACATAACTCTCGCTATCCAATCCCTCCGTACGTGCGTACAGTTAGTCGAGCTTTGCTCACGCGCCAATCGTCACCTATCGGAGAACAATTTCTACATGGCGTTGAAGTGTGTGGACTCGATTGAGAGAGAGTTTATGAACAAAACACCGTCTTCTACTCTCAAACGAATGCTTGAGAAGCAGATCCCTGCGATCCGTTCGCATATCGAACGGAAAATAAACAAAGAGTTCGGCGATTGGCTTGTCGAGATCCGTGTGGTTAGCCGGAACTTAGGGCAATTAGCTATAGGACAAGCCTCGGCGTCGAGGCAGAGAGAAGAAGAGCTCAGAATGAAGCAACGACAAGCTGAGGAACAGAGTAGACTCAGTCTTAGGGATTGTGTTTATGCTTTGGAAGAAGAAGACGATGACGGATTTAACGGAATCAGTGCTGAGGCAAACGATGGTAACGGAATATTAGGTTTTGATTTGACGCTGCTGTATAGGGCTTATCACATAAACCAAACTCTAGGACTTGAAGATAGATTCAAGCAGTACTATTTCGAGAATCGCAAGCTTCAGTTGACTTCAGATTTTCAGGTATCTTCAATGACGCCCTTTCTTGAATCTCACCAGACTTTTTTCGCACAAATTGCTGGATTTTTCATTGTGGAAGATAGAGTTTTGAGGACCGGTGGTGGGTTGGTTTCGAAATTGGAGGTGGAGAATTTATGGGATACTGCTATGAGTAAAATGTGTTCTGTTTTGGAAGATCAATTTTCTAGAATGCAAACTGCGAATCATTTATTATTGATTAAAGACTATGTGAGTTTGCTTGGAGTTACATTGCGTAGATACGGATACCCTGTTGAGGCTTTGCTAGATGTGTTGAGCAAGCACAGGGATAAGTATCATGAACTTCTTTTATCTGATTGTCGAAAGCAGATAACTGAGGCCCTTGCTGCAGATAAATTTGAGCAAATGTATATGAAAAAGGAATATGAGTATAACATGAATGTGCTGTCATTTCAGTTACAGACATCGAATATTATGCCTGCATTTCCTTATGTTGCACCATTTTCATGTACTGTGCCTGATTGCTGTAGAATTGTACGGTCGTTTATTGAGGACTCAGTGAGTTTCATGTCATATGGTGGTCAGCTTGATTTCTATGATGTGGTGAAGAAATACTTGGATCGGCTTTTGACTGAGGTCCTGGATGGAGCCTTGTTGAAGCTCATTAATACGTCTATTGGTGGCGTCACCCAAGCAATGCAGATGGCAGCTAATATGGCTGTGTTTGAACGTGCATGTGACTTTTTCTTTCGTCATGCTGCACAGCTTTCAGGGATTCCATTGAGAATGGCAGAGAGGGGGAGGAGACTGTTTCCTTTGACTAAAGCCCGTGATGCTGCTGAAGAGATGCTTTCTGGTCTGCTTAAGCAAAAGGTTGACGGGTTCCTTTTGCTGATTGAGAATGTGAATTGGATGGTGGATGATCCTCTGCAGGGTGGAAATGAGTATGTGCATGAGGTGACCATATTTCTTGAAACTCTAGTTTCTACTGCCCAGCAGATCTTGCCTGTTCAAGTTCTGAAAAGAGTTTTACAAGATGTTCTATTTCATATATCAGAGATGATTGTCGGGGCTTTACTAGGGGAGTCGGTTAAAAGGTTCAACATAAATGCTATTATGGGTCTTGAAGCTGATGTCAAAATGTTGGAATCATTTGCCGAATCCCAAGCTACTCTCTTATCAGAGGCAGAGGCTAGCCAGTTGAAGGCAGCATTGGCTGAGTCTAGGCAGTTGGTTAATCTACTCTTGAGCAACCATCCAGAAAATTTCCTGAATCCAGTTATTAGAGAGAGAAGTTATAATGCTTTGGACTACCGCAAAGTTGTGACTATTTCGGAGAAGTTAAGGGATCAATCTGATAGACTTTTTGGCTCTTTTGGTACAAGGGGATCTAAGACGAACACTAAGAAGAAATCTCTTGATGCATTGATAAAAAGACTGAAAGATGTTAACTGAATCAGCAAATATCTGTATGTTTTGTTCCTTGAGAGATCTCCTTATTGTAGTTGTGTTGATTACTTGCTGGTATCATATCTAGCTTCCTCTTCAAAATTGCCTACCATTTGTGTATTTTTTATTCCAATAGTTCCACATTGATTACTGTATTCATTCTTCAGAGAACATTTATGTTCCTTGTTAATTGTCGTATTCTTTTGCAACTTAGATATAATTTGTTTTCTCACAAACTAGTACTTTCTTGCTTTGCAGAACACATGAAGTTCTCCCTGTGGGTTCTTTTCGTTGATTATATCGTTTGTTACTTTGCTTATTTACTCTGTTATATGTATAATGTTTTTCTGTCATTTCCTAATTGCTATTCCTCATGTGTTGACAAAAGCCTTCTGCCTAGCTATGCAAGACTTCAGCATGCATATAATCCTCCCTATTGAATTGGACAGAGAATAAGCGCACAAAAAAGATGATTAATAGTAGTAATAGGTCTTTAGTTACTGGCGATAAGACCACTTCACCTGGAAAGAATCACCACTGAATGATTGAATCGAGTACAGCAAATTTGAGGAAAAGATAGAAAAGGCTATGCTGCAAATCATTGAAAAGTTGTTTTCTTTTAATGATGTTTGGGAAGAAGCAGAAGATAATGTTGAAGCAAAATGTTGATACTGGGAAAGAGTGTATATTGACTTATTAATCGCTTTTTGAAAAAGTAGCTATTTAGTTACTGAAAAGGTGGATACGGTTGACCATAAAGCATGACGATAGTCACTACAACAGTAAACATAATAGAATCTCACTTTTCTCGTTGGGCTGAAGAAATTAGTACATATTTCATTTCTCTTAATTTCCTCGTCGTTTCCCTTTAGCATTTGGAGCAACTGAAATCTTGATGGAGGTAAACCTTGACGCTGTTACCCTTAAAACTCACAGAAACACAGTTGGCATATGCAGGGCACAGTTGGCATATGCAGGGCAGAGTCACAAGGCTGAGGTCATGTTTTGTCAAGCCAATAGCTTTAGTACAAATTTTGTGGAGTATTTAATATTCATTGAATATGTACACAAATTTAATTTGGAATTCAACTACTAATACTTAGTGTCACTATCCTAAAACTTAGTAAAACTTAAATAGTTTAGATTCTGATTTTGCCTCTTGGGAATATGTGCTTCCAGCTTCTTAGACCATTACTTTACACTAGGCTCAGGACGTTTAACAATGTGTTAAATGGCTTATGTCCCTGGTTTTTATCGAGAGAAATTTTAATAAAGCACTATCTTTTAGTGATAATTAGTTATTTATAAATACCATTTGTTATATTACGGATTGTAGATACGTTTTTTGTTGTTATAAGATGTATTTGATATATTAAGACACTGTACTCACGAATATAGTAGTAAAAATAAGCGTGAATCATGGAAGTCCAGCTAATCAGTTGTTGTATTCAATTGTATTCACGAGGTGTATTTATGAATACAGTAACATATATTGCGGAAAATATGGACCTTTCAACTGTTTAAAACGGAAAGGAAATCAATTTACCAAATAGTCTCCTAATATAATCAACTAACATAATATATCACCCATAATATGTATTCCTCCCTTCACGAAAGATTTTTAATCCGAGAAGTAGCATAAAATAGAGCAACCTCTAGATTTTCAATTCTCCTTTTTTATGTTGTTCCAGTGCGTACTCATTTCTGTTTTCAACCACCAAAAATTGCGATTGATACAATTGTATACAAAATTAAGTTATAATTCGATTATACATATGACAAGTTTAACAGTGTTATTGCGTCATTAACTACGTAGATTATTCAATTGATAGAATACTAATAAAGGAGTATGTGTCATATAATAATTTGGTTGCGTCAATTTCTACTCAACTATACACATATTTGAGCTCAAAGCCCATTAAAATTTAATAAAAAGTAGAAAGAAATTGCACGCCAATGGAAATATACAATGATATGGATTACAAGGTGTATGTAGAGCTGAAAAAAGAGAACAGAAAATTCGAGATGTATCCTTTGTGTATAACAACGATTGACAAAGAAATAGTATCGAGAGGTAGTTTAATTCAAGGCGTCATTGTGCAAATACACAAAGCAGTTCAAAGATATAGTTTTGATACCGATGATACACTTTCTCTTGATGTTGCCAATTCAGGAGAACCAATTGGGATATTGAACTGGACAAGGATTTGATAATTTCAAAACTAATCCAAGAAAGGTTATGACTGGACAAGTATATAAGGATAAGGCCATATATATATATATATATATATATATATATATATATATATATATATATATATATATATATATATATATATATATATATATATATATATATATATATATATATATATATATATATATATATATATATATATATATATATATATATATATATATAATGTATTCAAAGTATATGAGTGTATTTTTTGTAAGCATTTATACTTATCATATGTATAATGATAAATATTGTTATGTATGTCAGAAGATTGTGAATGGAGGTTTCAGGCTTCTAGAATTTACAAATCAGAACTATACAAAGTGAGAGAGTTCAATGATAAACATATATGTTCGTTAAAGGACAAGGTGGATGAGCAACGCCAGGCAAGTAACAACCTTTTATGTTGTATGATTTGGCCCAAGCTTACAAATCATAAGAGAAAATACACCTCAAAGGATATAATTGATGATTTGAAAATAAATTTAGGTGTGGATGTTAGCTACATGTTGGCGTGACAAGCTAAAGACAAGAAAATGAATTTTTTGAGCGGTGAACCGGCTGATTCTTATAAAAAATTATCAGGATACTTATATATAATGGATATGATATATCTCGGTTCGCACATTAGAATGGTAAAATCACCAAAATATGAGTTCATGTATGTGTATATATCTTTGTATGCCTTTATAAAGTGGTTCGACCATTGTAGGCCCATTGTGGTTTTGGATGGAAGTCACTTAAAATCTCATTACACCGGAACATTTGTCTCGGCCAACACGTTGGATGGTGCGGATGAGTATGTGGATTATAATAAATTTTATTAATATTATTAAATATATCATATAAAACGAGTTCCATTTTAAAGAATGAAATACATATTTTAAAAATATATATGCAATTGTCTTTACAGGTTATATATTGCCACTAGCATATGGTGTTATTGATTCTTCGTCGTGGTTCTTTGAGCAATTCAAGAAAGCATATGGTGAGAGGGAAAACATGTGCATCATTTCAGATAGAGATGAGAGTATCATCAGTATCGAGGGTGTATTCAGATGTACCACATTTTGCTTGTATATGGCATCTATGGAATACCGTATATAAGAAATTCAAAAAGAGCCATGCAAAGTTGAGCGAGATAGACTTCTCGATGGCAAAAACGTACACACAGTATTTGAAAGTCTAATGGAGAAGGAGGAGAAGTTAGATATTAGGGTGAAAGAATACTTGGAGTTAGCTGAATACGAAAAGTGAGCTAGGTTGTATGCGCCTGTTAGCAGGAGATGGACCATGACATCAAATATTGTTGAGTGAATCAATGCCGCACTAGTTTCATCAAGGGAATTGTTAATATACGACTTCCTCGAAGAAGTTAGGAAGATGTTTGAACGTTGGAATTGCAGCAACCGGAAAGAAGCTAATCAGACATACACAACGCTTGGAAAAAAATACCAAGAGATGCTTACTTTGAATGAGCCAATATCTACACGCATGATGGTAAATTTTATTTTTATCCATATGCATTTCATATATTTAGCCCTCGTACAAGGTTTACTTTTTTCTGACACAATTTAAACTATCTGGATTACAATACATATGTTTAGTGTATCGTTAGTCGAATTTAATATTTTCGTTTCTACCCATTTGCATTTCATAAGAAGATATTTAATGTATATAAATGTGTTTATATAATACAAGATGGGTTGCTCTGATGGTAAGCAACCCCCACTTTCAACCGATAAGTTGTGAGTTCGAGTCTCCCCAAGAGCAAGGTGGGAAGTTCTTGGAGGGAAGGATGTCGGGGGTCTATTTGAAAACAACCTCTCTACCCCATGGTAGGGGTAAGGTCTACGTACACACTACCCTCCCCAGACCCCACTAAGTGGGATTATAATAAATGTATCCATAAGAAAAGATATAATCTTTAATATCCTACCTGTGACGATTCGGACAGTCGTCACGTGACTTACCGCCCCGTTTCCCCCATATTATGTTTTGTCTATGCTTCATTATCGGTATTTGAGGTAAACGAGTAGAATTAGATTAGTTTTAGATGGAAATGAGATACTTAGTCTCTTAAAGGAAAACTTATTTTGGTAAAGTCAGTCGGAAGTTGACTATTTAGTTAGAGGAATCAGATGTGTATTCCGGTGATTCAGTTAGCTTCGTGGGATGATTTGTGACTTAGTAGTGTGATCAGAATTAAATTTGGAGGTCCGATGTAGAATTAGGCTTGAATTGGCAAAGTTAGTATTTTAGCGAATTCCGGTTGATAGGCGAGATTTTGATCCGGGGGTCGAATTGGAATTACGGGAGTTGCAGTAGCTTCGTTAGGTGATTTTGGACGTGCGGGTAAAATTTCAAGTCATTTGGAGGTGTTTTGGTTGGGTTTTTGATCGAATGTGTCTTTCGGAAGTTTTGAAGAAACTTAGGTTTGAATCCGATGTGATTGATGATTTTAGTGTTGTTTGATGTGTTTTGATGATTAGAACAAGTTCGTATGATGATTTTGGATATGTTGGTGCTTTTGGTTGAGGTACCGGGAGCCTCGGGGTGATTTCGGATGGCTAAACAGAGATTTTGGACTTTGAAAATTACAAAAAATGCAGCAGTCAGTGCACCAAGCCTTTGGCCTTCGTGTTCGCGAAGTTGTTGTTTCTAGGCCATCGCGTTCGCGATAGTGGCCTCGCGTTCGCGTAGAGAGGCCTGGGCCCCAGCCTAGTTTGTTCATCGCGTTCGCGTAAGAAGATGTCCCTGTGAATCGCGTTCGCGTAGTGTTAGCAGCTGAAGCATCACATTAGCATCCAGTGGTATGCGTTCGCAAAGGGTTAAATTGGTCAGTGGGATTTTTGTTCATCGCGAACGCGAGAGGGCCTCAAAGTGGAACAAAAGAACCTATTATATTTTGAAATATTATGGGTTCATATCTATTTTTTTATATTTTTAATAAGTTTTTACATACAAATTTTTACTCTGCGTCGAAAGTTATGGTCAGTTGAACCAGTAGTTATTATTGAAAATATATTAAAAAAATATTTTTCCTCGGGATGTGGGCAGAAAAAACAAAAAAACAAAAAAATTCGAAATTACAAAAAAAGTTAAAAAAAAATTACGGGAGGGGGAGGGAGTGTGATGGGGGTGGGGGTAGCATGGCTGTTTGCACGCTCTACATTTTTACTCTGGGGGGGGGGGAGATTTTGTGTCAAAGTGGTACAAAAAATGGAATTAAAAGGGCAAAATAGAATAAAAGCTAGTTAAAGTGCCAAATTGAAATGTTGGATCAAGTTTAATGGAATGTTCGGCCTTTAATATTCTATATTTGTTGTGTTCTACTGGAATCATTATGAGAAATGTAATTACCAGAACAAGACAAAATGGTAGCTAACTCAAAATAATTAGAAAAATCACATGTAAAGCCTCTTTCATGAGATTATGTTACTTTTCCTGTTTTAATTTATATAATATAAATATTTTTTTTATTATTTCCTTTAAAAAGGAATAAAATATTTTTATAATTAAATATAATCTAGCTTTAAAAAACATTCAATCATCCACTAATAAAATGTTCTTTGTCCACTCCTCTTCCAAGTTCCAATTTAATGAATCAAAAAAAAAAAAAGTTCCAACTTAATGAATTGTATATACAAATTAGGGATAGCGGAAAAAAAAAATTGCTATATAGAGCAAGTGCATCAATCCGCACGTGGACAACTGGTCAGAGTAACAAACTAATTTTGTCATACATATGAAGCAAAACATCTGTCAATATCGAGCATCTCCATTTGATATATGTCACACCATCTCGTTTATATGACTGTGTACTCTGGACAAACTAGTTAATTGGTTATATGCACCTATTCGTGGGGCTATATATACACGAGATGACGAGAACTTGTACGTAATTATTATTATATTTATATTCGGGTAGTCTAAGATCCAAAAGCATGTTTACTTGTAAAAATTGTAACCTTATTGATAGTTTAAATTGCTTAAAACACACAAAAGCATATGATGCTCTAAAAGAGTTAAAGTACATTTTCTTGATTTGTAAACAAGGAAATTACACCTCCTTGCTATGTGTATATGATTCGCGAGCAGGGTGATTATTTATTTATATTTGACCGCGTCATATATGATTTGCGAGCGGGGTAATAGATGCATCTATGGTTCGCGTCATTCAACCCTCCGACAATACACAATTTAAATATTATTGGATTGGGTTGTACGACCTCGACATGATTTGCGCATGCTTGTATTGATTGCCTTGAAATTCATTGAAGTTGATATTATTTCTTCCCGGCTTGAGAATAAATGTCTAAATTATGAAAAGAAATTTGGGAATTTCCTATAAAAGAAAGAATTGTTCACTTGCTTCATTCTATTGAATTACAATCATGTTTATAAAAATTCTCGATTTATTATAATTATTGACGCATCATTATTGGACCACTAGTAAGTGTTGAAGTCATATCTCATCTCTACTTCTTCGAGATTAGATGAGATACTGACTTAGTACACGTTATTTTTGTACTCATGCTATATTTATTGTGCATTTTTGTTGCACAGGCACATGTATTTCTAGTGGCCTACTGAGTGTGCATGGATGGTATGGAGACTAGGTGAGATGCATTTCTTGAGGCAACCCGCATGTAGTATTCTCTTTCAGCGTATTGTATTTTCTTTTTGTCCAATTTATAT
>JASVEL010001652.1:0-135227 GCA_032618575.1 Nicotiana noctiflora
TCCGGACAGTTATTGTACTTGTGAGCACGTGATTTTTGCCTTACATGAGAATTACTCCCAAAAATTCAAAATAAAATAGTTTTGTGTTGTGTGTGATTTTTGTGGATTTTGTGTTATTTGTATTTATCTGTGCGTGTTTATTTGTTTAAAATTAATAGAAAATACAAAAAATATATGTCGCGTGCGCGCATTTCGGAATTCAATTGTGCGTTTAGGAATTAACTGAACCGTGTTTAAGTTTTAAAGAAAAGAAAATTACAAAAATACGTATTCATTGCTTTTGTGTCATTTAATGTACAATTGTGTGATTTGGTATTTAATTATGTATGTTAGTGAAAAATTTAATTGCGTTACAAGTTAATATATATATATATATATATATATATATATATACATATATATATATATATATATATATGTATACATATATATGTAATACAACATGGAGGCTAGTAATACAACATGGAAATCGGATTGGGCCAAAACCCAGTCCTTGGTAACAAAGCCCAATCCAAATGCCCATCCCCATCCGTTATTTTAATCTGAGCCGTTGGTCGGTACAATCCAACGGCCCGGATTAAACGTTAACACCAAGGCTATGTAATTACCCGAATCCCTACCCAAAATCCATCGCTGACCCGCCCCGGAATACCTTTAATCTGAGCCGTTGGATGCAATAATCCAACGGTCCAGATTAACCCATCACTTTTCAATATACCAAACCCCCCCCCAAACCCGTTTTTCTCCTTCATTTCATCCCCTTCATCTCTCAGAGCCTCCTCTCTGAGAGAGATAAGGAACCCTAGCCGCCACCACACCCCACCGCCTTTAAGCCGGCGGCAACGACGCCAATGGCCGCCCAGTCAACACCAAAGTTCCCCCTGAACCTCCTCTACACGAACCCCTTATCCGTCGACCTCGAATCATACCAGGCCATCTCGAATCGTCACTCGAATGTTCGAGAAGAACCCTAAAATTACCCAACCCGTCCCAAGTTCACACCGGACAACCATAGAACCTCCCTCATCCCAAACTTAGCATACAGACCATTCAATTCAACCTGGGTATTATCGAATCGTTCGAATGATTGAAAGACTCGAAGAACTGACGCGAGGCTAGAGATTTGAGGTTGTTAATCGACCTTAATCGTGTGTTCTCAGCCGAGAACATCCGATTAATGTTTATTTCAACTTCAAATGAGAGAAGTGTAACTTTCAAGATCGAAGCAGGCTCGGATTGGGTTTTAGGTATTTACAATTGTTGTTTCTTTATTCTTCTTTTCTTTGATTTCAATTCCTCTTCTGTTTTCGTTTGTTTCATATTTTAGTTGACCTTCATCTCTTCTGTCACGCCTTAGTTCAAATGCAGAGTTCATAAGTCTAGGAGTCTATTTGTTTGTTTAAATTCAGTTGGTATTCAATCAATTTAGTCATATATAGTTGTTCGCCGTTAGTCTTTGCGAAGTTGAAATTGGAAGCCTTTTGTTTTCGAATCTGCACAGACCTGTGTCTCTGTTTGTGTATTGTTTTGTTTAGTTTCGATTCAGTTAAGTCATGATATGGTTTCAGTTGATCCTCGCTATTCATTACATTAACTGATTCCTTGCTTGTTCGTTTGTGTTCAAGCTAATAAAAAACTTGCACCAAATTCTGAATATTGATCCCTGTTAACGATACTCAATTTGATCTGAGCTCTTTAGCAATAATTACTGGCTGACTTAGAGTAAAGAATTAGTTATAGCTTCAGAATGATGGTTGATTTAAGGTAGGACAGTAATTCTAGGCAACTCAGGGGATAGTTTGGTAATGGAAAGTTTGCAGAAGGGTTCAAAGTTGAATGCCTGTCCACTAAGTGTTTAGATAATATTAAACTAATGCATTATTTAAAACTTAGTGGGGCTGGAAAACATAATGATATGGGAGAAAGATGGAATACTATAGGAGGCCCATGCTCAAGTGAATTAAAAAAGGGGATGGCAGGGAATGGGAGGGGAATAAAAAAACAGAGGGGACAGACATTAGAGGGAGGGTTCTGAAAAGTGATATATATATAAAGAGAGGGAGATAGACACAGATTAGGACAGACCTAGGAGACCTGGGAGAGAGTTTTAGAAATAGAAGAGGGACAAGAGGGATACAATTCTGAAACGAGATATAGAGAGAGCAGTTTGGGCATTCATATAGACACAGATTAAGAAGCATAGACACACATACAAAAAGGGGGGTTTGGAGATTCCTGAATTGAGCTACATTTCCCTGTTCGATTGGTTCACTAGAGTCAGTAGCATTTGCTGGTTGGTTTTCAAGCAGACTTTGGGTTCAGTTGAGGCATTCTAGTAAAAGTTTGGTATTGTGTTGCTGTGGTTCTTGTGCTGTTTGTTGTTTGTTGTTACTGCTGGTCGTGGTTCTTTTACTGGTTGTTTACTTGGGTGTGACTGATTGGTCTCGGCTACAATTGGCCTTGGGTGATTGATTGTTTTGAATTGCATTTGGATTGTGTTGTTGGTGCACGCTTGCATTGCTGTTGCTGTTGTCCATTGTTACTGCTGACTTCTTCTTCTCCTTCTGTTTCCATTGTCCAGGTACTCTCTATATCCTTGTATACAATTGTAAAGAATCGATGAGAGTTTGACTTGAAAAATCAAATGAAGAAGCACATACGAAACAGTTGACTAAGTTCATTCGATGTTCTATTTTTGTATCCATTTGTGAAATGTTTAGCTAAATACTCGTCTATGATTGAAGATGTATGAAGTTTGATTAGGATTGAGTAAGTCAGTTGTAATCATGACATGAAATAATTGAACATTTTTTTCTATGAAGATTATGTGACTGTGATGATGATGTTCAATATTAATACCTCATATTGGTTTGGTTATTTTGATTGTTGAAGTCTCGTGTGCCAAAATATGCGGAGTAATGCAATCTCATGGATACTTTGCTGATAAATTCTAAAGGTAGCTTAATAGCTTAGCCATGTATATAAAGGAATCTGAAAGCTAGTACCATGTCCCACTATCATTTTATAACAATCTGTCATGAACTTAGATTATTAGATAATTGCAATTGGGGTTGGGCTATTAACTGGAACTTAATAAAATCACGCAAACGAGGACTTTAACGTGAATCATTCGCATATGTCAAATAGTTGCGGGTTCGACGTCAGAATTTGATAGCCAACTTAATAGTATAAATGACAAATTCCTTGGCCTCGTCTCATTAGAAGTGAATCCATAAGTCCGTTGGTATAAACTTGACTGGGAGGTTTTAATGTATAGTTTTAAAATATCGTTTAACCAGGACCTTGGTTTATTGTTTGAGACCAGTCAAATAAAAAGGCATAATCATGTTAGGTCTGGCCTTTAATAAAAGAGCGAGATGAGCCTCGCCGCACTAAACACCTAATTGTGGGGTCCTCGAATAATTGTCATGGAAATTTAGACTTGGGAGGATCGTCTAGTGAATTTCACGAGCCTTTCCTAAAGTTAAATAGACGATAGACTCTTTAGGTACGATTTGAAATAAAATTACTTTCCTGAATACGGGTGTGCATTTATGTAACCCAAATCTTACTCTCGGCGAAACTGAAATACATTAAAGTCACAGGCGTACTGGTTGCGGTGTGACTCGAAATGTGTTTTCGTAACGTCGCAATTCTTCTAAAAATAAGAGCGGAGCATTAAAAGCACATAGTTAAAATATATAAAAGAATCGGATAGAAACAAAAATTGCAATTGAGCGACCGTGCTAAAACCACGGAATCCGGGAGTGCCTAACACCTTCTCCCGGGTTAACAGAGAATTCCTTATCCAGGTTTCTAGTTTCGCAGACTATATTATAGAGTCATAAAATTTCCTCGGTTCGGGATTAAATCGGTGACTTGGGACACCATTATTTTTCCAAGTGGCGACTCTGAATAATTAAATAAATTAATCCCGTTTCGATTGTCCTTTAATTGGGAAAACTCCCTCGCACTCTCGCGGGTGCGGAAAAAGGAGGTGTGACAGCTCTGGCGACTCTGCTGGGGATGAGTACCTCTGAACTTCGGTTCGGGGTCTAAGAATTCGAGCTCATTTAAATTGTTGTTTTGTTTATATCTGATTTTATTACATGTTTGATTAATGTGCTACATGTCTACCGTTTTGATATTAGTTGCACTGTATATACAAACTGCTATATGTTTACCGCTTTGATATTGCGTGAACTGTATATAAAATTGTGCCGAAAACCCTTCTCTTCTTACCCCCGGGGGATGTGCTTACTGGTTGAGACTCCCCTTTCTGTTAGTGTCAATACCAAAAATAAGAAAAGAGGCAGGACAAGTTACAAAGCCGGACGATCCCGCGGGTCCCCGGTACGTAGCTCCCTCCTCAAATCCGAGTTGTCTGCTCGGGTACACGGTCTAGTACCATTGAAAACATCGGGATATTAAGCCTAGATTTAGGACGTTTATTTGCATCATATCTGACTTAGGGGACTCAACACAGGGGTTGGGTCCGTCTAGGACAAGTGACCCGGAAAATTAAAGACCGAGCATGTTATATGTTGCATTTATTTGTTCTAGATTATTATTGGCTAAATTCCTGAAAAACAAAAAGAGAGAAATTTTAGATATCGAAATATTGACGAATTGTTTGAGAAGAAAATTCGAAAAAATAGGTAGAACAATTTTGTTGAAATAATTGGTCAAATAATCTGACCGAACTACGCAGGTTTGATTCTCACCACTAGGTGAGATACGTAGGCAACCCTCATCGCGTTCAACCACCCCTTTAAAAAAATAAAAAAAAATGTGTGTTTAATTTTGTCAATAAATCGAAGTGACGCTGTTTTTGAAAATAGCCGAATGTTCCGAAAGGACGCCGGAAGGCTGTTTTTTGCAAAAATAGCCACTTTGAATCATTTTTAATAATTTGCGGGCACAGCCTTGAAATATTCCTTGTGGAAATGTTGCAAGGCCATAGCCGCAAAATCAAGTCCGGGTTCACACCCTTTTTGCAAAAATGACCAAAAAAAAAAATGCCAAAATTTTGATTTTGTTATAAATAAGTCGGTTGATGCTATTCTTGCTTAAAACAAGCCGAATGTCCTTCAAAAGGACGCTGGAAGGCTGTTTTTGCAAGAATAGCCACTTCGAGTCGTTTGTAAATAATTTTGGACACCACCTTGAAATGTTCCTTCGCGAAAATGTTGAAAGGTTGTATCCGCAAAAATCAAGTTTTGAGTCATCACTCAACTTTACAAAAAAATAACCACTTTATCAAATAAGCCATTACATGGCCGGTCTTTGCATAAATAGCCACTTTTGGCATTTGAACTTCTTCAGTCTTGTACTGGACTGTGTCGGTGCTGAACGATGCCCTACAGGCCCCATGATAAAAATTTTGAAATAAAGTTTTGCCGAAAGAGCCACCTTCTCTAAATAAGCCATTACATGGCCAATTTGTAAAAAAAAATAAATATAGTCACAATTGACATCAAAAATTCTCAATCTTTTGTTGGCCTATGGCGATGCCAAACGATGCCCCATAGGCCCCAGGATAACAATTTTTGATTTTGCGTCTTCTGAAATAAAATTTTGTAAAAATGGCCACTTTGTCTAAATAAGCCATTACGTGGCCATTTTATGGAAAATATAGTTTTGCGTTGGTTTATGGTAATGCCGAACGATGCCCCATGAGCCACGGGATAAAAAAAAAAAATTAAGTTTATCTTTTTTTTTAAAATTTCGCAAAAAATAGTCATTTTGTCCATTAAGCCATTATATGGCCAATTTTGTAAAAAATAGTCAATTGATATTAAAAACTTCTTAGTCTTGTGTTGGTTTATGGCAATGCCGAACGATGCCACCAGGAGCCGCAGGATGAAAATTTTTCAAGTTTATCTTTCTTAAATAAATTCTGCAAAAAAAAAATAGTCATTTTATCAATTAAGCCATTATGTGGCTGATTTTGTAGAAATAGGCATAATTGACACCAAAAAATATTTTTTTCTTGTAGAAATCTCCTACACAAGTTTGTAGTTGGAGTCGGTTTCTAAAATTTTTATTCAAAAAAAAATAATCAAATACACATTTCTTTATTTCTTGCATTAATTTGCAAGAACTACGCTCGGTCTGATTCGTGCGGGGTCATGATACGTAGGCAATCCACATAGGATTCGACCATATACATAACCAAAAAAAAAAAAAAAAAAAAGGGAAAGTTGGGAAAGCACATATATGAGAAGCTGGAATGCCGCATGAAACCAAAGCAACTGCATGATAGAAAGGTTTAACTACCTAGGTTCATTGCATCCCTAATGTGCGTTCACCTGGCTGTCAAATGCTCTAACGCTAACGTGACTTCAATTTGTTGTGTCCATTAGCAGAAAGGTGGTTGGTTGTGGTTCTAAAATAACTCTTCCCTGTAAGACAAAGTCACAGGACAATGGCAGATAATCTCAAGACTGAGTGGGTTGATACCGATACCCGACAACAGCTGGTTGAACGGAACCACGGGTTAGTAGAAGAGGTCAAGATATTGAGACAACACGTGGCTGATATGTATCGGGCGTGGATGGATGGAAAAGCACCACCTCCGCCACCACCTAGCTTCCTGGACTCTGTCCTTACCCGCACAATGAACCCGATGCCGGAGGATCCCCCACACCCTCCATATATACCCGCCTATCACAATTTTTCCAGCCACTCGAGTAGCTCAATTACTCGTCCCCCAGCTATGTTTTCACAATGCTACTCCCGTCCCCAACACCACTACTCTCCCCGGGACAACCAAAATCGTATTTCACCTGCCAGGTACTCAGCTCCACAAAAGGCCTACCAACCCCCACGAACATATCGGAAACCCCCCGGGTCAGGTTTCAAGCCAAATAAGGCGTTTAGGGAGGAGAGGTTGCTGAAGCGAGAAAAGGCGCTCACCCCTATCGGGGAATCCTATGCAAGTCTGTTTGAAAAGTTAAAACATGTCGGTCTGATCACGCCGCTCCCCGGATACACTCCCGATCCACGTGCAAGAAGCTTCGATCCTACTGCACGATGTGCATACCATTCCAATGTCAGAGGGCATGATATTGAGAGTTGCCGTACCTTGAAAAAGGAAATAGAAAGAATGATTCAAAAAGGGTGGTTGATTGTGGTCAATGATGATGACATGGGACACACAAATCCTCTGGGGGGTGTATTGACTGGAGCTAAAAATGTTGAAGCAGATGGCAGCCTTGGCAATATTGACGCAGAACTTAGTGGCTAAATGTTGTGCTTGGTAATTGGGAAGATACTCCATCTTTTGGTCAGCTAGATGGAGCTTTGGTGGTTCGTTTTTGTCGTCATTTTTGTTGTCCGAGTTATTCCCAGGGTTGGCTTGTGGTCAAACCCTTTTGTCCTAGCAGTTTGCTCTGGTCTTGCCCAGTTTTGTTTCAGGGCTGTACTCTAGTTTGTTTTGCTTGTTTTGTCATTGAACTATTTCGTCATTAGTTTAATGGAGCTTTCGGTCTTTCGTTACTTCCGGTCATTTTATTTAGTTCTTTTACCCTTTAGATTTGTCTTGTGCTCAAACGCCGAATCTAGTGACACGACATGCGCACACATAATTATGGCTTATGTGAGCACGTGATTTTTGCCTTACTTGAGAAGTACTCCCAGAAAATTCAAAAATAAAAATAGTTTCGTGTTGGGTATGATTTTTGTGATTTTGTGTTATTTTATCTTTTGTGTGCACGTTTATTTATTTAAATTAAAAATACAAAAAATATATGCTAAGTTTTGCATTTTTAGTGTTTGATATCAAAGTCATGTGATTTACATTTTTAGGTGATATATAATTGTGTGGGATAATTGTATGCATATATATATATATATATATATATATATATACATGTACATATATATATATGTGTAGTAATGAGATCAAGTTGGATTTTATTATCCAACGGCCCAGATTAGTCATTAAAATCCCCCAATCCGTCCAGCATCTGTCATTGTGGCATTCGATCTGGACCGTTGGATTTTATTATCCAACGGCCCAGATTAATCCTTTAATCCCAATATACACTCAGGCTATGATTTAACCAAACGACGTCGTTTGGTTTAAGTGAGGGGATCCTGATCGTTGATCGTAAATGATCCAACGATCAGGATTCAATCTCATCTCCGGTATATATTCCTCATTCCATACCCCGCCCCCCAAGCCAGACCCCCCCTCTCCCTTCATCTCCTTCAGAAGCTCTCAAAGCCCGGTGTAACGCCGCCGTGTCCCGCCTGCCGGAAATCGCCTCACGGCGGTTCCGGTAGGCCAATCGCCACCAAACCAATGCCAAACCCTTCCCCTCACCTCCCCCATCACGAACCCAACCTCCACTAACCTCGAATCATGCCGGAGCTCCTCGAATCTTCATTTGAAGATTCGAGTCAAACTCGAACCTATGCCAAATCACCCCAAATTCGCACCACAGTCTCCTCACACCTCCCCCACACTCCCATTGACATTGGTTTGCTTCGAATCTAACCAAAATGCAAAAACCCCAAATCCGAGCCCAAGAACCCTAATTTTTGAAGAAACTCAATTCAAGCCGGGTTAGCCGCAATTGAAGTCCAAGGGACTTTAGTCTAGGTGTTCTCAATCGAGAACATCTTGATTAAAGCCCGTTTGGCTTCAATAATTCCAAATTTTGGTTCAAAGCCTGGGTCGGCAGTTTTCTTATGAGGTATTCATTCCTTCTTTGGTCGATTTAATTCGATTGTGTGAATGTGTGTGTTTGTTTTATTCATTGTTTCAGTTCTCATGCTTTTAATTTCTCATAGCCGTTGGTCTGTTCTCCTCATTTGAGGCCTTTTATTTGGCCAATTCCCTCTGTTTTCAGTAGTTAAAATGAATCATAAGTTCAATGTGATTAATGTCGTCAACAATCCAATTTGTTTGTATAATTTGCCCTGGCCTGCCCGTATGCGATGCACAAGTGTGGGATTTGGTTGCTTGTTTAAATCTGGATTAAGAGTTAATTGGTTACAGAGTTAGGATTTAATTGAGATTAATTATTTAATCACTTGCCCATAAAAGGGCTAGTGGAACCTGCACAGCAGGGTATCCCACTGATGCCCTGCCACCAGCCTTATTGTTTAATGCTTGGAGTCCATACCTTTGGACAGTAGTTAGTGGGGTTTGCAGGGAATTTGATGGGTCTGGCAGAGTTAGGAGTGGGCAGGGTAATAGTTAATTAGGGGCAGGTGTTCTGGAGGGGCTTTTAGCTATAAATATAGCATCAAACTGAACATATAGGGGGGGATATACATACAGTAGAGACTAGAGAGTATCTGGAGAGCAAAGAAAAGAGTCACACTGGAGAGTAATAGCTGAAGAAAAAATAGGCAGTAGAGACATTTTTGATATACACATACATAGTCACAGATAGAGAGAAAAAGGGAGAGAAGTTACTGTTTCATAGGATTTGTGGTCATTGCTTCGAGTGTTTGCTTCAGTGGTTGAGTTGTTTGGCCATTGTTGTTGCTGTGGTGCTCGTTTGGGTGCTGTTGGTCGTTGGTGTTGCTGTGCACAGTGTTGTTGGTCCAGTGATGGTTCTTCTTGTGGTCGTGTGTGCTGATATTGCTGCCTGGGTTGATTATTGTTGCTGGTTTTGAGTGTATGCTGCTGCTGTGTTGGTGTTCATTTGCTACTGTTGGATGTTTTTGTTGTTGTTGGGTCTGTTTATTGCCACTTGGTTGTAACTGGCCTATTGGGTGTTGTTGTTGATCGACCACTGTTTTGCCTCTTGTGGTCTGCTCTTGGGAAGCTGGTTTGGCTATCACTGTTCCATTGGTTTGGATATTGTTTGTTGCTGCCTGTTTGTTTATTGCTGCCTGGGTTCGAGTTTTAGTCACTAGTTCAGTGATTGATAAAGTTCGATTATTGTTGGTTGTTGGGTTATTAGCTGGTTCACCATTTGTTTTGGTGTGGAGTTGTTGCTGTTACTGTCCCTGTTACTGTTGCGGCATTGCCATTGCTCACTCTTCTTTGTTCTTTCGCATTCCAGGTACACATCTCTGTTATTGTAATTCCTTGGTTCAAAAAGAATGAAGCCTGAAGTTTATGTTTGAAGTCTGTTGAATCATGTAGTCGTCCAAAGTCTATGCTTGATTACGTTCTGTTACTGTCTAATTAAATTCGTATTGCTAGTTTTGGTTATGGAAAAGTGTAGCTATGCCAAAGATACACTATCGTTAGATAAGCACGTAAACCTGAATTAGTCTGTTTTGTCTCTATTCAATCTTCTCTGCTCGTGTGTATAATCTCCAAACCTGTTAAATGATAGACCTTATGTTACAAGCAAGATTAGCTAGGGAGTTGTTACTCAACGGAATGACGTAATTAGATTAAAAAGAGTCGGGGGCGCATTTCATGTGACCCGACCCCAATTCTGGGCAAGAGTAAACAAAGCGTGTCAGGAACCACAGGCGCATTTCATGTGGTGTGGTCCGTAGCGAGTTTTAAATAATTTGGAATCGACTCTTAAGTAAAATACAGTGGGATGTAGTTCGCTTTAGATTTGAATCAAAGGTGCGCCTCACCCAATAGTTACATTAGTCACACAACCTTCATAAATGTACATATAAAATACTTAGATTTTGAGACGCGTCGTTTCTTAACGAATATCACGCCCTTCTCAACAGTGTAAATAAGTAGTCGATCCGGGCGCACATTTTAGTTCTATCTTCTTAAATACGGGTGTGCATTTCATGCGACCCGAATCCAAACCCCGAAATGTTGAATAAAGATATGTCGAGGATCCGGGTGCATTTCATGTGACGTGATTCGAAAGAATATTTTTAAGCACTTTCTCTTTCGTAAATCACAACCAATAATAAAGCGGTAAAAAGACATTAACTTGCATTAAGTACATAATTGTAAAAAGCAGATAGATAAGCCAAACACGACAGTTGAGCGAACCGTGCTAGAACCACGGAATTCGGGAATGCCTAATACCTTCTCCCGGGTTAATAGAATTCCTTATCCGGATTTCCGGTTCGCGGACTGTTAAATAGAGTCATTCTTTTCCTCGATTCGGGATTTAACCGGTGACTTGGGACACCATAAATCTCCCAAGTGGCGACTCTGAAATAATTGAAATAAATCCCATCTCGATTGTCCTTTAATTGGAAAAACTCTTTGCATCCTCGCCGGTGCGGTAAAAAAGAGGTGTGACAGCTCTGGCGACTCTGCTGGGGATATCTTTAGAATTCGAGCTCGGAATAACTGTTGTATTTGGCATATTTTATTATCCGATTCTTTTACATGTTGGCATCAATGTGCAAAATGTTGTTTTTACTGCTTTGATATTTTGTGAACTGTACATATAAATTGTGCCGGAACCAATCTCCTCTCTGAGTCTTCTAAATCATGAAGAAGGGTGCACTTCGTGTGACTTCTTTTCTGTATAGTGTCCGATTCCCATTTTAGAACGAGGTTTGGATAAGTTGCAAAACCGGTGAAGCTTCTGTATTCCGGGTTGCTGCCTCCTCCTCGGCTCGAGCTGTCCGCTCGGGTAAGCCAAGTCTAGAACGGATAAACCCAGGTTTTTAAACCTAGAATAACAAAGCTTCATGCCGGATCCCTAGTAGGAAACGTTTATTTGCATCATGTTGCATTTGACTTAGGGGACTCAACACAGGGGTTGGGTCCGTCTAGGACAGGTGACCCGAAATGAAAAGACCATCCTGCTGCATCCTGTTTGTTTTATGCATATATTTGCTTCAGACTTGCAGGCTAACCGTTTTTTTTTTTTATTGAGAAAAATGAAAAAAAAATAGTCTCAAAATAGTTTGTTTTTTACTTACTTAAAAAGAAAAAAAAACGTTAGTTGTAAAATAAAAAATATGTGATTTCAAAATAGTTTTTTTTACTAAAAAAAAAAAAGAGAAAAAAATTTGTTTTAAACTTAAAAAAAAAATGTGTGAAAAAATAATAAATAGTTTGTTTCCTTTAAAGATGTAGTTTGTTTGACCGAACTACGCAGGTTTGATTCTCACCACTAGGTGAGATACGTAGGCAACCCTCATCGGGTTCAACCACCCCTTTAAAAAATCAAAAAAAATGTGTGTTTCATTTTATCAATAAAATCAAAGTGATGCCGTTTTTGCAAATAACCGAATGTTCCGAAAGGACGCCGGAAGGTTGTTTTTTGCAAAAATAGCCACTTTGAATCATTTTTAATAATTTGCAGCCGCAGCCTTGAAATATTCCTTGGGGAAATGTTGCAAGGCCATAGCCGCGAAATTAAGTCCGGGTTCACACCCCTTTTGCAAAAAATAACCAAAAAAACAAGAATAGCCACTTTGAGTCATTTGTAAATAATTTTGGACACAGCCTGAAAATATTCCCTCGCGGAAATGTCGAAAGGCTGTATCCACAAAAAATTAAGTTTTGAGTCATCACTCAACTTTACAAAAATAATCACTTTATCCAATAAGCCATTACATGGCCGGTCCTTGCATAAATAGCCACTTTTGGCATTTGAACTTCTTCGGTCTTGTATTGGCCTGTGTCGGTGCTGAATGATGCCCCATAGGCCCCAGGATTAAATTTTGAATTTATATCTTCTTAAATAAAATTTTGCAAAAAGAGCCACTTTGTCTAAATAAGCCATTACATGGCCAATTTATGAAAAATAGTCTTGTGTTGGTTTATGGTGATGCCGAACGATGCCCCATGAGCCACAAGATGAAAAAAAAAAATTTCAAGTTTATCTTTCTTAAATAAATTTTGCAAAAATAGTCATTTTGTCAAATAAGCCATTATGTGGCCAATTTTGTAGAAATAGTCATAACTGACACCAAAAAAATATATATATATTCTTTTTCTTGTAGAAATCTCCTACACAAGTTTGTAGTTGGAGTCGGCTTCTATAATTTTCCTTCAAAAAAAAAAAAAAAAAAAAAAAAAAAAAAAAAAAAAAAAAATCAAATAAACATTTCTTTATTTCTTGCATTAATTTGCAAGAACTACGCTCGGTCTGATTCATGCGGGGTCATGATACGTAGGCAATCCACATAGGATTCGACCATTTCCATAACCAAAAAAAAAAAAAAAAAAAAAAAAAAAAAAAATCGATAAGCGGGATACCTTAATGCTGACATGCTGGCTTTGTTTTGTTGTGTCCATTTCCAGAAAGGTGGTTGGTTGTGGTTCTGAAATAACTCTTCCCCGTAAGACGAAGTCAGAGGACAATGGCAGATAATCTCAAGACTGAGTGGGTTGGTACAGGTACCCGACAACAGCTGGTTGAACGGAACCACGGGTTAGTAGAGGAGGTCAAGATATTGAGACAACACGTGGCTGATATGTATCGGGCGTGGATGGATGGAAAAGCACCACCTCCGCCACCACCTAGCTTCCTGGACTCTGTCCTTACCCGTACCATGAACCCGATGCCGGATGATCTCCCGCACTCTCCATATATACCCGCCTATCACAACTTCTCCAGCCATTCGAGTAACTCAATTACTCGTCCCCCAACTATGTTTTCACAACGCTACTCCCGTCCCCAACACCACTACTCTCCCCGGGACAACCAAAATCGTACTTCACCTTCCAGGTACCCAGCTCCACAAAAGGCTTACCAACCCCCACGAACATACCGGAAACCCCCCGGGTCAGGTTTCAGGCCAAATAAGGCGTTTAGGGAGGAAAGGTTGCTAAAGCGAGAAAAGGCGCTCACCCCTATCGGAGAGTCCTATGCAAGTCTGTTTGAAAAGTTAAAACATGTCGGCCTGATTACGCCGCTCCCCGAATACACTCCCGATCCACGTGCAAGAGAAGCTTCGATCCTACTGCACGATGTGCATACCATTCCAATGTCAGAGGGCACGATATTGAGAGTTGCCGTACCTTGAAAAAGGAAATAGAAAGAATGATTCAAAAAGGGTGGTTGATTGTGGTCGATGATGATGACATGGGGCATACAAATCCCCTGGGGGGTGTACCGACTGGAGCTAAAAATGTTGAAGCAGTTGGCAACCTTGGCAATATTGATGCAGAACTTAGTGGCTAAAATGTTGTGCTTGGAAATTGGGAAGATACTCCATCTTTTGGTCAGCTAGATGGAGCTTTGGTGGTTCGTTTTTGTGGTCATTTTTGTTGTCCGAGTTATTTTCAGGGTTTTCTTGTGGTCAAACCCTTTTGTCCTAGCAGTTTGCTTTGGTCCTGCCCAGTTTTGTTTCAGGGCTGTACTCTAGTTTGTTTTGCTTGTTTTGTCATTGAACCATTTCGTCATTAGTTTAATGAAGCTTTCGGTCTTTTGTTACTTCCGGTCATTTTATATGTTTAGTTCTTTTTACCCTTTAGATTTGTCTTGTGCTCAAACGCCGAATCTAGTGACATGACATGCGCACACATAATTGTGGCTTAATTCTAAAAGTTAATCATGAAGCAATTGGAAGATGATCGGGTCATTTAAAAGAAATAAAAACAATTTGAGATTATTTGGATCCCGAGTCATGTGAAACCGGGGCAACTAAAAGGAAACAGTTAAAGGCAAGCTGGCCAAATCGACGTGGGGTCATTCACAATAATGAAAATGAGAGTGTTGTCCAACTGTGCTTTAAAGATATGACGAATGTTAATTGTGTTGTTTACATTTGGCATGTTTTGAATATTGGAATGACGAAGGCATTTTGTTCTGCTATCCAAACACATTATCCATTGTCAACCCTTTGAGCCTGAATTTAACTTCTTTCATATCCCTCCTTCGGAATTGGTTGCAAAGACTAGAAACGCAAGTTTGAAAGGCAAAAGAAGAAAGGGATAAAGAAAAAGTAAAGAAAAAGAAAACAACAAAAAGAGATAAAGAAAAGAAAATGAAAAAATGAAAAAAAATGAAAAGAAGGAATTGGGAACTACGTTTGACCTGATTCCTTAAAGAGGATACGTAGGCGCTTCACAGCTCGGTCATAGTGTAAATAAAGAAATAAAAATCCCCAAGTAAAAAAAAAAAAAAAAAAAAAAAAAAAAACTGGGGCAAAGAAAAATTGTGTTTATTGTAAATAAATTTGGGTCCGAAGGTTGTAAATTTTGAACCCAAAATTGATTTTGTTTTGAGCCTTCAATACCCTTTCTTTCTAGCCCTATCCAAATCCCACATTACGGTCCAAAGAAAGACCTTCCGATCAGTCTTCAAAAGATGCCGCGTCAGGCGAGGGATAGAGTCCTATCATAATATAACACGTTGATTCTCGGCAGAAAAGACGTTGATTCTCAGCAGAAAGGAAATACGAGAGAGTCTTGGCAGTGACACCCCAATCCCCAGCTAAAAGTGATACAAATGAGAGAGTCTTACCGGTGAAAACCTTCACGGGCACCATAAGACGACGAAAGCTGAGAGAAAATCAAAATGAGAGAGGCTTGAAAGTGAAAACCCTTCGGGCACTACAAGTCGAATAAAGGTGATAATGAGATGGAAATCACGAGACAGAAATCGTGAAAGGCAATTAACGACGAAGGATAGGCCATATGTGCATGTCATGACCAGTAGAGTTGGTATTCGCGTTTGATAAGTTTTTATAGATATTTCTTGCTAGAGAGTCATTTTCTTTTTCCTTTGTCTTCTATTTTGTTTCTTTTTATCTTTCTCATTTTTATCAAGAATTCCCCATCAAAGTCTGTCTAGTCAGAACAAGTGAGAAATGACTTCAAAACTTGCCACCAACTTTCCAATTATTATGCAAAGCAAGGAAATGCCATTGACGGCAGAGAAGTAGGGTGCGAAGAAGATTATTAAACTGGGGCAGAAAATTTTCTTTTCAGTTTGAAAATTTTCTGGAAGTCAATACCCACTTGGGGAAGAAGGAAAGTCTTAAGGGAAATGGTCTTCGAACTAGTGCCATCCTCAACAACCTTCAAGAAGAGCGAAACACCAATTTCGAGGAAATGAAAATCTACCGGCAGTGTTATCTTCAGCAAGTTCCGAGGTGGTCGGACAACACAGAGTGGCAAAGGAAGAAAGGAAATCTCATCTTCAACAAAATAACCCCCAGCAAGTTGAGAAACACAGAAAGGGGAAGGGATAAATGGAAAAACCCATCCCCAGCAGGAACATCATCTCCAGCAAATGAAATTATTCCCCTACAAGTTTTGGGAACCCCGAGCGAGGGAAAGGAGAAAAGGAAAAAACCACCCCACATGAGCGGCACAACCGCTCACAATGTTTTGAACTAATAAATTTTCTTTGATTTGAAACAGGGAAAGAAAGTGCTATTGATAGCAGAAAATCATGCCACAAGGAAGAACACCAATACTGGGGCAGAAAATTTTCCGCCGTTGTTGAAAATTTTCTCGGAGAAACGAGGAAGGCAATTCAAGATGACGTGTCAGGTTTGTCCACCTTCAAATAGGATGTTTCAGGTTTGTCCACCTTCGAACAGGACGTCTCGGGTTTGTTCACTTTCATACATTGATATCATGGGAGTATTCGCCCTCGAATAGGATACGATGGGAGTATTCGCCCTCGAATAGAATACGATGGGAGTATTCGCCCTCGAATAGAATACGATGGGAGTATTCGCCCTCGAATAGAATACGATGGGAGTATTCGCCCTCGAATAGAATACGATGGGAGTATTCGCCCTCGAATAGAATACGATGGGAGTATTCGCCCTCGAATAGAATACGATGGGAGTATTCGCCCTCGAATAGAATACGATGGGAGTATCCGCCCTCGAATAGAATACGATGGGAGTATTCGCCCTCGAATAGAATACGATGGGAGTATTCGCCCTCGAATAGAATACGATGGGAGTATCCGCCCTCGAATAGAATACGATGGGAGTATTCGCCCTCGAATAGAATACGATGGGAGTATTCGCCCTCAAATAGAATACGATGGGAGTATCCGCCCTCAAATAGGATACGAAGGGAGTATTCGTCCTCAAATAGAATACGATGGGAGTATTCGCCCTCAAATAGAATACGATGGGAGTATCCGCCCTCGAATAGGATACGATGGGAGTATTCGCCCTCGAATAGATTACGATGGGAGTATCCGCCCTCGAATAGGATATTTTACATTTTATTTTACATTGTCCTATGCATATTTTGTAAATTATTGCCAACATGCATTTTAAATTCAAAAGTTGCTACTAAAAGCAGGCGCCTACCTGTATAACAAAAGGCAAGTCTTCAGTCTTTTACATTGCAGGTCTTGAAACCAGTAACCCGACATAAAGCAGAGGGTTACAACAAGAGATCCCAGCACAAATTCAAGCGCATGAGTCAAAGGAAATGAGGGGATGAAGGAAAATTTTCCCAACATCATTATCCTCAGCAGTCAAGTAAACAGTTCTAAAGATATCCCCAGCAGTCAGGAGGGAAAGCAACACGACCCAGGAGGAAAGCAGTTCCGAAACAAGGTGATTTAGGAGAAATGATGGCTCAAGAGTCGATGCAGCAAGAATAAAATGGTACAAGAAGAGAGGAATGGCGTTTAATTTTCAGAGTTGATGATTGAAGTCAGGAGCCCGCCTGAAGAGAGGAATGGCGATTTATTTTCAAAAGATGTTGTTGAAGTCAGGAGCCCGCCTGAAGAGAGGAATGGCGATTTATTTTCAAAAGATGTTGTTGAAGTCAGGAGCCCGCCTGAAGAGAGGAATGGCGATTTATTTTCAAAAGATGTTGTTGAAGTCAGAGGAGCCCGCCTGAAGAGAGGAATGGCAATTTGTCTTCAAAAGATGTTGTTGAAGTCAAGAGCCCGCTTGAAGAGAGGAATGGCGATTTATTTTCAAAAGATGTTGTTGAAGTCGGGAGCCCGCTTGAAGAGAGGAATGGCGATTTATTTTCAAAAGATGTTGTTGAAGTCGGGAGCCCGCCTGAAGAGAGGAATGGCAATTTATTTTCAAAGGAGGACTGAAGTCAGGAGCCCGTCTGAAGAGAGGAATGGCGAGTTATTTTCAAAAGATGTTGTTGAAGTCAGGAGCCCGCCGGAAGAGAGGAATGGCGTTTAATTTTCAGAGTTGATGTAGTCAGGAGCCCGCCTGAAGAGAGGAATGGCGATTTATTTTCAAAAGATGTTGTTGAAGTCAGGAGCCCGCCTGAAGAGAGGAATGGCGATTTATTTTCAAAAGATGTTGTTGAAGTCAGGAGCCCGCCTGAAGAGAGGAATGGCGATTTATTTTCAAAAGATGTTGTTGAAGTCGGGAGCCCGCCTGAAGAGAGGAATGGCGATTTATTTTCAAAAGATGTTGTTGAAGTCAGGAGCCCGCCTGAAGAGAGGAATGGCGCTTAATTTCTAGAGTCGATGATTGAAGTCAGGAGCCCGCCTGAAGAGAGGAATGGCGTTTAATTTTCAGAGTTGTTGTTGAAGTCAGGAGCCCGCCTGAAGAAAGGAATGGCGATTTATTTTCAAAAGATGTTGTTGAAGTCAGGAGCCCGCCTGAAGAGAGGAATGGCGATTTATTTTCAAAAGATGTTGTTGAAGTCAGGAGCCCGCCCGAAGAGAGGAATGGCGATTAATTTTCAGAGTTGATGATTGAAGTCAGGAGCCCGCCTGAAGAGAGGAATGACGATTTATTTTCAAAAGATGTTGTTGAAGTCAGGGAGCCCCCCTGGAGAATGGAGTGGCGATTTAATTTTAAAGTTGATGTTGAAGTCAGGAGCCCGCCTGAAGAGAGGAATGGCGATTTATTTTACAAGTTGATGTTGAAGTCAGAAGCCCGCCTGAGGAGAGGAATGGCGATTTATTTTACAAGTTGATGTTGAAGTCAGGAGCCCGCCTGAAGAGAGGAATGGCAATTTATTTAAAAGATGTTGTTGAAGTCAGGAGCCCGCCTGAAGAGAGGAATGGCGAGTTATTTTCAAAAGATGTTGTTGAAGTCAGGAGCCCGCCTGAAGAGAGGAATGGCGTTTAATTTTCGGAGTTGATGATTGAAGTCAGGAGCCCGCCTGAAGAGAGGAATGGCGATTTATTTTCAAAAGATGTTGTTGAAGTCGGGAGCCCGCCTGAAGAGAGGAATGGCGATTTATTTTCAAAAGATGTTGTTGAAGTCAGGAGCCCGCCTGAAGAGAGGAATGGCGATTTATTTTCAAAAGAGGTTGAAGTCAGGAGCCCGCCTGAAGAGAGGAATGGCATTTTATTTTCTAAGTTGATGTTGAAGTCAGGAGCCCGCCTGAAGAGAGGAATGGCGATTTATTTTAAAAGATGTTGTTGAAGTCAGGAGCCCGCCTGAAGAGAGGAATGGCAATTTATTTTCAAAAGTTGTTGTTGAAGCCAGGAGCCCGCCTGAAGAGTGGCGATTTATTTTCAAAAGATATTGAAGTCAGGAGCCCGCCTGAAGAGAGGAGTGGCGATTTATTTTCAAAAGATGTTGTTGAAGTCAGGAGCCCGCCTGAAGAGAGGAATGGCATTTTATTTTCTAAGTTGATGTTGAAGTCAGGAGCCCGCCTGAAGAGAGGAATGGCGATTTATTTTCAAAAGATGTTGTTGAAGTCAGGAGCCCGCCTGAAGAGAGGAATGGCGATTTATTTTTTGAAGTTAGTTGAAAGCGGTAGAGTATAACGGAAATCCACAGCATGAATCCAAGTTCATAATCAAAAGGAAGGCAACGAGGATCAGAAAGATAGATTCAGATTTCGAAGCAGAATAGTTCGAAGATCACAAGGAAGGGACCAATGGTCGGAGTTCGGCAATCAAGATAGGCCGAAATAACAATTGGGAGAAGAGAAGAAACATCAGGAGGAACAATCAAGCCAACAAAAGCAAGGCGGCAAAAGCAAGTTGAAGATAGATAGGATCATGTGATCCGTAGGCTAGCCTAGCTTCTTGTTTTATTTTAGCACGATGTAATGAGGAGATCGGTGAGCAGTGATAGCAGCAACAACAGCAGTAACAGCAAGATCGCAACAGTCATGGTAGTCCCAGCTACCAGAACTTCCCGAACTACATTGACCTGATTCCCTTTTAGCCGGGGATATGTAGGAGACCTTTGAAGCAAGGTTCGGTCAAAACTTTTCCAAAATGCTTCATACGGAGTGCTCGAATGGGAAAAAATCGCTTATATCCGCTCATTTGTTGTGACAGATTTTCCTTTAGAATTCGCCTCCAATTTGTGAGCACGTGATTTTTGCCTTACTTGAGAAGTACTCCCAGAAAATTCAAAAATAAAAATAGTTTCGTGTTGGGTATGATTTTTGTGATTTTGTGTTATTTTATCTTTTGTGTGCACGTTTATTTATTTAAATTAAAAATACAAAAAATATATGCTAAGTTTTGCATTTTTAGTGTTTGATATCAAAGTCATGTGATTTACATTTTTAGGTGATATATAATTGTGTGGGATAATTGTATGCATATATATATATATATATATATACATGTACATATATATATATGTGTAGTAATGAGATCAAATTGGGCCATAGTTTAGTCCAGGAAAGCCAGGCCCAAACGAATCCCAATCCGTCCAGCATCTATCATTGTGGCATTCGATCTGGACCGTTGGATTTTATTATCCAACGGCCCAGATTAATCCTTTAATCCCAATATACACTCAGGCTATGATTTAACCAAACGACGTCGTTTGGTTTAAGTGAGGGGATCCTGATCGTTGATCGTAAATGATCCAACGATCAGGATTCAATCTCATCTCCGGTATATATTCCTCATTCCATACCCCGCCCCCCAAGCCAGACCCCCCCTCTCCCTTCATCTCCTTCAGAAGCTCTCAAACACCCAGCGTAACGCCGCCGTGCCCCGCCTGCCGGAAATCGCCTCACGGCGGTTCCGGTAGGCCAATCACCACCAAACCAATGCCAAAGCCTTCCCCTCACCTCCCCCATCACGAACCCAGCCTCCACTAACCTCGAATCATGCCGGAGCTCCTCGAATCTTCATTTGAAGATTCGAGTCAAACTCGAACCAATGCCAAATCACCCCAAATTCGCACCACAGTCTCCTCACACCTCCCCCACACTCCCATTGACATTGGTTTGCTTCGAATCTAACCAAAATGCAAAAACCCCAAATCCGAGCCCAAGAACCCTAATTTTTGAAGAAACTCAATTCAAGCCGGGTTAGCCGCAATTGAAGTCCAAGGGACTTTAGTCTAGGTGTTCTCAATCGAGAACATCTTGATTAAAGCCCGTTTGGCTTCAATAATTCCAAATTTTGGTTCAAAGCTTGGGTCGGCAATTTTCTTATGAGGTATTCATTCCTTCTTTGGTCGATTTAATTCGATTGTGTGAATGTGTGTGCTTGTTTTATTCATTGTTTCAGTTCTCATGCTTTTAATTTCTCATAGCCGTTGGTCTGTTCTCCTCATTTGAGGCCTTTTATTTGGCCAATTCCCTCTGTTTTCAGTAGTTAAAATGAATCATAAGTTCAATGTGATTAATGTCGTCAACAATCCAATTTGTTTGTATAATTTGCCCTGGCCTGCCCGTATGCAATGCACAAGTGTGGGATTTGGTTACTGTTTGATTCAGATTAAAGGGAATTAGTTGTTTGTAGCTAACAGGTTAATTGTTTAATCACACACCCATACAAGGGCTAGTGGAACCTGCACAGCAGGGTATCCCACTGATGCCCTGCCACCAGCCTTATTGTTTAATGCTGGAGTCCATACCTTTGGACAGTAGTTAGTGGGGTTTGCAGGGAATTTGATGGGTCTGGCAGAGTTAGGAGTGGGCAGGGTAATAGTTAATTAGGGGCAGGTGTTCTGGAGGGGCTTTTAGCTATAAATATAGCATCAAACTGAACATATAGGGGGGGATATACATACAGTAGAGACTAGAGAGTATCTGGAGAGCAAAGAAAAGAGTCACACTGGAGAGTAATAGCTGAAGAAAAAATAGGCAGTAGAGACATTTTTGATATACACATACATAGTCACAGATAGAGAGAAAAAGGGAGAGAAGTTACTGTTTCATAGGATTTGTGGTCACTGCTTCGAGTGTTTGCTTCAGTGGTTGAGTTGTTTGGCCATTGTTGTTGCTGTGGTGCTCGTTTGGGTGCTGTTGGTCGTTGGTGTTGCTGTGCACAGTGTTGTTGGTCCAGTGCTGGTTCTTCTGTTAGTTGTTGTTGCCGTGTTATTGTGGCTACTGCCACCGGTTGTGGTCGTGTGTGCTGATATTGCTGCCTGGGTTGATTATTGTTGCTGGTTTTGAGTGTATGCTGCTGCTGTGTTGGTGTTCATTTGCTACTGTTGGATGTTTTTGTTGTTGTTGGGTCTGTTTATTGCCACTTGGTTGTAACTGGCCTATTGGGTGTTGTTGTTGATCGACCACTGTTTTGCCTCTTGTGGTCTGCTCTTGGGAAGCTGGTTTGGCTATCACTGTTCCATTGGTTTGGATATTGTTTGTTGCTGCCTGTTTGTTTATTGCTGCCTGGGTTCGAGTTTTAGTCACTAGTTCAGTGATTGATAAAGTTCGATTATTGTTGGTTGTTGGGTTATTAGCTGGTTCACCATTTGTTTTGGTGTGGAGTTGTTGCTGTTACTGTCCCTGTTACTGTTGCGGCATTGCCATTGCTCACTCTTCTTTGTTCTTTCGCATTCCAGGTACACATCTCTGTTATTGTAATTCCTTGGTTCAAAAGAATGAAGCCTGAAGTTTATGTTTGAAGTCTGTTGAATCATGTAGTCGTCCAAAGTCTATGCTTGATTACGTTCTGTTACTGTCTAATTAAATTCGTATTGCTAGTTTTGTTACGAAAAATGTAGCCAGACCAAAGATACACTATCATTAGATATGCACATAAACCCGAATTAGTCTGTTGTATCTCTGTTCGATCTTCCCTACTCATGTGTATAATCTCCAAACCTGTTAAATGATAGACCTTATGTTACAAGCAAGATTAGCTAGGGAGTTGTTACTCAACGGAATGACGTAATTAGATTAAAAAGAGTCGGGGGCGCATTTCATGTGACCCGACCCCAATTTTGGGCAAGAGTAAACAAAGCGTGTCAGGAACCACAGGCGCATTTCATGTGGTGTGGTCCGTAGCGAGTTTTAAATAATTTGGAATCGACTCTTAAGTAAAATACAGTGGGATGTAGTTCGCTTTAGATTTGAATCAAAGGTGCGCCTCACCCAATAGTTACATTAGTCACACAGCCTTCATAAATGTACATATAAAATACTTAGATTTTGAGACGCGTCGTTTCTTAACGAATATCACACCCTTCTCAACAGTGTAAATAAGTAGTCGATCCGGGCGCACATTTTAGTTCTATCTTCTTAAATACGGGTGTGCATTTCATGCGACCCGAATCCAAACCCCGAAATGTTGAATAAAGATATGTCGAGGATCCGGGTGCATTTCATGTGACGTGATTCGAAAGAATATTTTTAAGCACTTTCTCTTTCGTAAATCACAACCAATAATAAAGCGGTAAAAAGACATTAACTTGCATTAAGTACATAATTGTAAAAAGCAGATAGATAAGCCAAACACGACAGTTGAGCGACCGTGCTAGAACCACGGAATTCGGGAATGCCTAATACCTTCTTCCGGGTTAACAGAATTCCTTATCCGGATTTCTGGTTCGCGGATTGTTAAATAGAGTCATTCTTTTCCTCGATTCGGGATTTAACCGGTGACTTGGGACACCATAAATCTCCCAAGTGGCGACTTTGAAATAATTAAATAAATCCCGTTTCGATTGTCCTTTAATTGGAAAAACTCACTTGCGCCCTCGCGGGTGCGGTAAAAAGGAGGTGTGACAGGTGACTCTATAGTAGAAGCAATTGGAAGATGATCGGGTCATCTAAAGGAAACAAAAACAACTTGAGACTATTTGGATCCCGAGTCATCTGAAACCGGGGCAAGTAAAAAGAAACAGTCAAAGGCAAGCTGGCCAAAATTGACATGGGGTCATTCATAATGAGAGTGTTGCCCAACAGTGCTTTAAAGATATGATGAATATTAATTGTGTTGTTTACGCTCGGCATGTTTTGAAAATTGGAATGACGGAGGCATTTTGTTCTGCTATCCAAACACTTTATCCATCGTCAACCCTTTGAGCCTGAATTTAACTTCTTTCATATCCCTCCTTCGGAATTGGTTGCAAAGACTAGAAACGCAAGTTTGAAAGGCAAAAGAAGAAAGGGATAAAGAAAAAGTAAAGAAAAAGAAAACAACAAAAAGAGATAAAGAAAAGGAAATGAAAAAATGATGAAAAGAAGGAATTGGGAACTACGTTTGACCTGATTCCTTAAAGAGGATACGTAGGCGCTTCACAGCTCGGTCATAATGTAAATAAAGAAATAAGAATTCCCCAAATATGAAACAAAAAAAAAAAAAAAAAAAAAAAAAAAATTGTATTTGTTATAAATAAAGTTAGGTCCGAAGGTTGTAAATTTTGAACCCAAAATTGATTTGTTTGAGCCTTTAATACCCTTTCATTCTAGCCCCATCCGAATCCCACATTACGGTCCAAAGAAAGACCTTCCGATCAGTCTTCAAAATAGGCCAAGTCAAACAAACACGAGAGTCTCATCAGAATATGACACTCTGATTCCCAGCAGAAAAAGACTCTGATTCCCAGCAGAAAGGAACTACGAGAGAGTCTTGGAAATGACACCCCAATCCCCAGTTAAAAGTAATACAAATGAGAAGAGTCTTACCAGTGAAAACCTTCACAGGCACCATAAGGCGACGAAAGCTGAGAGAAAATCAAAATGAGAGAGGCTTGAAAGTGAAAACCCTTCGGGCACTACAAGTCGAATAAAGGTGATAATCGGATGGAAATCACGAGACAGAAATCGTGAAAGGAAATTAACGACGGAGGATAGGCCATATGTGCATGTCATGACCAGTAGAGTTGGTATCCGCGTTTGATAAGATTTCATAAGTCGTTTCTTGTTAGAGAGTCAGTTTTCCTTTGTCTTCTATTTTTGTTTCTTTTTATCTTTCTCCTTTTGTCAAAACTCTCCACCAGTCTAGTCAAAACATAGTGAGAAATGACTTCAAAACTTGCCACCGATTTTCCAATTATTATGCAAGGCAAGGAAATGCCATTGACGACAAAGAAGTATGGTGCGAAGAAGATTATTAAACTGGGGCAGAAAATTTTCTTTTCAGTTTGAAAATTTTCTGGAAGTCAATACCCACTTGGGGAAGAAGGAAAGTCTTAAGGGAAAGGGTCTTCGAACCAGTGTCATCCTCAACAACCTTCAAGAAGAGTGAAACACCAATTTTGAGGAAATGAAAATCCACCGGCAGTATTATCTTCAGCAAGTTCCGAGGTGGTCGGACAACACAGAGTGGTAAAGGAAGAAAGGAAATCTCATCTTCGACAAAATAACCCCCAGCAAGTTGAGAAACACAGAACGGGGAAAGGATAAATGGAAAACCCATCCCCAGCATGAGTATCATCAAATAATAACATCCCCACAAGTTTTGGGAACCCCAAGTGAGGGAAAGGGGAAAAGGAAGAACCACCCTACAGGAGCGGCACAATCGCTCACAATGTTTTGAACTAATAAATTTTCTTTGATTTGGAACAGGTAAAGAAAGTGCTATTGATAGCAGAAAGTCATGCCACAAGGAAGAATACCAATACTGGGGCAGAACATTTTTTGCCGTTGTTGAAAATTTTCTCGGAGAAACGAGGAAGGCAATTCAAGATGACGTGTCAGGTTTGTCCACCTTCAAATAGGATGTTTCAGGTTTGTCCACCTTCGAACAGGACGTCTCGGGTTTGTTCACTTTCATACATTGATATCATGGGAGTATTCGCCCTCGAATAGGATACGATGGGAGTATTCGCCCTCGAATAGAATACGATGGGAGTACTCGCCCTCGAATAGAATACGATGGGAGTATTCGCCCTCGAACAGAATACGATGGGAGTATTCGCCCTCGAATAGAATACGATGGGAGTATTCGCCCTCGAATAGAATACGATGGGAGTATTCGCCCTCGAATAGAATACGATGGGAGTATCCGCCCTCAAATAGGATACGATGGGAGTATTCGCCCTCAAATAGAATACGATGGGAGTATTCGCCCTCGAATAGATTACGATGGGACTATCCGCCCTCGAAAAGGATATTTTACGTTTGTTTTATTTTACATTGTCCTTTGCATATTTCATAAATTATTGCCGGAATGCATTTTTTAATTCAAAGGTTGCTACTAAAAGCAGGCGCCTACCTGTATAACCAAAGGCAAGTCTTCAGTCTTTACATTGCAGGCCTTGAAACCAGTAACCCACCATAAAGCAGAGGGTTACAACAAGAGATCCCAGCACAAATTCAAGCGCATGAGTCAAAGGAAATGAGGGGATAAAGGAAAACTTTCCCAGCATCATTATCCTCAGCAGGCAAGTAAACAGTTCTAAAGATATCCCCAGCAGTCAGGAGGGAAAGCAACACGACCCGGGAGGAAAGCAATTCCAAAACAAGGTAATTCGGAAGAAAGGATGGCCCAAGAAGCGATACAGGAAGAAGAAAGTGGTGCAGGAAGCAAAGGAAGGCGACATGGATGGGATGGAGTTAGTAAGATGTTGTTGAAATCAGGAGCCCGCCTGAAGAGAGGAATGGCATTTTATTTTCTAAGTTGATGTTGAAATCAGGAGCCCGCCTGAAGAGAGGAATGGCGTTTTATTTTCTAAGTTGATGTTGAAATCAGGAGCCCGCCTGAAGAGAGGAGTGGCGATTTATTTTCAAAAGATGTTGTTGAAGTCAGGAGCCCGCTTGAAGAGAGGAATGGCGTTTTATTTTCTAAGTTGATGTTGAAGTCAGGAGCCCGCCTGAAGAGAGGAATGGCGATTTATTTTCAAAAGATGTTGTTGAAGTCGGGAGCCCGCCTGAAGAGAGGAATGGCGATTTATTTTCAAAAGATGTTGAAGTCAGGAGCCCGCCCGAAGAGAGGAATGGCGAGTTATTTTCAAAAGATGTTGTTGAAGTCAGGAGCCCGCCTGAAGAGAGGAATGGCGACTTATTTTCAAAAAAAGATGCTGTTGAAGTCAGGGAGCCCGCCTGAAGAAGGGAGTGGCAATTTACTTTCGAAGTTGTTTGAGGAAGCAGTAGAGTATAACAGAAATCCCCAGCATGAATCCAAGTTCAAAATCAGAAGGAAGGCAACAAGGATCAGAAAGATAGATTCAGACTTCGAAGGAGAATAGTTCGAAGATCACAAGGAAGGGACCAACGGTCGGAGTTCGGCAATCAAGATAGGCCGAAATAACAATTGGCAGAAGAGAAGAAGCATCAGAAGAAACACCAAGTCAGACAGGATGGCAAGGAGCGCGACACGATCAAGTTAAAAAGGATAGATAAGAACTTGTAGTACTGTAACTTAGTCTAGCTTTTTGTTTTTGTTGTTTAGTACGGTGTAACAAGGAGGTCAGCTAAGCAGTGGCAACAGCAGTAACAGCAGTAACAGCAGTAACAGCGAGATCGCAACAGATGTTGTTGAAGTCAGGAGCCCGCCTGAAGAGAGGAATGGCGACTTATTTTCAAAAGATGTTGTTGAAGTCAGGAGCCCGCCTGAAGAGAGGAATGGCGATTTATTTTCAAAAGATGTTGTTGAAGTCAGGAGCCCGCCTGAAGAGAGGAATGGCGTTTAATTTTCAGAGTTGATGATTGAAGTCAGGAAGCCCGCCTGAAGAGAGGAATGGCGTTTAATTTTCAGAGTTGATGTTGAAGTCAGGAGCCCGCCTGAAGAGAGGAATGGCGATTTATTTTCAAAAGATGTGAAGTCAGGAGCCCGCCTGAAGAGAGGAATGGCGTTTAATTTTCCAAGTTGATGTTGAAGTCAGGAGCCCGTCTGAAAAGAGGAATGGCGAGTTATTTTCAAAAAGTTGTAGTTGAAGTCAGGGAGCCCGCCTGAAGAATGGAGTGATGATTTATTTTGGAGCGGTTGAGCGTAACAGAAATCCCTGACATAAATCCAAGTTCATAAGCAGAAGAAAGACAACAAGGATCAGAAAGATAGATTCAGACTTCGAAGGAAAATAATGCGAAGATCACAAGGAAGGAACCAATGGTCGGAGTTCGGCAATCAAGATAGGCTGAAATAACAATTGTCAGAAGAGAAGAAGCATGTGAAGAAACATCAAAGCTAGCAGGATGGCAAGGAACATGACAAGATCAAGTTGAAAAGATAGATAAGAATTTGCAATACTGTAACTTAGTCTAGCTTCTTATTTTTCGTTTAGCACGGTGTAATAAGGGGATCAGCTAAGCAGTGGCGCCAGCAGTAACAGCAGTAACAGCAAGATCACAACAGTCATGGTAGTCCCAGCTACCAAAACTTCCCGAACTACATTGACTTGATTCCCTTTTAGCCAGGGATATGTAGGAGATCTTCTGAAGCAAAGGTTCGGTCAAACTTTTCAAAAAAAGAAATGCTTCATACGGAGTGCTCAGACGGGCAAAAATCGCTCGTATCCGCTCACTTATCTTTGCACGAAAACTCTTCATGTTTCCGCGCAAAGAGGGGCAGCTGTGAGCACGTGATTTTTGCCTTACATGAGAATTACTCCCAAAAATTCAAAATAAAATAGTTTTGTGTTGTGTGTGATTTTTGTGGATTTTGTGTTATTTGTATTTATCTGTGCGTGTTTATTTGTTTAAAATTAATAGAAAATACAAAAAATATATGTCGCGTGCGCGCATTTCGGAATTCAATTGTGCGTTTAGGAATTAACTGAACCGTGTTTAAGTTTTAAAGAAAAGAAAATTACAAAAATACGTATTCATTGCTTTTGTGTCATTTAATGTACAATTGTGTGATTTGGTATTTAATTATGTATGTTAGTGAAAAATTTAATTGCGTTACAAGTTAATATATATATATATATATATATATATATATATATATATATATATATATATATATATATATATATATATATATATATATATATATATATATATATATATATATATATATATATATATATATATATATATATATATATATATATATATATATATATATATATATATATATATATATATATATATATATATATATATATATATATATATATATGTATACATATATATGTAATACAACATGGAGGCTAGTAATACAACATGGAAATCGGATTGGGCCAAAACCCAGTCCTTGGTAACAAAGCCCAATCCAAATGCCCATCCCCATCCGTTATTTTAATCTGAGCCATTGGTCGGTACAATCCAACGGCCCGGATTAAACGTTAACACCAAGGCTATGTAATTACCCGAATCCCTACCCAAAATCCATCGCTGACCCGCCCCGGAATACCTTTAATCTGAGCCGTTGGATGCAATAATCCAACGGTCCAGATTAACCCATCACTTTTCAATATACCAAAACCCCCCCCAAACCCGTTTTTTCTCCTTCATTTCATCCCCTTCATCTCTCAGAGCCTCCTCTCTGAGAGAGATAAGGAACCCTAGCCGCCACCACACCCCACCGCCTTTAAGCCGGCGGCAACGACGCCAATGGCCGCCCAGTCAACACCAAAGTTCCCCCTGAACCTCCTCTACACGAACCCCTTATCCGTCGACCTCGAATCATACCAGGCCATCTCGAATCGTCACTCGAATGTTCGAGAAGAACCCTAAAATTACCCAACCCGTCCCAAGTTCACACCGGACAACCATAGAACCTCCCCCATCCCAAACTTAGCATACAGCCCATTCAATTCAACCTGGGTATTATCGAATCGTTCGAATGATTGAAAGACTCGAAGAACTGACGCGAGGCTAGAGATTTGAGGTTGTTAATCGACCTTAATCGTGTGTTCTCAGCCGAGAACATCCGATTAATGTTTATTTCAACTTCAAATGAGAGAAGTGTAACTTTCAAGATCGAAGCAGGCTCGGATTGGGTTTTAGGTATTTACAATTGTTGTTTCTTTATTCTTCTTTTCTTTGATTTCAATTCCTCTTCTGTTTTCGTTTGTTTCATATTTTAGTTGACCTTCATCTCTTCTGTCACGCCTTAGTTCAAATGCAGAGTTCATAAGTCTAGGAGTCTATTTGTTTGTTTAAATTCAGTTGGTATTCAATCAATTTAGTCATATATAGTTGTTCGCCGTTAGTCTTTGCGAAGTTGAAATTGGAAGCCTTTTGTTTTCGAATCTGCACAGACCTGTGTCTCTGTTTGTGTATTGTTTTGTTTAGTTTCGATTCAGTTAAGTCATGATATGGTTTCAGTTGATCCTCGCTATTCATTACATTAACTGATTCCTTGCTTGTTCGTTTGTGTTCAAGCTAATAAAAAACTTGCACCAAATTCTGAATATTGATCCCTGTTAACGATACTCAATTTGATCTGAGCTCTTTAGCAATAATTACTGGCTGACTTAGAGTAAAGAATTAGTTATAGCTTCAGAATGATGGTTGATTTAAGGTAGGACAGTAATTCTAGGCAACTCAGGGGATAGTTTGGTAATGGAAAGTTTGCAGAAGGGTTCAAAGTTGAATGTCTGTCCACTAAGTGTTTAGATAATATTAAACTAATGCATTATTTAAAACTTAGTGGGGCTGGGAAACATAATGATATGGGAGAAAGATGGAATACTATAGGAGGCCCATGCTCAAGTGAATTAAAAAAGGGGATGGCAGGGAATGGGAGGGGAATAAAAAAACAGAGGGGACAGACATTAGAGGGAGGGTTCTGAAAAGTGATATATATATAAAGAGAGGGAGATAGACACAGGGAGGAGGAGACAGTGAGAGGGGGATATAGACACAGATGAGGACACAGACCTAGGAGACCTGGGAGAGAGTTTTGAAACGAGATATAGAGAGAGCAGTTTGGGCATTCATATAGACACAGATTAAGAAGCATAGACACACATACAAAAAGGGGGGCTTGGAGATTCCTGAATTGAGCTACATTTTCCTGTTCGATTGGTTCACTAGAGTCAGTAGCATTTGCTGGTTGGTTTTCAAGCAGACTTTGGGTTCAGTTGAGGCATTCTAGTAAAAGTTTGGTATTGTGTTGCTGTGGTTCTTGTGCTGTTTGTTGTTTGTTGTTACTGCTGGTCGTGGTTCTTTTACTGGTTGTTTACTTGGGTGTGACTGATTGGTCTCGGCTACAATTGGCCTTGGGTGATTGATTGTTTTGAATTGCATTTGGATTGTGTTGTTGGTGCACGCTTGCATTGCTTTTGCTGTTGTCCATTGTTACTGTTGACTTCTTCTTCTCCTTCTGTTTCCATTGTCCAGGTACTCTCTATATCCTTGTATACAATTGTAAAGAATCGATGAGAGTTTGACTTGAAAAATCAAATGAAGAAGCACATACGAAACAGTTGACTAAGTTCATTCGATGTTCTATTTTTGTATCCATTTGTGAAATGTTTAGCTAAATACTCGTCTATGATTGAAGATGTATGAAGTTTGATTAGGATTGAGTAAGTCAGTTGTAATCATGACATGAAATAATTGAACATTTTTTTCTATGAAGATTATGTGACTGTGATGATGATGTTCAATATTATAGTATTAATACCTCATGTTGGTTTGGTTATTTTGATTGTTGAAGTCTCGTGTGCCAAAATATGCGGAGTAATGCAATCTCATGGATACTTTGCTGATAAATTCTAAAGGTAGCTTAATAGCTTAGCCATGTATATAAAGGAATCTGAAAGCTAGTACCATGTCCCACTATCATTTTATAACAATCTGTCATGAACTTAGATTATTAGATAATTGCAATTGGGGTTGGGCTATTAACTGGAACTTAATAAAATCACGCAAACGAGGACTTTAACGTGAATCATTCGCATATGTCAAATAGTTGCGGGTTCGACGTCAGAATTTGATAGCCAACTTAATAGTATAAATGACAAATTCCTTGGCCTCGTCTCATTAGAAGTGAATCCATAAGTCCGTTGGTATAAACTTGTCTGGGAGGTTTTAATGTATAGTTTTAAAATATCGTTTAACCAGGACCTTGGTTTATTGTTTGAGACCAGTCAAATAAAAAGGCATAATCATGTTAGGTCTGGCCTTTAATAAAAGAGCGAGATGAGCCTCGCCGCACTAAACACCTAATTGTGGGGTCCTCGAATAATTGTCATGGAAATTTAGACTTGGGAGGACCGTCTAGTGAATTTCACGAGCCTTTCCTAAAGTTAAATAGACGATAGACTCTTTAGGTACGATTTGAAATAAAATTACTTTCCTGAATACGGGTGTGCATTTATGTGACCCAAATCTTACTCTCGGCGAAACTGAAATACATTAAAGTCACAGGCGTACTGGTTGCGGTGTGACTCGAAATGTGTTTTCGTAACGTCGCAATTCTTCTAAAAATAAGAGCGGAGCATTAAAAGCACATAGTTAAAATATATAAAAGAATCGGATAGAAACAAAAATTGCAATTGAGCGACCGTGCTAAAACCACGGAATCCGGGAGTGCCTAACACCTTCTCCCAAGTTAATAGAATTCCTTATCCAGATTTCTAGTTTCGCAGACTATATTATAGAGTCATAAAATTTCCTCGGTTCGGGATTAAATCGGTGACTTGGGACACCATTATTTTTCCAAGTGGCGACTCTGAATAATTAAATAAATTAATCCCGTTTCGATTGTCCTTTAATTGGGAAAACTCCCTCGCACTCTCGCGGGTGCGGAAAAAGGAGGTGTGACAGTACTTTATTCGATTTTTTAGTAATTGCTCATGCACTTGTGACACTGGGTTCTGGGATGATTATGCGATTATTTAATATTAAGTTTGTTAAAGACATTAATATCTATTTAGTGAAATTCATTACTTATTATCTAATGTATTAAACGAACGATTTCGAAAACATTAAAATAAGAAACTATTAGTAAATTGGTGTTGGCTTGCCTGACAATGGTATCCGGGGCAATCAGGACCCTTAGTGGATTTTGGGTCGTGATACAAACAAAACCTACTTTTAAAACGAGTTTCGGAAAAGCAATTATAAGAGCTTAAGGTCTCACTTACCTCGCTAATAGAAAGTTCTCCAATCTTGCGACGTCCAACCAAGCAACCAAATGGCCTCCAATGGTGTCACAACGCCAAAATCCCACCTTAGGAACCTAGTCTCTAGGGATAGGTAAGTGTTACGCCCCAACCTCGAGAGGCGCAATCAGCGCTCAATCGAGTGAACCCGACGGAGCAAGCCTTATCGAATACTTTCTACCCCAAACCAGTATGACTACGAAACCTCATGCCTATCGTTAATTTGGACGACAATACATGGTGCATACTATATCATTGGTTTATTTCATATCACAAGGACTTAACGTACATAAGTTAGCTTCAAGGATTCCATTAAAGTTACGACTTAAGGAGATCACAAGTTTAGGATTACAACATATACATATAGTAGACTCCCCTGACACCCGTACATAACCCACACTAGTGTCTTTGGATCCTCTAAGGATACAACATATAAGCATGGCTATGCCGATAACAAGGCCCCGACTATACCTCAAAAGTGGAAGGCTGAAATAACAAAAGATACACCATATAGCCCCATGGAAGATAAGGGGCTCACCGAGACTTCGAGTAGAAAGATGCTCTGCTACACACGGTCGGTACTGTCCGCTATGGAGCCACCTATAATTATAACACGAATGTAGCACCCCCGGTAAAATAGGTGTCGGTACATTTAAATTGTACTCATATGTATAACTAAATACCATTTTACTATAAGAGAACTACCAAATAGATACAAGCAATTAATACGGGCAAATCAAAGAAAGAATTTACATAATCGTTCATACAATTTCTACAACATAGATTTGGGCATATATATAATGTGTTCACCACTATTCTCATTACCGCCGCCATCTCGAGCGGAGTCCGGTCACGACCCGACTGGCTAGGTCACCTCATTGGAGGCATTACTCTCAATCAATATTTCATTTGCCTTATCCGAAATTCAATATCATCACATTACCACCATTGTGCAGTATGATGTCCGATCACGACCCGACCGGCTAGGTCACCTCATTCGAGGCATTACTCAATTCTCAATAGTCAACACCTTCTAATATTTATCCCACACATATATCAAGGATAATTCAAGTTTCAAATCACAGGTAAATGAGCACATAGCTAGCATAAATAGTTCTTTGTTTCAATGTCGGCTTATAGCCCAAGTAATTCAACACATAACTTTACTCTTCATCATTCTCTAATTATTAATATTGGTACATTATTCATATTGAGGCACATCCTTGATGAATATGTATAGTTATATGTAAATTAATTAATGTGTAATGACAATCAATACACTAGCCACTTCAACCCTTACCATACTTTCGTAAATGACGACGGAGCTCAATTTCTAATAAAAAAAGGGTTTAGCCATACATACCTCAATAAAGCTTTTCCTTATTCTTTTACAATTTCCGAATCTCTTAGCACTATTGAGCAAAAATTACAAATTTAATAGGGAATTAGAGATGAAACTGAAGTTCTAGCTTGGTCGAGCATATCATCAATCACTAAAGGTGCATTGTGATCTTAGCCCTCTTTTTGTGAGGAATTTCTATCACTCAATATACCCAATTGCCTTCTTTTTAGTTTTTTACCTTTCAATATCCTATGGTTTGACATGCAAGTAGAGAATATTATTTTTTTAGTCTCAAATTACTTCTCTACTGGCCCCATATATCTAAGTGTATAAATAAGAGCTGAAGTCATGAATCTTACTTCTTGGGAATGAAAGGTTTAGGTGTATTCACTCGATTTCCTTGAATAATTTTGTCATACCTTATGGAGTAATTTGATGGGGAGGCTTTCCCTCTCTAGAAACCCTCTCTCTCCCTCTAGAAATGTCCAGAAAGGTGCTTAAAGTGAGCTATAATATCGAATATATCGATAGGGAGGTCGAGTTAAAAATTAGAAAATTGGAGCCCCGAGTCAATTATACGATGGCATTTGCGATTGCAGAATGAACATACGGTCCGCATAATGGACCATAAAATGCCTCCCAAAATCCATACGTTCTGACTCAGTCTGCGGTAATAATGCGGCCCGCATTCACGTTCTGCGGTCGCAAAGTGCACCGCAGAACTTACACTCACAAAATTCAAAAGACGACTATGCGGTCCGCATTTCTATTATGCAACCGCATAACTGACTTCAATTTTAACCAACACTCTGACTCACTGTGCGGCAGATATGCGATCCGTATATCTGATTTGCGGTCGCATTCTGGACCGTATTTCTTCCATTTTTTTGCAAACTTATTCTTGACTTTTTAATGCACTATTCAATCCAAAAGGTCCGTGCCGTGGCTCACAAGCTCACCACGAATATATGAATTGTTAACATATGCTCCTAACTTGGCACCACGGGATCTGAGTTTTCGAGTAGGGATTTCACGGGGCCTTACAGTAAGTCTAACACATGATGAGAATTTAGCAAAAACACAACTAAGATATTAAGTCAACCGATAAATAACATAATAAAACCAAACGAATCATCAATCATAAAATTCCCAAAATCAGTAGTATAAAGTCATAAGCTCCAATGAAGTACACTAGGAATCTCTAATTACAGTACAATTATGAAATGAAGATAAACAACAGTATAAACAATATCAGATGGTGACTCCAGACCTGCGAGCGTTAGGCAGATATACCTTGATGTCTCTGAAATGTCTGAATCAACCCACTGGCATCCACCATGGGCAGAAGTACCTGAATCTACACAAAAATATGCAGAAGAGTAGAATCAGTACACCACAATGATACCTAATAAGTATCACGCCTAACCTTAATCGAGTAGTCACGAGGTCAGGTCAAAACACCTACTAGACATAGTAACCTAAGCAAAATGTTAATATAATGGAAAATGGCAAAATATACCTCTGTACTATTAGAAAAGGTTTAATGTACCCCTTATTATACTTGAGTCCAAATATAGACATATCATTATATTATTGGTTCAAATATACCCCTAAATTTGTTCAGAATGCACATCCAATTCTATGTGACACTTACATTTGATGGGGTGGATGCCACATGGCTTGCCACCTCATTGTCCGTAACTGATAGGTTATATATGCATTATTGTTATATTTTGATGATCTAGGAAACTTACTATCAAGAACTAGATAAGGAACCTGTTACACATTCTTAAGACCTTAAGATCAACAAGGTTCCAATTGGGAACATGGTTCAACTTTTCGGAGTTAAAAGAACAACATAAGTAACAGATAGGTACTAGTTCCCGTGGTGACTGGACAAGTTAACCGCTTCAGCTGTAAAGTTGCTGCCTGCACACGCAACAATGCGAAAACAATACAACAATCAACTTTATAGGGAAGCTTTTACCTACATTGCTTACATCATTCAAGTGATGTCACAAATAAATTATTAACATCAAGCAAAGGTGAAACAAAATACTTGCACATTCAAGATATCATCAAGCTTTCTCTCAAGTTATCCATCATCTTGCGAGTGACTTTCCAAGGCATCAAGAACATAGAACAACATAGCAACGACCAGTTCCCTGTATTAATGTATTATATATTATTGAAGTTCTCTACTTGTAATTCGTGCTTAGCTTAGTTAGAAGCACTATATAGGAAATCATTTGTATATCATAAACCCTTGTATTTATATCTTGGCTAGAGTTAGTCGAGTTATAAAGTCTTTGTAATCAAGTTATTACAAAGTGGCTTGTAATAACGTTGTTACAAATTAGTGAGGAATTAAGATATTAATTTCTAGATTACAATAGGTAGTAATCTAAAGTTTGTTCAGCAGTGAAGTTGAAATCCTACAAGGGTAGGTCATGGTTTTTAATGCCATGAGCTGAGAATTTTTCACGTAAAATTCCTCTGTGCCATCTACTTACTGTAGTGTGCGTGCATTTTTATGAAAATTAATAGAGTACCTGGCTCTCTACATAGTTTGGTGGACCCTCGAATTTTATCAATTGGTATCAGAGCGAGTTCTTTCTATCAGGCTAACACCTAGAAAGGATCCTCGTGGCTGCTCCTACAAACTATGAAAAAGGTTTAAAATTTAAAACATTGACAATGAAATAACTCCAACCAACACATTAATAATATAAAGATGTAATTAAAATTGTCATATAGTTAAGTTATAAAAAAAAAATTAAACTCAAAACTCTATATGAAAACAAAAGGAAAAAAATTAATTACTTATTGCACATAATACTAAATAATAATTACTAAAAGTATAGATTTATGGAAAATAATAAAAGAACTTCTTGTTTAAACTTTTTTAGATTTTCAAAAGAATAAGAAAAATAATACTATAATGTTTATATTATAGATACAACACAAACTGTGAAAAATAAAATAGTATATGATAGAAAATAATGTATATAGAGGATAATATAAGTAATGTGAAAGGGTCTACACCTTAAATTTGTTTAATACAACAATTAAATATGATAAATAATGTTATTGAAAATTTAAACAAAATAATTGTAGCTACAGAATAAAAGAACAAAGTTAAATTAAATTTTTGGATAATAAAACTAAATTCATTATATTATACAAAAAGTAGAGTAATGGGTAAGGACATTAAGTAATGCGATAAGCTAATAAAAAGTCATATAGCAATATAGTAAATGTCCATTATGGTTAAGCCAAGTGGCAAGCTAATATATAGTCACTCGATAAATTATGACAATATTTGTTATAGTATTTAATTTAAATTGAAAGACATGATGTTTATTTAAATTTAAATAGAAATATAGTAATAAGATTCTTTTGATCGGAATGGAAAGAAAGTTAAATTTGAATTGATTGATTACTTAATTCAGAAAGCTAAGAAACACATAAATGTTCCAATTCAAATGGGAGGCTCAACGACTGAGGTGAATTGATCTAAATAATGAGAAAGAGTTTTTGAAATTTGAGTTCATAGCAAAAATAACAGAAAAATAAAATCGCGTTTGTTACTAGAAATAAGTCAAAAACCTAGGTTCGATCCCATAATCATAATTACCGAGTTGTTGGATCAAAACTCAACTTTCGAAACTACCTTAGGGATAATATTTAACTATGAAATGACTCAAACATTGGCTAAATAAATGCCAATTGTGTTTCCTTACGCTAAAATTAATTATCCAATATTTAATAATTTATTTTATATATTAATTGTTTTGGAGCAATAAATACATTTTTTTAAATATTTTCTATTAGTACTAGCAGTTGCTATGCTAAAATATATAAGAAGGGAGGATAAATTTTTCTCTAATGGCCCAGATATGGACAATGACTTTTTAGCATGTTATTGATATTTATGTTCCCTTAAATTGTATGAGCCAATTGATATATATATATATATATATATATATATATATATATATATATGTGTGTGTGTGTGTGTGTCAACTAGAATGAAATATATTTGGATAGGGTAAACAAATAGATGAGTATAATTGCACTATTTAGGATTGCTGTTTACACAACATAAAGTGAATCATAAAATCATAAGGTAAGATTCATTTAATTAAGAACAACATATTAGAACTCATCTTCTTTTAGTACATGTGTATCGTGGAAGAAAAATATTTAAAGTAGGTTAATATTTATTTAATTATAATATATTAATTTTAACTATATCCTAAATGTGCTATTTAAATTGTTAAAAACAATGTGACTTTAATTGTATGGTTAAAATTGAGGTAACTAGCAACGCAAAAATATTGAGAAAATTACAATTCAACTATTTTATAATTTGGCAACTTCCAAAAGTTAGAATATATTAATTGTTAATTTATTATGGATGTATATATTAATTTGTCACCATGTAATTTTAGGATGGTAGAAGTTGACGTTGATCTGAGAATTTATTATGTTAAGATAATAATATGATATAATTTAAAATTTTAAATTAAGATATTACTAAATGTATTCTATTTATTATTACTTTATATAGTATGACTTGGCTCAGTTTCAATATAGATGAGATAGTTTGACTTGGCACGAAAAAGAAAACTTTTGAAACTTATGGTCCTAAGAGTTTTGTGGGGCCATAATATTTTCACGGTGGTAAAAACTTCTCATTATATTTAAAATGGGTAAAATAAAAAATTTAAAGTTAAATTATTTTTAAGTAAAAAAATATGTTATTCTTTTGGAATAGATAAATAAAAAAATATTTTATGAAAATTGAAAGGGAAGGAATATTTATTTTTAAATTATATTGTATTTTTATTTATTTATATTACCGATTATATATGAAGTTATAATACTTAAGTTTATATCAATAATTATTTATATAATTGTTTTTTAATTATAAAATTTAGAAAGATCATAACATTTGGGTACATGAGTACTAATACTTTTTTTTATAAAAAACAAAACTTCTGCCAATATAAATACATACATCGCCGGCGCATCGTCGGAGAAATTGCCTCTGAACATCCTTGTTACGAGGAATCGATGTCTACTACACGTCAAATAACCGTCGCTATCGCGTTCCCTCTCTTACTCTCCCTGCTCACAACTTTACCGCCGTTAACCACCGCTGCCGCCGTCAACGGTAACTCTTCCCTCACCGCTTATGACCTACTCGAGTCCTACGGCTTCCCCATAGGAATTCTCCCCAAAGGCATCACTGGATACGATCTCGATAAAACCACCGGAAAATTCAACGCGTATCTTAACGGCTCCTGCAGTTTCTCTCTAGAAGGTTCTTATCAACTGAGGTATAAATCGAGGATCAGTGGGTACATAGCTAAAAATAAGCTCACGAGCTTATCTGGTGTTAGTGTAAAAGTTCTATTTTTGTGGCTCAACATTGTGGAGGTCGTTAAAAACGGTGACAATCTTGACTTTTCTGTGGGGATTGCTTCTGCAAGCTTTTCACTTGACAATTTCTTGGTTTGTCCACAATGTGGATGTGGACTGGATTGCAATAGGAACGGCAAAATTCAAAAGATTCGAAGCAGTCATTTTATTTCTTCGGTTTAGCTGCATATCAAAGGATGATTGAGTTGCTGAAAGAGGTTAGTTCCTGGCTTTGAATATATGGTCCTTGCATTTTTTTATTTCCTTTTCTTTGTGATGATTATTTACTCGTTTGTTCTTAATTTTCGTTGTTACACATTTATGAGGGAAAAGTCAACGATGAGCACAAGTTATTTTTCTTAGATGCGTAGTATCAATCTGTGGTGCAACACTAGAATTCCATGAAAATTGGTACGTTTTAGGTTATTTGATGTGTGACATCGTTACAATTGTAGGATTTTCTTTTTAGCTTCTGATATTCAGTTAACTAGCTTAAACTGTCTTCTTCCAGTTGGATACCGCGTGTTACTAAGTGTGATCAAAACCTAGTTATCAGAAAAAAGAAATGGTCTGCTGGAAAATTTCGATTCTTCCATCAGCAGATAGACATGGCTCAAAATAAATCTGATCAGTGTTTAACCTACCATCCAGTACTATTCTGTGATGACCTCTTCTTAGGCGTATACCTGAAAAGCAATTTCATTTGTCTACTGTTTGATGGAAAGCAGGGTAACTCCTTACAGTTTCTTGTTATCTTTGCTCATAGCTAAATGAGAAGCACATTAGTGCTTCTTTCTGGCGGTCTGGCATTTTGAAAGCATATCTCCCTCTCCTCCTTCCAGTCCCCAATAGCTCCCCCCCCCCCCCCCCCCCTTCCAAACCACAAGTACGAAATACAACGGCTTGCAGAGGAAGAGTGACGGGAATTGTTTATCTTTCGTTAGAGTGTTATCAATAGATAATTAGTCACTTCCAGGTTTGACTGTCTTTCTGTGAGGTATCTGTATGCTGGTCAGAAGGTGCTCAATTCTTCAGCAGATTACCCAGTTGGATTTTTCATAAATCTGCGCTAATGATCTATGAAGCTTTATTTGCTTGCCCTCAAAATCATCTGTAGTAGTGTGAGCATTGAAGCTGATAGTGATGCCATGGTTGTGCCTGTAATGACTCTCTGTACAGTTGTGTGGATGATGGCAATTCTCTAACAAGGTCCATGTCTAAATATGTAGCAGCCTGAAAATTAAATGGAAGAATCTGAATTTGATAGAATAAAGATAAGGAAAAGGAACAAAAATAAAGGAGCTTGATCTCTATCTTTGATGACAGAATATACGCAGACCATGCCTCTTGTTTGTTAGCGAGATACAAAGATTAATAAGAAAGTTATATGTTGTCTGGTTAGTAGAGAAAACATGGTCCAATATCACTGTATATGTTTGAGATTGTTTTTAGGATTGTTGTAGCTTTCATTTTAACTGGCGGACAAACATCCGGTGGGTGGGTGGATGGGTTTTTTGTGGGTGGGTGGGGGGGGGGATTTCTATTTAAAGAAGTGAATGACAATTTTGGAATGGACTAAAAGCAAACGTGTGACTGTCTCAGTGTTTGCCATGTGTGCGAGTTACAAGCATGTATCATGTATCTGTCCATAGGTGTAGATGTTAATTTACAGGTCTAGAGAAGGTTTTATTTTCCTTTGTGGTGATTAGAGAGTTATGTTATTTCCCTTCTTTCCCTCGTTGCCGTGGATAAACCTTAAATATCCTTCCTTTATGCATCTTTCCCCGGAACTGATCCTGAAACATGCATTGGTGTATATTTCAGCACTTGACTTTAGATGGAATGCTCTTCAGTTTTGTGTTCTCCCTTTCTTGGCGCTTCTAGCTGATAGTTGATGTTTGCAAGAACTTTCCCTGTATAATACATCTTAGTCAGAACACATTTCTGCAGTTAATTCACCATTACTGAATACTGCAATTGTATGACTCATACATACAACCATGGTGCCATTTGTGAGGATCACAACTGTAGGCTGCTGCCTGCAGATACTAATCGGTTGATACTTACTGGTATCTGCCAACAATCCGCTTCACGATTGTTGCCGTATACATGAGCACAAGGATATCTAGTTCTTCCTTAAAGGCGGTTTGTTTGGAAACAAAATTAGAGGCTTGCTATTTGTTTAACTAATGCTATCAAGCAATTGATGTTAATGTACGTAGTTGGTTAAGCTTTTGGATGGAAATACTAATAAGAATATGAGAGAGGGAGGGGGGAGGGGGGGAGGGGGGGGGGACTGCATGAATATATGTTTTGTGTGGCGATCTATTAGGCCGGAAACAGCCTCTCTACCCTTTCGGGTAGGGGTAAGGCCTGTGTACGTATTACCCTCCCCAGACCCCACTTTGTGGGAACATACTGGGTAGTTGTTGTTGTTGTTGTGGCGATCTATTAGCCTGTTTGGCCAAGCTTTTTTTTGGGCCAAAAGTTGAGGGGTTACGCCAAACTTTTAGAAGGAAAAAAAGTGCTTTTGAGAAAGAACCAGAAAAAAGTAGTCTCTCCAAAAACACTTTTCTGAGATGAACTTTTGAGAAAAATACACTTAGAAACAGTTTTCAAAAGCTTGGCTAACCACTAATTACTCCTCAAAAGTTCTTTTCAAGTTAATTAGCCAAATACAAACTACTTTTCATCAAAAGCACTTTTTTAACAAGTACTTTTAAAAAAAATACTAGTGAAAATAAGGTGATTTTAAAAACTGGATCAAAAGGTTATATGTCCGTTTATGTATGTCTAATCTCTAGGCGGAAAACAGAATTAAGAGTATTGTAAAGGAAACGTAGAAGGGGTAACGTAAGTGTTGATTTCAGGTCAAAATGTAATTGAGAGCACCGTCCAGTCCAGTGAAAGCTTGAATAAGGTATCAAATCGCAAATGTGTTAGTACGCATTTGACGTCCACGTAAGACAGCAAAAATAAGAATTGGAGATTTGAAGAGGGGCAGAGTTTGTATGTGCCAAGAGGCTCTGTTTAGTCAAAACAGTGATTTGAGTTCTAATTCCTTTGGCGAGAATGCTATGCACTTGTAAGGAATGGTTATGGGGGCACGCTTTTGTTTCCTCCTTTTGGACTTCCTTCAGCCTTTTCACTTTCCTATTCCTATTCCTTTTCCTATTTTGAAGAATTAGTGCACTAGAGAGCTTTATTTATTATTTTTATAATTTGTTGAAGCCAGTTATATTTTAGTATTACTTAAATAATTTTTCTCTTCAAATTCTTCCTTAAAATTAAAAAGTTTCAAATTGCAACTTATTGCTCTATATATAGAAAAATACAAATTATTTTGCCACCATGTCTTTTTTTTTTTTTAGAAGAAGAAGGATGTGGCTTTATTTATTACTTTTATATTTTATTAAATTTAAATGTCGTTTAGTATCCATGCATAATAGTCAAGTTAATTAATTTTATTCTTTTTCAAATTCCTCCCTTAAAATTAAAAGCTTCAAGTTACAACTTTCATTCCGCCACATCTTTAACAATCACTTTGACTAGGTAGCGGATGTCCTTCAACTCTGATTCGCAATGGAAATCAAGAGTTTGAGACTCTTTTTTAGTTCTTTGACTATTAATATGCCCTTAATCTTGATTTCTTTTGTAAGTTTTTATTAATTTTTGAAGTATGAACATCCTTTTGATCATTTATTTGAGAAAAAAGTCAAAAATTTAAAGTTTGAAACAGATTTAAATCAAACACTTTTCCTTCCCATAGCACCCATTTTGCGAAAAAAATCTTTCTTTTGGTGATTTCTCTTTCTTTAGAACTTCTTTTTGTTTATACTTGGATGATTAGTCATCACACTTGTTAAGATTACAAAGAGTTGCACATCAAATTTTGTTGCTAGTAATTAGTATACAGTGGTGCCTCCGCTGTGCTAAAATCCTGGTCCGCTCTGTTTGTATAGTACATTGAGCGAGTGTTTGTGATCTGCTGCCGCAAGATCTGTTTATTACCTCCATCCTCTCTTCTTCTCTTCCATAGTGTAACTATTCAGGTTTTAAGTAACGAGGTTCTAATGCACTTTATAATATATTTGACTTCTGCATTGCCTCGAAAATAAGAAAGAAAATATCTAATATACGACTCTTTTTCGAGTGCTTGCAGACTTGCAACTCATTAGAAAGATCAGGTAACATTGTGCAGTGGACAGAATGCCTGAAGTGGTCATTGTCCTGCTTCCTCATCCAAGTTACAAGCAAAACTGAAAGTCGAAAACTCCCGTGTTCATTTACATTGTTTTTATGTTTTTTTTTTTTAAAAAAAAAAATGTACTTTACTACTGCATGTGACATGAATTGACAATCTTCTTGAAATTGATGTTTACATTGCCACCCAGTATGAATCACGTGTATGTTTTTTTGATGATAAAAGATGGAGTATTTTATTTCACATAGAGAACATTACATTGTACTAGTAGAAACATCCTTAGTAATAAGGCAAGCCTCGAGACATTTACATTCCCCATTTCGGCTAACTTAAAACACACAAAAGAATGGAATTTTTTGACGGAATACACATTACCATTCTTATATACTGCTAGGTTATTTAGTACTAGGGGAAATAGATTCACAAAATCTTGGTTCTTCCTTGCATGCTTGAAACCATCCTTGGCTAGTTTGTGGGCCATCTTGTTTCCTTCTCGAAAGTTATGGCTGATTGTCGGGTGCTTCAGTTGGTGCATTAACCACCTACAATCAGTAATAATAGATGTATAAGTCATAATATTTGATTCAAAAACTTGAATGAGTTCTGTTGCATCTGTTTCCACAATCGATGGTGAGAGACCATGTTTGAGAGCTGTTGAAAGACCAATCTTTAAGTCTTCTAGTTCTGATTGGAGTGGTGATGATAACCGGCAGCCAATCACCGCTGTCATTCCTAGAGACCCGTCCCCTACCTCCAAGTTAGAATTGTCTTTGAAAGCACCATCAATATTTAGTATTATAACATTGTGGGAAGGTTTTTACCAGGTTATTTTAATAGCAATGGATTGGGTTGTTAAGGATTCCTTAGTAGTGAGATGGTAATATTCCAAAGCTAGGGAAATTACATGAGAGTGATTGTATTTCAGGGACAAGTTGTTGTGATTGTTGTTATTCCTATTTGACCATATAGTCCAAATGACAAAGGGAAATAGGTTTTCCCACGATAGAATGGTGGATGAGGAATTTGTATTGATGCTCCTAATGTGATGTAACCAGTCACTAGGGTTTTTCACGTGGGAAAAGTGTATGCCGAGTGATGACCAGAATGAAAATATTGAGTCACACTGCAAGAAGATATGCTCAATGATTTCTTCCCCCTTTTTGCATACTGGACAAATAGGGTCGATGTTTATGCCTATGTGGTGAAGATAATTACGAGTAGGAAGCCTATTGTGGAGGCACTTCCACATGGGAAAATTAGTTTTGTTGGGACATTTTGAGCTCCAGATCCGGTCAAAAGGACCATGCTTAATTAAGCTAGGGTTAATAAGATTGTAGCAAGATTTAGTGGTAAAACCATTTGTTGTGAAGTCCCAAAAGCAAGAATCATGATCGTTTTTACTAGGCTCTAGGGAGCAAATGTCATTATGAATATGAGAAGGCAAAACAAAAGGTATTTTTGAAAACGGCAAAATACATAAACAAACACTTAAACTATCAAAGAAAGTTCACTTGAACACCTCAACTAAGACATTTTTCACAGAAATATTTTACTATACTTTTAATGCACCAGTTTAACACGTCTGACCTTTATTTTGTACTAAGACAACTAAGACAATAGGGTTATTTTATCAACAACATAAAAGTGGATGTAATCATCAACAACATTTTCCCTAAAGGTCGGACGTGTTAAATTGATTGGACGTGTTAAACTGGTGCAGTAAAAGTATAGTAAAAGCGTTTCAGTAAAAAATATCTTAGTTGAGGTGTTCAAGTGAACTTTCTTTGATAGTTTAAGTGTCTGTCTACGTATTCTGCCTTTGAAAAATTCCATTTGTCACCTAGCCAAAGATCCTTTATGCAGAGAATAATTGAGGATAAAGTGAGAGGTCCCTCTATGACATTCCATAGAGTAGCCCTTTGTTACAAATTTTTGGAATCCAGTTTGATTCCCAAATATTTATGGAAGAAGTTTCATGAGGGATCCATTTTAGCCCTTTGTTACAAATTTTCCAAACCTTGACAATACTTTTCCAATGAAGGAAGTGGATTTTAGATTTTTTGAAGTGCCATAGATAGATGAGAGAGTTTGAGACTAAGGGAAAAAGGGGTTGTGAAGGATTCTCCATGATAAACTTGCTAGGACAACTTGATTTTTATCTTTTGCCGCATGGATCCCAATACCCCCATCCTTTTTATCTTTAGTTTGATAACATAAAGGTTGGGAGATCCAAGAACTTAGAGAAAATAAGTTGATAAAATGCGGTAGCAGTAAAGAAATGCAAGCGGATTAAGAAAAGCAAGAAAAATAAATTAGATATGTCGAAATTCAAGAAAAGGTCCAACCCCGAGATTATGTTAATTTAGATTTTGACAAGATCCTAATGATAATAAGTTGGTTATGAAACCAATTGTCTTTACTAGAGATAAGCTAATCAAGAACTAGATTTGAATCTTGACTTCTAGTTTGAATAACTTACGACAACAACTAGTAAAAGAAACTAGTCGCCTTCGAAGAATATCAAAAGAAACCAAAAATATCACAAGAAAGAAAATTATCTTACTACCTTAAGCTATGAACTAGTTAGGGTTGCAAGAAAAATCTCAAAGTAAAGTTCACAAAGGTTCAAAAGAACTCACAATAATAATATTAAGAGAAAGTTTCATAAAACACTATCTTTTAGTAGTATTTAGCAATCTATAGATACCGTTTGCTACATAACGGATTATAGATACTTTTTCTGTGGTTATATGATTTATTTGATTTATTTAAGCTATTGTATTCATGAATACAGTAGCAAAAAAAAAAAGCGTGAATTAGGGAAATGCAGTTAACCAATTGATGTATTCGAGTATATTCAACTGTATTCATGGCGTGAAACATAAAAATATAGCTGGACAATTACCGTATTCGACTGTATTCACGTCATGAAATAGGAAATTGCACTGTTTTTAAATAGAAAGTGTCTCAATTAACATAATAGACTACTAATATAACTCAACAAACTCAATTATAACACACAAAATTTGTATTTTCGTTATAAAAAAGATTTTCAACTGGAAAAAACTCCAAAAATATAGCAATCTTCAGGGAAATTATATAATACATCTGAATACATAAATTATATTAATTAAAAAAATATATGAATAAATAGATACAGTGGGATACATTGAAATACAATAAAAAAAATACGGTGAATACAATAAAATACATGGAATACAGCGAGATATATTGAATTACAATGAAAAAAAGATAATGAATACAATGAAATACATGAAAATACAACGTGATACGTTAAAAATACATTGAAGACATATTAACAGAAAATCAAGTTGCTCAACCCAAAATTCCGTCATCTTTGTTCAATAACAAACCCTAATTTTCGTCTTGTAGCCAAATAGTCCTTCCATCTTCAAAGATCTTGCACTCTCAAACTTGGAGGAAGTGACTGCTTCTAACTTATCGGCCTTCTCAAAGTCGGACACATATCCATATTTTTCTTGATCTTGACAGATCGTGCATCCTTACATTGAAGACCAACCACTTTAATATCCATACATTAATGTCATTGAATTCTACCGGTCTACGTCAGAATAGAGGGTAGAACTATTAATACATTCTATGATATTGTGCTTCATATCATAATGAATGTTTAATGGGATAGGGTTTGTTGTTGTTGTTGTGCGTTAGAAGGAGGAGGAGCGGATATTTTAATTGGGATGAGGGAAGAGTGAGATGTATCAAGTAGAGTGAGAAAGAAAAAAGTGTAACTGGTTAACGTATTTAGTGGCTTAGGGCTAGAAGGTAACCAAAATTAAATATTTTTCTATAAAATTTAAAAGGTATCTATAGAATATAATTTTTTAAATGATATTTATTTAAAATAAATAAGTTGTTAACCTTTTCTATAGGAGGTAAAAATTTCTAATATAAATCTTCAATGTCTTTTCACATTGGAAAACAAACACCTCTTTATATAGTAGTAAAGAATGAGCTAGTCAATACTTCAATAAATGAGAATTATATTCCCCAGAAACATAAAAAACTACCCACGTTAAGACTAATGTAGTCAACACATATAGACCAATGCAAGTCAACATAGTACTAAATATATATTCTAGAAATTATTTTTGGGCTTATTGGGGTTGCTCAAAATTCCTCTCTTTTGGGGTATATTTTGGCCTCATTCCATCCCCTCTTGGACTTTAATTTAGACCTCCAAATAGTTGTAAGACTTTTCCCAAGGATCCTCCTTGTGCTAGAGCTCTTCTTCTATAAGACATTACCAATTGAAGCCCACTAAGCTTGTGTTCAAATTTCTTTGTTTGAGACCTTGTCATGGGCCTTCTTGGAGCTTCCAAAGCTTCATCCTTCTTCTTTAATGATGTTGAGCTTCCATGGATGCTATCATTCCCATCTTCTTGAAGAGAATTCGTCCTCGAATTCGAGGCTACATCAAACAAGGAAAAATAGAAGGTAGCACTAACTTGATATTTACTAGGAAGGTCAAGTACGTAAGCATTATCTCCAATTCTTTCAAGGACTTAAAATGGCCCATCTCCTATTGGATCTAATTTGGATCTTGGTTTGGCAGAAAATCTTTTCTTCCTAAAATGCACCTAAACTAAATCTCCAGGCTTAAAAATAACATATTTTTGCTACTTATTTCTTCTTAAGGCAGTTTGTTAATTCTTCCGTTCAATTGCAAGACTTATATGTTCGTGAAGCTTCTTCATCATTTTAGCCTTATTCCTACCATCAAGATTAACAATGTCATAGTAGGCAAAGGCAACATGTTACTAGTAGAAGAGTGGATAGTTCTATTCTAGGCAAACTCTACCATGGGCAAATGTTCTTCCCAAGAAGTTAATTTTCCTTTTAAAATAGATCTCAACATATTTGTCACGACCCAAAAATCAAAAGTCGTGATGGTACCTAACTCAACCCCCTAGGTAAGCCAACTAACAGAAAATACCACCCAACTGAGATTGCAAGAGGATATAAAATAAATAACTGAACATTTATGAATTTACCAAGATCACATAGTACAAATCACGAGCATCTAAGATTTGGAACTTCGAAACTGATACAAATAAATACACGTTCTATTTGAAGATTACATAAACACGTTAGCAATAATCTAAATTACCAAGACAAATAGCAGCTATATCCAAATGCACGAACATCTTCTGAATCAACACATGTTGTCACCGGCAACTCCGCTCCAAAATCTGCACGGGACGTGCAGAAGTACAATATCAGTACAGTCAGCCCCATGTACTGGTAAGTATTTTGTCTAACCTCGTTGAAGTAGTGACAAAGCTTTTACTTAAAAAGATGCTTATTTAAATAACCTGTACATTAGATTAACAGTAAAGCAGTTCAAAGTATAACAATAAAAGTTTACAACATGCCGAGTCAGACAATGAATATTATAAAGAACCACAGTAGAATATTTACGATCTTCCCTGGTATGAGATACATGTCTAAAATATCAAAATATTAAATCACATTACACGGTAACAACCTTCGTGCTTTTATATCATCCTCACTATATATAAATAAATTTATTAAACAATTCAATTAGCACGGCAACAATCTTCATGTGTTCAACTCCTCCTTTTCAATTAATCGTATAACAGTACCAACCATATCATAGGAACACAATAATAGGAATTACTAAGTAGGAAATACGCCAGTAACAATAGTGGACAAGGAAACACATGTGGATCACATGTGTGGACTAAGCGGAAATCATGTGAGTAACAACAACAATTGGAATATAAGGAATATCAACTTTAATTAAGTAGCATATTAGAGGCTTAAGTACAAATATAACAATTAAGAAGAAAATACATGTTTTTACAAGTTAACAAGTAAGGCATGAATGGCTGGCATGGTGGAAGGGTTATACTAAAGTGCAATAGAATAGATACAACATGAATATAATTATAAAATAAGGAATAGACATGGTAATTTCAAGTTAAGCAAATAAAGGACATGGACAATGCAACAACATTTGAGATAAAGTCAAGTACATGATAACAACAAGAAGTTGCACCAAATATGTAAAAACAACAATAACATTTCAAAGTAAGGGTACAACCATATACACGGGAAAACAAATATCACATCAGAATGCATATGCCTCATCCTCACCTGCACGGAAACACCATTCGTGCCATGAACTCACCATAACATACAAGCATAACAATATAAATGAAATGATATGGCATCACCTTTCGTACTTTTACTTTCAATAATATGATACGTCATCACCCTTCGTGCTTTACACTCTCACTCACATGATAATTTATAAGCAATGACATGGCATCACCCTTCGTGCTTTACACTCTTCCTTACGAAACATATATATAACCATAACAAATAAGGCATGAAGCATAACAGACATCAAGGAGAGTGTTTTAATGGATATTCCAATCAATTCCCAATCACGACTTTCTAAGTCAATAATGGTTCAACAACCCTCAAGAATCGTATTATTCAAATATTTTCATGAACCTCATAATTGATTAACAACACAAGTATAGAGTCTAGCACCTCAAGAATATCAATTATAGTAATGTAGTAATGATTTCGCATAGAGAGGACCGAATTAGACACATCAATGTATTTTTACAATTTCCATCAAGTTTGATCAAGTTATAACAAACTAAGTCTTGATACGTATCATTTAATATTATATCCTTAGTATCTAAGGGACAAACAAGGCATTAAGTAGAATGTTACAAAATTTTACAAATACAAATATAACATAATCCAACCCCCGAGCATGGTTAACCCTGGCATATACATATACGCTCGTCACCTCATATATGTACCACCCTCGCATGTAGCAAATAATGAAAAATAGGAGGAAAATTTTTCTCAATAAAGCTAGGCAAAATACTTACCTCGATTCGGCTAACTCAACACTCAACTTAGCCTTATCCTCTACGAATTTCCCTCCGTTCGACTCATTCTAGCAATGACGACTTGAATACACCACACAATGCTAGAAAGAATAATTGCAATTAATAAAGCTATGATTTTTATTCAATTTCTAAAAAGTCAACAATAGTCAAACCTCGAGCATGCCCGGTCAAAATCCGCGTCCAAAGGTACATCTTGACTACCCATAGTCCCACAAGTCCAAATATGTATTTTGTTTCCAAATTCGAATCTTATTCGTCTCTCAAATCCCAAATTTTAATTTTTTAAAACTTTGACAAAATCTCCAAGTTTTTTCATAGTTTCCCATGGATTTGATGTTAAATCTTGTATGAAAATATGAAATATAGTTGAAAATTGACTAAAGATACTTACCCAATGATTTGGCATGAAAATCCCCTCTCAAAATCCTCCCACCTCGAAGCAAGGGTTCAAAAATATGAAAAATGAAACTGAGAATTCTCAACACTTAACAAGTTGCAGATGTCGCATTTGCGAACAAAACTTTGCATTTCCCAATGAACAATATTTTCGTAATTGCCTTGAATGGTTGGCAATTACGAATGAACAGTATTTTTGCAATTTCCATAAATGGTTCGCAATTGCGAAAGAACATTGTCGCACCAGAAACCAACAAAATCCAAACTTTTCCAAAATGATCCGAGACCACCCCGAAACTCATCCGGAACGTTCCGGACACAAACCATATATGAATTTTAATTATAAAATATGCTACGGACTTGCTCACACACTCAAAACACTGAAAAGAGGTCGTCTTAACCCGATATTGACCATGGTCAAACTCCTAAGTTTCTTAACTTTACTAGTCTCTCAACCAATGATCCAAAAATATACCCCAGCCCCTCGGGACTCCAAACCAAAAGTGGACACCAGTCTAAAGATGTTATACGAACTAGCTCACACGATCAAATCGCGAAAAAAACACCTACAACTACGAATTGGACATCAAATAAAGTGAAATTTTTATGAAAGCTTTAAAATCTCTATTTTTACCACTGAACGTCCAAATCACGTCAAACCGACTCTATTTCCTCACTAAATTTCACAGATAAGTCAAAATAATTACATTGGACCTGTACCAGGCTCTGCAACTAAAATACGGATCCGGTATCAACAATACCAAACATTTAATCAATTCTTAAAAACATTAAATTTTTTAGATTTTTAGTTTTCAATAAAAATTCATAACTCAAGCTAGGGACCTCGAAATTTGATTTCGGGCATACGCCTAGATCTTATATTTTAATACAGACCCACCGGAACCGTCAAAATATGGATACGAGTCCATTTTCTCAAAATGTGGACTGAAATCAACTAAAATTAACTTTTTAAGTAGAAATTCTTATTTTTATCATTTTTTTTGCATATAAGCCTCTCGTATCAATACTCAGACTGCCCACGCAAATAAAGGAAGGCTAGAATTAGGCTTCAAAACATATAGTTTTGCTCTAAATCACCGAGCGAAGTGCAGATACTGAAAACGACCAGTCGGGTCGTTACAATATTGTCTAAGGTCCTAGTAACTACTTCGGTTTGCCTATAAGTATGTAGAAAACAGAAATTTAGTTCCCAACCCTAAAGAACTCTCCAAAGTGGCTTAAAAGTTAGAATCCCTATCACTAACGATTGTTTTAGGTATGCCATGTAATTTAACCACTTCCTTCACAAATAAATCAACCACATATAATGCATCATTACTCTTCAAGCATGGAATAAAACGAGCCATTTTTAAAATTCTATCTGCCACCACAAATATACTATCTTTACCATACTTAGTTCTAGAAAATTTTAACATAAAATCCATAGAAATGTCAATCCAAGGAGAAGTAGGGATAGGTAAATGAGTATAAAGACGATGTGGTAACACTTTTGATTTGTCTTGTTTACATTCAAGACATTGAGAGCAAACTTTTTCATCATCCTTTCGCATGCCATGACAAAAAAAATATTCAGCAAGCATATCCAAAGTTTTGGGCACTCCAAAATGTCCTATGAGTCCACCACAATGTGCATCCCTAACAAACAATTCACGTAAAGAACAATTAGGAATACACAATTTATTTTCCTTGAAAATGAACCCATCTTGAAGATTGGACCTCTCATAAGGACCCAACTTACATTCTACAAAAGCCTTACCAAAATCAGAATCATTAGAATAAAGTTCCTTGATTTGATCAAAACCCATCAATTTAGAAGTAAGAGAAGAAACCAAGACATACCTTCTTCAAAAGTGCAGCAACAACCACATTCTCTTTTCCTTACTTGTAAGCAATTACATGTGGAAAAGTTTCAATAAATTCAATCCATTTTGTATGACGAAGATTAAGCTTACCTTTGCTTTTCAAATATCCTAATGATTTATGATCAGTATTAACCACAAACTCTCTTGGCCACAAATAATGTTGCCATGTAACTAAGCCCTTACCAAACCATATAGCTAATTGTAATAAGTTGAGTAGTTCAGTGTAGCTCCACTTAGCTTTTTACTAAATTATGCAATGGGCTTCAAGCCCTCCATCAACAGCACATATTCCTTTTCTAGAGGCATCACATTCAACCTCACAAGATTTAGAAATATCGAGTAGTTACAAAAGAGGAGCATAACACATTTTTCTTTCAACAAGTTAAAAGCATCACCTTGTTCTTTTTCCCATAAAAAAACCTTATCCTTCTTAACAACTTTTGTTAAAGGAGCAACAATGATGCTAAAATCTCTAACGAATCTCCTATAAAAACTAGCAAGCTCATGAAAACTCCTAACTTCAGTTACACTATTAGGTTTAGGACACTCCTTGATTGCCATAATTTTCTCTTCATCAACTTCAACCCCCTTAGAAATAGCCACAAAACCCAATAATGCCACACGATCCATACAAAAAGTACACTTCTTAAGATTAGCAAATAAGCGTTGCTTACTAAGAACTTCAAAAACTTGTTTTAAGTGTTCCACGTGCTCATCTAAATTTTTTAGAATAAATCAAGATATCATCAAAATAAACCATCAAAAATTTCCCATGAAAATACTTAAAAACATGATTCATCAATCTCATGAAAGTGCTAGGTGCAATAGTCAAGCCAAAAGGCATAACTAACCACTCAAAAACCCCATATTTGGTCTTAAAAGTAATTTTTCATTCATCTCCAAGATTCATTCAAATCTGATGGTAACCACCTTTTAGATCAATTTAGAAAATATTTTGGATCCATGCAATTGATCTAACATGTCATCAAGACGAGGAATACGATGATGATACTTTACCGTTATCTTGTTGATTGCTTTACAGTCCATGCACATCCCCTAATTTCTATCCTTTTCAGGTACCAATAGGATGGGAACAGAGCAAGGGTTCATGATATCTGTCACAAAACCTTTCTCAAGCAACTCCTTGTGATGACCCGGTAGGAACGACCAATGAATATACGCTAATCGAAGTAAGGGCACGAACTAAGAATATCAGAGTGAGGTGTATCATCGGTCTCGTTATTTTCATGAAAGAACGCGACAAACCTCTGTATTATTTTATTATTCCAAGGGGGTCTCCTATTATATAAAGGAGGATCCCGATATTGTAAAAGGGGATCAAAAATCTTTTGCAAAACGAGCTCCTTCTCTCTCTCTCTCTCTCTCTCTCTCTCTCTCTCTCTCTCTCTCTCTCTCTCTCTCTCTCTCTCTCTCTCTCTCTGGAACGTCCAATCAATTGGAAGCAAAAACAAACATGACACATATTACTAGGCCTCATTATCTTCAATTACGATTTACCCTGATCATTTTAATTGTTTTTACTTATAAAGTTAGATTAAGGGTATGCGCTTTACGCGTGTTTTCCATGTGAGTGAGTAGATAGTTTTCAAAAATAAGATTGGTATTGAATAGTGTATTTAAATAAAAACATGAAATAACTATTAAGTGTTTGCAAACTGCGAGGAAATTTTACTCATTCAGAATATATTTTTACAATTATTAAGTTAATTTTACTCATTTGAAATATATTTTTATTTATATTGTACGTGATTTTTGAAGGTTGAAATAATTATTGACTATAGTCGTCAAATATTATACAAACAAATCAATAAATAAAGCTTTAGTTAGTTTTAAAGCTTTAAATATTAAGCATATTAACATTAAAGTTGTTATAATAAAAAATAATGGACTACACTTTAATGGCATAAGTTTATTTTTCAAGAAAATAATTATATAAGATAATGTATATACGATAGTTTAATTATTTAATTTGAGAAAAGAAATGTATATTGGATAGAACTTTGAAATGCTTTATAGAAATATGATATGTACATTCGTGTATCTACTTACAAAAACTATAGTATGGAGGAAAAGAGCCGAAATAAGCAAAACCCCTTTTTTCAAAATTATTTGATTTATATAAGATAAATTTTGGTGGATTTTGATATCCTGAATATTATGATTGATTTACTATGTAGTAATTCAAGATATTTTATATTATGTTCAATGCAATCAATTTTAAACCATAAAATATCAACCAACATTTGGTTATATTAAATTCCAAACATTAATTATTTCTTTAATCATTTTATTAGAGTGTACAATTTTGAATTTTAATATATGAGAGTAAATACAAAATTGATAAGAATAATACAACAAAAAATAGAAACCTTAGAGTCACACATCAGCATTTATATGCGTTTGGGAAACTTTAATAGGAGACTTTAATTAGAGTGTGATAATAATCCTAAATATTAGGATCTCTTACCAAGTTTAATAAGGAAAAATTTACTAACAAAATATTTAATTGATTTTAAAGTTTTTGATATTAGAAAAATAATATAAATTATAATTATGTCCAATATGAAATATAAATTTAAGGGATAAAAAAGACGATATTTTGTTAAGGGTCTTTATGCTTTTAATATAGTATAGATAAATAATTTTCTAGTCAAACACAGATGATACGGAAGAATGAATGGTGCGGATGACGCGTTGTCTATTTTCCATATCCCATTGACTTGTTTCCAAAATTCAAATATGTAGAAGGATTATTCTACTGGGGTCAAAAATCCTGTGGCATTTTATATTGCTCTTAATTAAGTTTAAGATGTCGTTAGACTTATTAATATGAATAAAAAGGTTGCAATAGATAATTGTTTTCTGTTATCAAAAGTATTATTAGGCATCACACCTTCACATTCGCACGAAAGCACTTGTACGCTAAGCCGCTCACGTTTATATCCGTAAAAATAGTCTTTGGCTCTTCCGGTTAATGCTAGGTTAGTAAATGCAGAAAACGAAATAAAGGGGGAAAAACCTGATTTATCAAGCTTCTTTTTCCTTAAAGACCATGCCGTCAAATTACTCATCTAAATTGAAATCATAAAAATTATTTATTCAAAGATTAATTCAAAAATTAAATAGCTAAGAACAGATAAATAATATTGTTTGACTAAAAAGTTATATGGAAGATTGTGTGAAAGGATAAATCGGAATCAATGGTAATATATCCAAAGATAGATCTTATGGTTCATATGTAGATTGTTCTTATAAAATTGTAAGAGATCTTAGAGTTAAAGATCGTTAACAGTAGAGAGATAAAATAGGGAGAGAGATGAAGTAGGGAGAGAATGATAGATATATTGTATTATTATCAAATAATAATACCCGTCTTACAAAAGAAAATCATCTCGCTAACACATTATATCATTAACACATTACATCGTTTAAGAGCTACCGCTATTACAAAACATAGAGATACGATAACACTATTAAGCTTACAATTTTAAAAAGCAGCTTCATCGAGGAGTAGAATTCACACAAAAAAAATCTGATAAGGCACAGTTTTGCTTTTAATCAAATGGCTTTTCAGTTGTTTCTAGGTTTGTGCTTCAACAGCATCTTCCGAAGCTCAGCAGCATCAATTTCATTAGCAACTCCCTCTGGCCTGTAGTAACCGGTCACTGGATCTGGCACCCATGACGTCTTCACTGATTCCTCTCCACTTCTCTTCATCATCATGTTGCTCCTTGGCATCCCTCCTTTCGCACCACCTGATACCACCGCCCCTTGCGATCCTGCTGCGTATCCGCGCCTATACATAAAACATTCACATACACATGTTAAAAAAACAAAAAGATCTCACATTGACCGAAAAACAGCATCACAGCAAATCAACGAAATTAGCAAAAACTCGACTCCTCCTATCCCCTGTTTTCGTTCTGCCTAATTTTAAAATTATGCTGTGAATGCAACAAAGTATTCACTGGGATGCTATATAACTTTATGTTGTTGAGATAAAATTTAGTATATAGATTTATATCGAAAACGCTACATATATATATATATACACACAGGGAAAAGGGATCGGAACATTCATATATTTAGTTCTTATCCATGGGAAAAAAGGATGTTACGGTCATTACCTGCTAATAAAAGCAGAAACAGAATCGGAGACGAAAGCAAAGAGGACCTTGGTGTTAGAGAAAGAGCGAGCCATTTGTTTTAATAGTTAGAGTCGGAGCGAAAGAATTTTAAAAGAAGAACGCAGCAGCGGAAGGAAATGGTTGTGGATCTTCCGCAGCGGCGAACTGAAATTTCTCTAGCTTCGACTCTCTGGTTATTCTAGGGTTACAACATATGAGAGAGTAATGGTGAGAGGAGGAGAAGGAGGTATATATAGAGATGGAGGAGAAGATGGAAACAGAGAGGAAGTAATGGACTAGGGTTTTAAGTGGGGCCACGTGAAACTAGGCCCTCTATTCAGACGCAAAGGTTCTCTCCTGCATTGACACTTGGCCGGTGAATATAGGCCACTATAATTATTGTAGAGTTTTAAGTTATTACATGGTCAATATTAAAAAAGAATTACACTATATATCACCCAAAAGCTTTTCATAAAAGATACATTTATGATCTAAACAAATAAGATAAAGCGCTACATGATACATCAAGAAAACTACGAGTATATATAATTGTAAATTTCACCACCTATAAATAGGTTAGTACCTTATTTATAATTTATAAATACCTTTTCAAGATTTTACATAATATAATAACCTTTTTTATTTTGTAGCAAAAAATTTAAATTTAATACTTTCCTATATTTAAGCCTTATTAGATGGTACAAACTATTTTTCTCTCACCAATTTATGATATAACTCCCGTTTTTTGTGAAATGGCGCCACTTAATACAGCTTAATACACCTAAATACAAATTAACCTTCCCATAATTTGCGCTGAAACGTTACTTTTTTCCCGCTTAATACAGCTTATACACCTAAATACAGATCATGATTTACAGGAATCCATGTTTGTGCGGCGTCATTTCATGTTGTATTATTGAATACAATTCGTTTAATACACTATATACATCATAAGATAACGTAAAACATATATATATCACGTAACATAGGAAATGATTTATATTTATTATTAATTAGGTCTTAATAAATGTATTCTGTGAAAAATTCTCTATATAATAATAGCGAAAGTAAAGCCCATGCAGTCATACGGCCCAACATAGTACTATTTAACTTGTATTTTTAGTCAATATTCTCGAGTATCAAGGAAAATTTAAAATATTTAACTGCTTAGCAATTGAATATCTACTATTTGAATATCCTTAATGAGTCAACTTTCATCGAGATTGAACACTATATACCAATCTGCAATTCAATAACTTTAACTAAATTTTTAGATAAATTTATTATATTTTAAATTTCACTATGAAATTAAAAATAATTATAAATAATAAGTAAGTGTAAGAAATATTTTTTGATGGAATATTGACACAAGTTTCCATCAGTTCTTAGTTTTGCAGTATAGTCAAAAGTCAAAACAATTTCAAATGGTAGTAATGCAAATAAACATATCACTTGCAAGTTTCAACTCAAGAAGTAATTAAATTAAAAATATTTCTTTTCCAATAATATATATTCTAGTGATTTGGTCCATTGAATTTAGGGTAAATAGCAAATACAAAATTAAATTAATAACTAAATTAGTAATTAGCTTAAACGTTAGTATTTAAAAAAAATAAGCTCATGAAAATATAAGGGTTAATAGGTTAGAAATAATATCATAAAAGTTAAATTAGAAACTAATTTTAAAGTTGCAAAATTAATTTAAAATTTTACAATAACTTTTCTTCAAATAATATTACTTTATTAGAAGAAAAAAAAAAGGTGTGCACATTCCTTCATATTGAATGAGTTGTCGCCCAAATAATTGAACTACTATTTGAAAGCATTACAAACTACTTAAATTGTAAAATATTATAGTATTGTATTTACTTTCTTTCGTGAAGTTATAATCTTTAAAGTTTTAAATGAATACAGATACTAATTATTAACTTATTGATATTGGTTGAACTTAAACCTAGCATATATTTATATACAACAACAACAACAACTACCCAGTATGTTCCCACAAAGTGGGGTCTGGGGAGGGTAATACGTACACAGGCCTTACCCCTACCCGAAAGGGTAGAGAGGCTGTTTCCGGCCGACCCTCGGCTCATAAAAAGAGAGAGAAAATCAACAAACAAAACAAAACAAAACAATGTTAGTAAATCCGGGGTAAATCAAATAAATAATTATCTAAACATAAAACCAACAGTAGAATGACATGCAATAATACCAATCGGTTACTACCATAAGAGGCACAATACAATACATTAATTAACTATAGAGATCGCTACCAAACCCCACTCATCCCCTAACAGAAGTACTAAGAATTCTAGAAGGCCCTACCCTACAACCCTAATACTAGACCTCCAAACTTTCCTATCAAGGGTCATGTCCTCGGAAATCCCCATTCTAGCCATATCCTGCCTAATCACCTCACCCCAATACCTCTTAGGCCTCCTCTGCCTCGACTCACGCCAACCACCGCCAGTCGCTCACAACTCCTCACCGGTGCATCGGGGCTTCTCCTCCGCACATGCCCGAACCACCGGAGCCTCGCCTCTCGCATCTTCTCATCCACCGGGCCACCCCACCTTCTCCCGAATAACTTCATTCTTAATCTTATCTAACCTGGGGAGCCTGCACATCCACCTAAGCATCCTCATCTCCGCAACTCTCATTCTCTGGACATGAGAGTTCTTCACAGGCCAGCACTCCACCCCATACAACATGGCGGGTCTAACCACCGCTCTATAAAACTTCCCCTTGAGTTTCTGTGGAACTTTCTTGTCACACAAGACTCCCGATGCGAGCCTCCACTTCAACCACCCCGCTCCTATACGGTGAGTGACATCCCCGTCAATCTCTCCGTCCCCTTGAATCACTGATCCAAGATATCCGAAACTGTCCCTCTTGGCTATGACCTGAGATCCCAGCTTCACGTCCCAGCCTACTTCGCTCGACTCGGCGCTAAACTTGCACTCTAGATATTCTGTCTTGGACACAAAGTGTGTGTAATTAGTCCCTGAAAACTATTTTCAATAGAAATTCATCTAGTAAAGCACAGCCCTCGTCTCGTCTATCAAGACTATGTCGTCAGCAAAGAGCATACACCATGGCACATCCCCTCGAATATGGCGAGTTAGAGCATCCATTACCAAGGCAAATAAGAGAGGGCTTAACGCAGATCCTTGATGTAGCCCCATAACCACCGGAAAATGGTCCGAGTCGCCACCCACCGTCCTAACCCTAGTCTTGGCTCCATCGTACATGTCTTTGATCACTCTGATGTAGGCTTCTGGCACGCTCTTCGCCTCCAAGCATCTCCACAGAACCTCTCTAGGGACCTTATCGTACGCCTTCTCCAAGTCGATAAACACCATATGCAGGTCCTTCCTCTTATCCCTGAACAGTTCCACCACCCTCCTCACAAGGTGGATAGCTTCTGTAGTAGAGCGACCCGGCATGAAACCAAGCTGGTTCACAGATATAGATGACATCTCCCTCACCCTCGCCTCGATCACCCTCTCCCAGACCTTCATGGTGTGACTTATTAATTTGATACCCCTATAGTTGTTGCAACACTGGATATCCCCTTTGTTTTTGTACAAGGGAACCACCTGTACTCCATCTCCACTCCTCCGGCATCCTCTTGGTCCTAAAGATCACATTGAACAACCTGGACAACCACTCCACTCCCGACCTACCCATGCATTTCCAAAACTCCACCGGAATTTCGTCTGGCCCAGTCGCTCGACCCCTACTCATCCTACGCAACGCCCTCGAGACCTCCTCCTCCTTAATGCGCCTGCAGTGCCCGAGGTCTCTAGGACACTCTGAATGCCCCAGCTCCCCTAGCTCTAAGACTCGATCCCCCTCTTCGTTAAGCAGGTCTCGAAAGTATTCCCGCCATCTCCGCTTGACTTGCGACTCCCCCGTCAGAACCCTACCATCCTCGTCCTTGATGCACCTAACTTGGTCTAGATCCCGCGCCTTCCTCTCCCTCACCTTAGCCAACCGGAATAACTTTCTGTCCCCGCCTTTCTCCCCCAATTCCTCGTACATGCGCCCAAACTCTGCATTTTTAGCTTCCGTGACCGCCAGTTTCGCTTCCTTCCTCGCCACCTTGTAGTTCTCCTTGTTCGCTCTCCTTTCTTCTTCGCTTGAGCTCCCTGACAACCTAGCATATATTTATATGTGAAAGTTATTTCTTATTTAGTGAATTTATTCTGCTATATTTGTTTTTATATTTAGTGAATTTATTATGCTACGCTTTGACAAGGAAACCAACAAAATCCAAACTTCTTCGAAATGATTCGAGACCACCCCGAAACTCATCCGGAACGTTCCGGACACAAACCATATATGAATTTTAATTATAAAACATACTACGGACTTGCTCACACACTCAAAACACTGAAAAGAGGTCGTCTTAACCCGATATTGACCATGGTCAAACTCCTAAGTTTCTTAACTTTACTAGTCTCTCAACCAATGATCCAAAAATATACCCCAGCCCCTCGGGACTCCAAACCAAAAGTGGACACCAGTCTAACGACATTATACGAACTAGCTCACACGATCAAATCGCGAAAAAAACACCTACAACTACGAATTGGACATCAAATAAAGTGAAATTTTTATGAAAGCTTTAAAATCTCTATTTTTACCACTGAACGTCCAAATCACGTCAAACCGACTCCATTTCCCCACTAAATTTCACAGATAAGTCAAAATAATTATATTGGACCTCTACCAGGCTCTGCAACTAAAATACGGATCCGGTATCAACAATACCAAACATTTAATCAATTCTTAAAAACATTAAATTTTTTAGATTTTTAATTTTCAATAAAAATTCATAACTCAAGCTAGGGACCTCGAAATTTGATTCCGGGCATACGCCTAGATCTTATATTTTAATACAGACCCACCGGAACCGTCAAAATATGGGTACGAGTCCATTTTCTCAAAATGTGGACTGAAATCAACTAAAATTAACTTTTTAAGTAGAAATTCTTATTTTTATCATTTTTTGCATATAAGCCTCTCGTATCAATACTCAGACTGCCCATGCAAATAAAGGAAGGCTAGAATTAGGCTTCAAAACATATAGTTTTGCTCTAAATCACCGAGCGAAGTGCAGATACTGAAAACGACCAGTCGGGTCGTTACAATATTGTCTAAGGTCCTAGTAACTACTTCGGTTTGCCTATAAGTATGTAGAAAACAGAAATTTAGTTCCTAACCCTAAAGAACTCTCCAAAGTGGCTTAAAAGTTAGAATCCCTATCACTAACGATTGTTTTAGGTATGCCATGTAATTTAACCACTTCCTTCACAAATAAATCAACCACATATAATGCATCATTACTCTTCAAGCATGGAATAAAACGAGCTATTTTTAAAATTCTATCTGCCACCACAAATATACTATCTTTACCATACTTAGTTCTAGAAAATCTTAACATAAAATCCATAGAAATGTCAATCCAATGAGAAGTAGGGATAGGTAAATGAGTATAAAGACGATGTGGTAACACTTTTGATTTGTCTTGTTTACATTCAAGACATTGAAAGCAAACTTTTTCATCATCCTTTCGCATGCCATGACAAAAAAAATATTCAGCAAGCATATCCAAAGTTTTGGGCACTCCAAAATGTCCTATGAGTCCACCACAATGTGCATCCCTAACAAACAATTCACGTAAAGAACAATTAGGAATACACAATTTATTTTCCTTGAAAATGAACCCATCTTGAAGATTGGACCTCTCATAAGGACCCAACTTACATTCTACAAAAGCCTTACCAAAATCAGAATCATTAGAATAAAGTTCCTTGATTTGATCAAAACCCATCAATTTAGAAGTAAGAGAAGAAACCAAGACATACCTTCTTCAAAAGTGCACCAACAACCACATTCTCTTTTCCTTACTTGTAAGCAATCACATGTGAAAAAGTTTCAATAAATTCAATCCATTTTGTATGACGAAGATTAAGCTTACCTTTGCTTTTCAAATATCCTAATGATTTATGATCAGTATTAACCACAAACTCTCTTGGCCACAAATAATGTTGCCGTGTAACTAAGCCCTTACCAAACCATATAGCTAATTGTAATAAGTTGAGTAGTTCAGTGTAGCTCCACTTAGCTTTTTACTAAATTATGCAATGGGCTTCAAGCCCTCCATCAACAGCACATATTCCTTTTCTAGAGGCATCACATTCAACCTCACAAGATTTAGAAATATCGAGTAGTTACAAAAGAGGAGCATAACACATTTTTCTTTCAACAAGTTAAAAGCATCACCTTGTTCTTTTTCCCATAAAAAAACCTTATCCTTCTTAACAACTTTTGTTAAAGGAGCAACAATGATGCTAAAATCTCTAACGAATCTCCTATAAAAACTAGCAAGCTCATGAAAACTCCTAACTTCAGTTACACTATTAGGTTTAGGCCACTCCTTGATTGCCATAATTTTCTCTTCATCAACTTCAACCCCCTTAGAAATAGCCACAAAACCCAATAATGCCACACGATCCATACAAAAAGTACACTTCTTAAGATTAGCAAATAAGCGTTGCTTACTAAGAACTTCAAAAACTTGTTTTAAGTGTTCCACGTGCTCATCTAAATTTTTTAGAATAAATCAAGATATCATCAAAATAAACCACCAAAAATTTCCCATGAAAATACTTAAAAACTTGATTCATCAATCTCATGAAAGTGCTAGGTGCAATAGTCAAGCCAAAAGGCATAACTAACCACTCATAAAGCCCATATTTGATCTTAAAAGTAGTTTTTCATTCATCTCCAAGATTCATTCAAATTTGATGGTAACTACCTTTTAGATCAATTTAGAAAATATTTTGGATCCATGCAATTGATCTAACATGTCATCAAGACGAGGAATACGATGATGATACTTTGCCGTCATCTTGTTGATTGCTTTACAGTCCATGCACATCCCCTAATTTCTATCCTTTTCATGTACCAATAGGATGGGAACAGAGCAAGGGTTCATGATATCTCTCACAAAACCTTTCTCAAGCAACTCCTTGTGATGACCCGGTAGGAACGACCAATGAATATACGCTAATCGAAGTAAGGGCAATGTCGGAGTGAGGTGTATCATCGGTCTCGTTATTTTCATGAAAGAATGCGACCAACCTCTGTATTATTTTATTATTCCAAGGGGGTCTCCTATTATATAAAGGAGGATCCCGATATTGTAAAAGGGGATCAAAAATCTTTTGCAAAACGAGCTCCTCCACCTAAAGAATTTAATAGTTTATGGACACGTTAGTTTAGGTTTTTTCGGTTATTAAGAACCCATAACAAAACTTTTGAGCCTAGTATACAAACAAATAATACACTAATATATTTAAAATGACTATTATGTCCTTGGTCAACCCTCTCTTCTCATTTCTATATAATAGAAAAGTCTTGAATAAATATGTGTTCCAATAGGTCCACTGTTTAGATATAATATTATGCATCTGTCAAAAATTCCACAAAATTTCTTTGTTTCCTAAATTGTGGGTCCCACGTTTTGCACTATGCATTTGTGGAGAGAAAGTAGGCTCTAAAGTTACCTCAAAAGTTCCATTTATTTACCAAACTAGTACATTTAAAATATAATTTTTGCGTCGGAAATTTTTTAATTAGACTTATTAATAATTCTTTTGAAATTATTTTTGTTATATTGCAGAAGAGATTTGTCATATTCCTACGTAAAATACAGAGTACTTTTAATTCTGTAAATGTGTTTGCAATATAGATAGATCTTTATCTATTCCAATGTTTACTTTCTCCTTCCATTTTATGTGAAACTATTACTTTTTGGAATATCAATTAAGTTATTTTTGTGCATATTTTTAAAAAGTACTTCTTAAATAACTTGAGTTACTAACTGTTTTGATTTATAGTACTTTAGTTTCTAAATATGTAAATTTATTTTAGAAATTTTTAAAATTCTATGTCTAAATTCACATGGAAAATTAGTTAGTTTGTCCCTCATACACGAAAAAGTTCAAATAAATTGAAATGAAGGGAATAATATTTTATTTGTATATTTAAATTTTCTTAGATAGTTAAAAGTGCTTTTTTGTAATTTATTTCTTATTTTCTAAACAAAGCATAAAGTAGTAAACGAGAAACGATAAGTAAAGTAATTAAACCCTACCATATAAACAAAGTAAATGAAATATTCTTCTGAAATTAAGCTTTGAATCGGCAGAGTATTTTCTTTCCTTTTTCTTTCTCGTAAATTTTCTATTTTTCTTTCCTTTTTCATTTGTTTTGTTTTCACTTCCCTTTTTCATTCTTCCTAATTTTATGCAAAATTCGTAATAATTAGTTTTTCTTTAAAAAGCTCTCATCATTATCTCCTATAAATTTGAATTGAGCTTCACTGGAAAAAAAAAAAGGAGAGATAGCAAGACAAAAATTACATTCACACAAAATTTCATGTTGCAAAAATATATCAAATTGGCCATAATTTTTCATCAGAACTTCTAACACTTGCTTCTTTTCTTATTTTGAAACCCCTCACTAAAAGCCTTCTGATTCCTTTTTGGGCTACTTGAAGAGTGAATAAAGAGTGATTCACATAGTATTTCGAATCCGCTTCAAGCTATCATGATAATTCACCAACCTTGGAATGAACATTCTCTATTATGGTATGGTGATGATTCAAGCGAAGGTCAAGATAGTAAGAATTTTGATAATTCTTTGAAATTACAAATGGCCTTGGATAGTACTTAATACCTTGGTTTCCTCACTTCACTCATCCCTATATCTAACCATTTCTGTTAATGCATGCTTCACAAGATTTGGATTTGATTTGTGGAAAAGTGAGATGGTGAATGCATATGGTATTCTATTTATATAGGTGTTTAGAATTTAGTGGTGAAGACACCTTTCAAATTCTACAGTCACAACTGATGCATGCATATATAAAGTTGTAACTGAAAGTTTAATGTAAATGGCGAGATTAATTATAGAATTGAGACGTTATGTGGGGGATTTAAAGGAGAGGTAATTGAATAGAAAAAGGGTAAGAAAAAAAGATAGAATTGTTGAAAATCCGACCACCCTAATTTACTGCTTTTCATTATTGCCTTCATAATCCTTTATGAGTATTTATTTTACAGTTATAGGTACACATTAAATTATGTTGTAAACTCATGAATATGGTGAATTTCTTATTAAAAATAAGATGAGAAGCCAAAAAATTCAAAAATTAGATAAATACTATTGATGGTCAAAGAGATATGCCACATCATCTCTTTTATTCCCACCTTTATATTTATATATAAATGTGATGGCATTTAATGTATAATACCAAAAAACAGGGGCTAAATGTATAATGGTGGATGCTGGCATGTCAACGAAGAGGTCTCTGCTTCACCTATTTCTATCGTGCTTCTTATATAGGGGAATAAACTCGATTGATTATAATTACTTGTATATAAAAAGTGATATTAATAATTTAAATATAAAAATTTACTATTTGATTCAACATATTAAAATACTTTAATTGTATAAAAATGTCACGACCCTATGGCACATAGTCCCCGCAACCAGGTAAGCCAAGTATTGCGAAAAATATAATATTTGCAAAAAATTCGTTAAAACTGAACATATGAAAAATAACAATTGAGTATAAGGCCGCACGATATGTACAACTCTAAGGATAAAGTGGAAACCTACAACTCAATCCCAAAACCCGAAAACTCACGGGAACCACATGTTAATAGAAATCCAATAAGTACTCTAATCTCCAGAATATCTTTAATGACTCGGACGGTCGTTTTGAGTACTAGCGCTCCGTTCAGCAGTCGGAGGCCATGAACAGCTTCATTTTAGGTATTATGACTCGTACGCGTGGTCGGAATTTAGTTTCGGGAAGTCTGGAGTTGAATTGGGAAGAGAATTCTCATTTTGGAAGCTTAAGTTGAAAGAAATAAACTAGGATTGGAATTTTGAGGAAACGACCTTGAAATCGGGATCCGAAGGTTTCAACAAGTTAATATGATAATTTCGGACTTGGGCGTATGCCTGGTGCGGATTTTGGATAACCCGTGAGCATTTTGGCGTCTATTATGGAAGTTGGCATTTTAGAAGAAATTTTATAAGTTTGGCTTGAAGTGCATTTCAGTGTTACTGATGTACATTTGGGATTCCGAGACTGGGAATAGCTCCGTATGGTGATTCTGGAGTTAGGAGAGCGATCGAAAGTGAATTCGGAGTTCCGCAGACCATTTGGAAACCATTTGGTTAAAGATAGAGAGTTGAAGGTTTTTGAAGAGTTTGACCGGGGGGTTTACTTTTTTGTATCGGGGTCGAAATCAAATTTCGGAAGTTGGATTAGGTCCGTAATGTCAAATATAATTTGCGTGTAAAATTTGAGGTTAATCGGATGTGACTTGATATGTTTAAACATCGAAAATAGAAGTTAGAAAGTTCAAAGTTCATAATGCTCGAATCAGGGTATAATTCATGGTTTTAGCGTTGTTTGATATGGTTTGAGGCCTCAAGAAAGTCTGTAATATGTTTTGGGGTTGGTTGGGGTCCGAGGGCCTCGGGTGGATTCCAGGAGGTTAACGGATCAAAAATAAAATTTTTGGGAAGGCTAAGTTTGCTGGTATCTGATATTTCTGCTTCTGCGAAAAATGGATGTAAACGATACCGTTCCGCGCTTCAATACTTTAACGGGTGGGAAGAGTAAACATGGAGATGATGATTACACAATAACACCGCGTACAATCAGGTACGAGTGTTGTGCGAATTATCCATGTAATGTATAAACCTAGGACCTCATCCCTCTTTATTAGCTTGTTATATTCATATTTTTCAAAAGTTGCCCAAACCTTTTTCAAACTTCCGTTTCTGTTTATTTCCCTAAGTTATTTGCATCATTATTTAATCTCTCCCCTCATTGCGTATCTCTTCTTAAATTGCAAACTATTATCTTCTAAATTTCAGCATCTTTAAATCTATTTTTTACACTTTTATTTGTAATAGTTTTCGTGTATTTGAAATGGTTGCTTTTTACTTATTTTCTTGCATTTAAAGTCACAATTGTAAAATGGTCGGGAACCACACTAGTAGATTTTGAGGGGTGCCTAACACCTTTCCCTCGGGATATTTCAAGCCCTTTCCCAACTCTGGTTTTTTATCTTTAATTCTTCTTAAAGTGTCATAATGCACAATAATTATTAGGTGACGACTCTCCAAAATTCAAAACTCAATTCCCAAGCGGGAATAGAGTTGTCTTCCCAAATATCATGTACCCGATTCCGCGAGGAAAAAGGGGACATCGACAATTGTCAGAAATGCTTTCCGTATAAGGATTTATTGTTGTTATGCATAAGCATGTAGCCCTAGTTTAAGCAAACTAGAAATCCAAATGGAAATTTAATTTTTTTGAAATCTTTGTTTGGATTTCCAGATTACGAATTGAACTTGAAATTAATTTTTAAAAATTTTGGATTTCGGATTGAATGTTAGATTTAGTACTTTTGATTTTTAAATATCTAAAAATCTAAATTTTTTATACTTTATATTTAGTCCATTATTCATATGCTAACAATAATGAGTCTACTACCCTACTCATCATTAGACATTATCTCGCATATTAAATGCTACTTATTAAGGCACTGCGAGAATACTTTCTATTTCGACATGATTTTACCATTGCTAATTCTTATTGTCTTTATTAATGTCTATGTTGCATTTCCTTGATGATAATTTTATTACTTGAATATTTTATTTAAATGATTGCCGAGAGAAACAAGAACTTCTTAGAATGTTTTCATGAATATTTCATTTGGATGTTCATTATTGTAAGAAGCAGAAATTGATCAATTTATAGGCTCAAAATCGAAAATTCGAAATATCCAAACAGATTAATTCGAAATCGAAAATAAAATATCCAATCTAATCCAAGCTTATTTGGATTTGGCTTGTTTTCTTCAATCTAAAAATTGAATATTCAAACTAATATTTTCATATCTAATCTGAACTGTCCGAACCCACCCACCCCGTTTGTTGTGGGCGATATGCACAAATAGCCACTAAGAGCTCATGTCTTTATTTTAAAGCCAGCATTTTAAATGTCTTTAGCCTTTAGCCACTAATTTAATAAACTTTAACTTCCTGGACGATAATACCCTTTTGCTCATATCCTTAACTCGAGGACTTCATGACTGCATGTCTTTAACTTTTGAACTTGATATTCTAAGTTTAGGACTTCAAGACTACATGTCCTTAACTTTTTAACATGTAACTCTAAGTTCAGGACCACAAGTCCTTAACTTTTGAACTTGGAACTCTAAGTTGAGGACTTCAAGATTACATGTCCTTAACTGTTGAACTTGAAACTTAAACTTCAAGACCAAACGTCCTTAACTTTTGAACTTGTAAGTCAAAGTTAAGGACTAACTTTTTAACTTGTTTGTCATTAACTTTTGAACGTGTAACTGTGAGTTAAGGATTGTTTATCCTTAACTTTTGAACTTGGAAATCAAAGTTAAGGACCTATTGCCCTTAACTTTGAACTTGTAACTTGTAACTATAAGTTCAGGACCTTTTGTCCTTAACTTTTGAGCTTGTAACTATAAGTTAAGGACTGATTGTCCTTAACTTTAGAACTTGTGTCCTTAACTATTGAACTTAACTTCAGGACTTGATCACAAAGTGTTGACACATGATAAACTTCTTTGTTCACACGTTATCACGGGCGGGCATAAGTTATACAAATTGTTTAATTAGAAGTTCTGTTGAATTGGCAAAAGTTGTCTCTGTCGTTTAATTGGTCACAAATTTTGCCAAACTTAGCAAAACTGATACTACCTTCATTATAATCTTGTTAAATTGTCAACAAATATTAATTGATTAGCAAGACTTGAGCATTGCTTGTTCACATTTGGGATCTTCTGCAATATCTACATATGGTGGAGTCTTCCATCATAGAGCATTCTTCGGTGTATTAAATCTTACGATTTCAGGAGAAAGGAGAGAAGGAGAGACTGGCAAGAAAGAGAACATGGACGGAAAAGAAATAGAAGAAAGGGTAATGCTGTCTTTTTATACTAACTTTAATAAAATAGTGGTTATTTTTGCTCAACATTAAAATTGCTAGATAAAAAATAAATACAACCTCAAATAGTAGCTACTTCACGCCATTTTCACGTTTATTGTCGGACTGGGCTGAGGATCGATAAGAAGAGCAAATCCAAATCATTAATGGTCCAAGCCCAATATTCAATCCAGCCTAAGCCCAAATAGAAGCCCTACTCAGTGCCTAAAAATTTCTGGAGAAATTAACGACTACATGAAGTTGTTTCTGCTAGCGGCGAAAGTTGCAGCGAAGAGCAGCCATGGCGGAGGCGAACCAGAATACGAACCCTAATCCGAATCCGAACCCGAACCCGAACCCGAGCAGCGGCGAAGTTCCACCGAATGTGACTATTTATATCAACAACCTCAATGAGAAAATAAAGCTTGAAGGTAGGTACTCCATGCTTCTCTCTAGATTTTACGTTAAACATTATCCTCTCATGTTCACTTTGTATTGATGTGTTACATATTGATGGTGAATGAATTGTAGAGCTGAAGAAGTCGCTGCACGCTGTGTTCTCACAGTTTGGTAAGATACTGGAGGTTTTAGCATTCAAAACCCTAAAGCACAAAGGACAGGCGTGGGTAGTGTTTGAGGAAGTCTCTTCTGCTAGCAATGCACTTCGCCAGATGCAGGGTTTCCCTTTCTACGATAAGCCTATGGTATTCATTACTCCTACTTCCTTTTGTTTCTGTGAATTTTCACTACTGGAATCTTGTTCCTAACTGTTGCAATGTGCTCTGCTCAATTTTTGTTCACAGTTGCTAAAAGAATCAACTTTACCGTCAATCAATTAACTATACCTCTCAAACTTGTAGGGATCGGTTATATGGAGATTTATATGATTGATCTATCATAATTTAGCTATTTTTAGGCTATGAATTCATTGTAATCTTCCTGCTTTATCTTTATACGGACTTCGGATTGACTAGCTAAAGTGAATTAAATCTTCAGTGTGACTCTATTTATTTGATAAATGATCCTAGATATGTATTGAATGTTCAAACATATTGGCATCTTACCTATGCTGAATTAGAGAATACTATTTTTCATGGTGTCTTAATATTACACCGGCTACATTGTGGATGTGATGGATATAAGAGATGGAGCTGCTAGGAGTAAGGATAAGTTTCGTTGAGGTTTTCAAACTAGTTGCGCTATATGGAAAGAGGAGTGGAACTGCTTTTGGCATTGGCAAACTACTAGATGAGCTTAAATGAAGAGACATGGACTGTGGGGATTCAAACTGTCAATTGTAACTTGCTTGGTATTGGGGCTTACAACAACAACAATAATAACAAAAAACCCGGTGTAATCCCAGTGTAACTTGCTTGGGATTGCGGCATAGTTATTTCAATCTAGCAAACTACCTTTTTTTTAAAAGGTATATAAATGTATTAAAAAATGGGAGAAACCCCATATACAAGCCTTATACCAAAAGAAGAGAACCTGCACCAAAATATGGTTCTCAACTAAAGAGACCCAATCCTCTATACAAATTGGGACTTCACGAGTACATAAAAAAGGAACAAGAAACAAAAGACTATTTTGCAATTTTATAAAATCTTCTTCCACCCTTTTAAATGCCCTCCTATTTCTCTCTCCCCAAATAATCCACATAATTGCTAATGGGGCAACACGCCATACCCTTGGACTTCTCTTCCCCTTCCGATGAGCTCAACTATGCAATGCCTCATTCACAGTGCCCGGTATCACCTATTGCATTGCAAATAAATTAAAGGACCACCCTTCACAAACGATTAACGACTAGACAATGCTATAGAAGATGATCTACGTCTTCCCCCGAGCTTTTGCACATGAAACACCAACTAATACAGGTGATCCTCCTCTTTCTTAGTCAATGCAATGTACAAAACTACTAGACAATAAATTTTGAGGAAATTGATTTGGCATATCTTTGGATTGAGTATGGCATCTATATTGTTTGAATTCAGTCTATTGAGCAATGAATGCGACCACAATGCTCAATTTATTTGAATTGGTATATGAATCTGTTGTATGCACCATGCCTTATTGTAGTTTCTACTACTAAATAGTTTGTCTTTAACGATTAGAATTGGCTAAAACTGGATACTCTATGGATATTACAATTACTGTATACTGAAATACAAGTCTCTGACCAGACTAGGAACTTCTAATAATCACCAAACCTGTCATGCTTTTGATTCTAATGTATTTGTTATTTTAGAGTGCTTGACTGTTACGGCCACATTAGTTTGTTCTTCGGCTAATGGCATGAGGGTGGGATGCGGCATGACTAATGGGTGAGATTAGCAGGTTTTGATCTCGTTCAGCGGTAGACATAGGAGATAGAAAAAGTTTTCCATTCTTGATTCATAAGATTCTATGTCCACTAGCACCGATATATTATCATACTGAGTCTGATCTGCCATGTCGTGAGTCTAGGGTCTATCGAAAACAGCCTCTCTACTCCTCCGGAGTAGGTGTAAGGTATGCGTACACACTACCCTCCCCAGACCTTACTTGTGGGATTCCATTAGGTGGTTGTTGTTGTAGTCTCTGCCATTACTTCTCAGACCAACCAATTCGGAATTGCCTTCACAAGTCTTTATGCATTTTCTGAAATATATTAAGTAGAATGTATGATGTGATGACCCTAGGTTGAGAACTCAATGGGCTAAGGGGCCCCTTTTTTCCTTACCAACCAATCCTTGGAACTCCGAATACTAGTCCACTAATGGAAGATTATCCCAACTAGTTAGAGTATCATCTATATAGTTACTTTCTTTGTGTTGTGTCCTAGCTAAGTCCCAATTGATTACAAGAGGTTATAGGTCTTTAAAAAAGGTTACATGTCTTTTTTAATAGAAGTTTTCTCTATTTTATTTTTTATGTACCTTTTTCGTTTTAGCACATTCGATCATTATAGTGTAATACCAAGGACTGGAGGTCTATATAGACATGGTCAATCCTTGAGATGTGTTCTGAGATTCATCTTGTGGATATGTTGGTCTATAGATGGAAGAATGGAGTCAGAATAGATGATTGAAGTCGTAATTTGCTTTGACCTTTTAATTGTTTCAGTAAGCAATTGTATCTCCTAGTTTCAGAGATTGGTTAAGATAGTCTTTGTCAAGGATATTTTGACCTGCAAATTTGTTTTATCCTCGGTCAAATGAGGATATTCTGAATACATATGTATATATGCTGGTTTAGCTTCATGTGAGCTTGAATTTGCAAATCATACATCCTTTAAGTTCAATCGTCGTACTAGTTGCATATTTCTTGATGTGATTCTTCGAGTTAACAAAGAGCCAACCAACCAGAATCAAGATTTTGAAACGAAAACGTGATTTATGGGCTGATTTCAAGAAACAACGTATCTCAAGTTTTAGGTTTCCAAATATGATGATTCAAAAATGAGGTGAAAGATGACGATCTGATCTATAAGAAAGACTATTTATTTGTTCAAAACAAATAAATATTGAGGCTGTACTGGTTAATGAAAATTCTGATTCTAGGATATTACACGAACAAATTTAGATCAATAAATGTGTTCTTGAATGATCAAGAACTAAAAAGTTCCTAAAGTCACCAATTGGAATCAATTAACGTGATAAAAGAAACACCACACATAATTGAAACAAGATAAAGACTATCACCACCTTGCTTGAAACCAAAAACAAGGATAAAGATAACAAAATAGAGAAAAACACTCTATTGTAGTATTGTAAACTAGGGCAAGCCTCACAAACGTGAATTCTATTTTACAGGGCATGAGAACCCTTTATATAGGCCTAAGGCCTCTTTTTTGATGACTACAATTCCTATTTCTATAAAGAAAATAAACTAGAATCCTACTAAAAGGAAAATCCTTATTCTAAAAAAAATAAAATAAATCCTATTTTAAGAAGGTTCTTGAAATCAATCTTGAGCTTCTTCTTGCGCTTCTTGAAAATAAGTCTATATGTTTGGACTTGAGCTCTAAAACATTATCTTGGCCAAAATTTATAAAAGTTAACATAGATTCTTCTGTTACATCATTTCTCCTCTTCACTTGAGTTTAAGAGAGTGTTTTTTCATGCTAGTTCTAGGTGTTTTTAGAAGGGAACCACCCTGGGTTCACTCGGATTTTTGGGTGGATTATTTTATTAATATCTCAAAAGAAATAGTACACAAGTAAGGGGGGATATAGACACTTACCTTACTCATCCTAATGGTAGTAGGATTAATAATGCTAGTTCTAGGTGTCACCTCATTGCTTGCTGTTTGATTTTTTATTAATAAGATTAAAATATATTGCTCTCCCCAGACACCGATAAAGTGCAATAGTTGCAGGGAAAAAACTCGAACTCCCATAAGGTTAACTCAAGTAGTGTCTATGTGATATACATTCCTGATGTTACACCAAAAAGCCAAAAAGTACAAGCATCTAAGCTTTAGTTGTTTGTTGCTCTTGCATAGCGTGCTACCATTAACTATGAGGATGCACATGTATTATGGTTAAAATGTTTATATATTTTGTTTTACATAGGTTATTCTTACATCAAAGATGTTACTTTTTCCATTTTCTCTGGTTGAGTAAATCGACTGCTTTTTTGTGAATTTTCAGTCTTTACTTTTACATGCGATGCTATTCTTTACACATGCATGGTAGCATATTACTGGGTTTAGTAAAGTGCATATGAATGCTATACAATGTGTCCCCTCTTTGTTTTTGGTTCTTGCATGCGCATGCTATGTTCATCTGTTCATTAATTAAGCAAAATTAAAATTGCTTCTAGATACTTAATGTGGTTGAAATTTTCAATCCGGAGTCTCTCTTTTTATTCCTGAATTAACTTCTTTACCTCAATTATGTCTCGATGTCATTTTGATAGCTACTGTTATATGTTTTATGGGGGTAGTATTGATGGTTACATAGTTATTCTGACACACATACATGTCTGTCACAGAGAATACAATATGCAAAGACGAAATCTGATGTTGTAGCAAAAGCTGATGGTACTTTTGTTCCCCGAGAGAAAAGAAAGAGGCACGAGGATAAAGGTAAAGTTTTTCATTTGAAATTTTTTGAGAGTTTCTATATTCTTTTGAATCCATGTAGGATGTTGTAAGGCTAAATGTGTTTCTTCATACAGTTTGCTTTATACTGTTTGCTGTAAGATACAGATAATAATAGGGCGATAAATTTTACCTTCCAACATCTTTGGTTGTGATTAGCTTCCCTGTCCCCCTCCCCCCCAAACCAACCCCAACCCAAAACAAATAATGAGGAAAAGAAACTGCAATTACCTGATTATTGCAAATTTTAGTTGTTTGTTTGCTGATCCTGCAGGTAGAAAGAAAAAAGACCAGCAAGATGCTAATCAAGCTGGAATGGGTCAGAATCCTGCATACGCTGGTGCTTATGGTGCAGCACCTCCTGTAAGCATTTTCCTTTATTTTAGGAGACCTTGTAGAGTTTTCTGTTTCGGCACCATATATCTTAAATTAGTGGGGATTATATTATCTTTTGTCCTGTCGCCACGTACTCTAGGAAGGCAAACAGGTGATGCAATGTAGATTTCACTTTAAAAGATGTCATCTGATTTTTCCAATTAAGCATTACTTGAAAGTGCACCATGGTGCATGGATAGTGGCAGTTGTTTCGAGATTGGATGGAGAGAAACCTCAGCGGCAAAACTTAATGAATTACTTTTTAGATTGCAATTTGCCTCTATGGTAACCTTTCAGGAAGTAGTGTTGTGTGTGAATTTATTTATCATTCTGCTGAAATTTTGGCACCTTAATTTTGTGTGGCATGGGAATACCTTCTTATAACCAGGGCTAAAATATAATAAATTTGGTGCTTCTTTCTAATTGTATATACTGTTTATGAGAGAATTCGTGGAAAATAAAAAACTTTTTCCCCTTGTACAACTGCTGCAGTTCTCTCAAATACCGTACATGGGTGGGGCTAAAGCTGCTGTACCAGAGGCTCCTGCTCCGCCAAATAGTATACTGTTTGTGCAGAATCTTCCTCATCAGTCTACTCCGATGATGCTACAAATGCTCTTCTTCCAATATCCTGGCTTCAAGGAAGTTAGGATGGTTGAAACAAAGCCTGGAATTGCTTTCGTAGAATATGGAGATGAGATGCAATCAACTGTTGCTATGCAGGCCCTTCAAGGATTCAAAATTACCCCTGAGAATCCAATGTTGATTACATATGCAAAGAAGTAGATAGACTGTATTTTAGCTGCTGTCTGTAGAATTAAACATTATTTTTCACTAGGGTTTGGATGTTGCGCAGCTACTAATTTAAGCTTATGATCCTTGGATATTTAAGTTCACCAGTGTATTTGTTGTGTAATAGCACCTCCTTTTTTGTTTGGGACATTATGCATTTCAATTTCCTCTTGCACCTTGTAGAGAAGAAATACTAAAAGCTTGTGGTGTAGTCTGATCCTAGCTGAAAGTCTTATGATCTTATCTATTATTCATGGCAGGTGCTGTTACCATTTATTGGTGTTGAAGTTAGTTGTCTCTGTTGCTGTGATAGGATACTAACTTGTCAATCACAAAATTGGATGTAATATTGTCACCTTGCCAGACTATAATCTTATTCACAACTCAATATAAAATGTAATTTGTTAACTGTCGTTCTATTTCTCAAATCAACTATTGGAAAAGACTAAGAGCTCGTTTGGACTTACACATTTTTTCCTTTTTTGAAAACAATGTTTGGTTATTTATTCTTACCACTTTTTCCTTTTTTACTTGAAAATCCATTTTCAAATTCGAAAAACTGGTTCTCATCAGTTTTTCAATTGAAAATGAGAATTTGTTAGTTTTTAGTTTTACAAATTTACCCTATTTTTAAAATTTATAAAATGATCCATCAGTTTGTCATCTTTGGTAGATACATCTTTGCGATTGATGGTCAGTCCTAATTGATATTTGAACTCTGCTTACTAGAAGTTTGATTATATAGTTATGAGAAATATGTGGCTATGCTTACTTTGCACCTTCTATGTGTGAGTAGAATTAGAAAATGTGATATTGATTTTGCATCTTGTGTGTATTGTAATAAAGTAGAATATGATAACACTTAAACAATAATATTTTGATTGTTTTTTATAAGTTGTTGGGTATAAATCATATTTCATGATTTTGAAAAGAAAAAAGACATCTAAATATGTTATAAAAATTATAACCAAACATAACTTCGTCAATTCATATTTTAGTGAAATTCCCTTGACAAAAAATGAAATTCATGTCCAAACTATGTAGTACTCTTTCCGAGTTGTCCTAGTTTAACATGAGGGTTTTTCTATTTTCGGTTGTTTCAAAATGTTTGACATTAACTTTCCGTCATTATCTTAATAGATAATATACCAGTCAAATAAAAGCTTAATATACCGTTGGAGGAAACCTTCTTAATACGTCAAACTACGCACAGAAGGCCAAATCGAGAGGATCTCAGCTAGTTTTTGGAGAAATGTTTGATTGAAGTTTGAAAAAGAGCTTCTGAAGATAGATATGAAGAATGATAGCTAGTCGAAATATTTATCTTCAGAACTGCACCAAATACTAATGAAAAAATTACAAGAAAATATACTTGACTTACATGAAGGCAAACGCCTTCATTGTTTACAAGAGAGTACAGAGAATTGCAAAAGAAAATTGTATTTCAGAAATTTTTCGATGCTCCTCTAGAGGAATTACAAGTCTTTTATAGACCGAAAGAGATAAGCTTGATCAGAAAAGCAATCCATTTGATAGGTTGCTTGGTGATAAGTAGGGTCCATATTCCACTTTCGTAGATAATGGACAGGGAGATAAGCTTTATCAGTTTTTCCCTTGTCGGGTAATGATAAAGTAAAGTTTATCTTCCTATTCTCTTTTTGACTAAAAGAGATGCTGTCTCCGAATAGTCGAAAAGACTTTCGGTGGCTGGGGTCCATTGATTTAATAATCAAATAGAAATTCCATCCCTTCGGGACTCTTCTATTACTCTCTAGATAATTCCGGTCTTTGACCTCTATCTGAGAGACTAATTATTCCGGTTTTTAAATAACCTCAATTAGTGATTACTAATCAAATGGATTTAAATAAGAACTAGCTAAAGCTCGAGGGTTTAACACGTCACCGTTGTCATCACTTTGTGATGATGCTTCTTCAAGAAGTTGCATGATAGCCTCTTCGTCTGGATTGTCATCGAGCTCAGACAGAGCTTTCTGTAATTTTTTCTTTAACTCATCTTTTGAAGGAGATTGTTGAGAAGATGAGGCTGATCCTTTCTTTGAAGGAGTGATTGACTTATCTGTTGACTCTTTCTTTGCTGGTGTCCAGCCTTTGATCTTGATTTCTTTTGACAGATATTTGATCCTGTCAAATTCTGCTATAACAAAAGTCCAGTTAATAATATAAGAAATTCTTTTCTTAATAAAGTATTTACACAACTTAATGTTGTCTGGTAATGTAGAGATTCCTTCCTCATGTTGGAACTGAGGAAACTTCTCTAAGAAGGGTTTTGGAAGAACGCCTTGGTTTCCTCCGAAACAGCTCCACCAGTCGTAGAACCATCTCGGGATAACAGAAGTTGAAACTTCTGAGCTATACTTTACAAACCAAGTATGAGTAACTGGTCGTAAGAATAAGAAGTTAAACCAGCATTACGGTAGTCAAACCAATTGTAGGTTTGAGGATTGTATTTCCTAGAAAGACTTATAGGAGTTAATAGGTGATCTACCTTCCAATCGAAGGGACAAAGGATTTTCTTGATGGTGAACTTTGAGTAGGCGATGCTCTCAGGGTCTGATTTATCGCTTAACTCGTGTTCTATTTCAATAGAACCAGTATCTATTAAAATAAATTCAAAAAACTTTCTAGTTTTTAAGTGATTATCGGTGTCAACATAATTTCTATTGTTGAAGAGGGGTTTTAGGAGATGTTTAACCTCAAAGTTTTCATAGTCTTTATCAAGGGCAAAGACGGGAGAAGTCTGTAAAGAAATGAAATTAAATTTTTCTTTAACAGACTTTGGAAGGGGAGTTGCAGCTGGAGATACTGCTTCAACAAAACTCTCAGGAGTTTTCATTGCGTAAGAGTCACTAGTTGGTATGTGGGAAAATCTAAGTTTTCCCGAGGGAGAAGCCGAACTAGGTTCGGGTTCCTTTTGAGGAACTACTCGAAGGTAGTGAGGGGAAAGAGATTGGGCCAACTGGTGGTAATTGGGCTAGGGCAGAATATCTATTCTGTCCTAATTCTGGCCTTATTGGCGAGAGGCTTAATTCAGGCCTTATTGTAAATGGGCCTGGAGGAGGATTAATTTTTGGACCACTTGTTGTGGGCCTGCTTCCTGAGGGCCTTGCTCCTTGGCGGGCTCCTCTCATTGCTTTTCCTGCAAGAATTCACGTGTTAGAAAATCTGGGAGAGAATTATCTTCTCCCTTAAGATATTCAATAGTAAAATCAAAACTGGATAATAAAGCTTGCCATCTAGCAAATATTTGTTTAGAGACAAGATTTTTAACATCCTTTTGCAGGATATCTTTAGCAGATTTACAATCTACCCTAATCAAAAATTCTTTGTTTATAAGGTCATCTTGGAACTTTGTAATACAAAGAACAATAGCAAGAACTTCCTTCTTAACTGTGCTATAATTAGCTTGGGCGGAGTTCCAGACTCCAGAGGTGAATCTAACTAATTGTTCGGGACTCTTAGAATCCCTTCTTTGCTTTAATATACCTCCATAACCAAGTTCAGAGGCATCTGTTTCAACTATCATGAAGAAGTCGGGGTTAGATATCCCAAGACATGGTAGATTCTTAACCAGTCTTTTAACTTCTAAGACTGCATTAGTCTGATCATCTCCCCATGGAACAGGGGTCTTTTTAAGCCTATCGCATAAAGGCTTACAGATTTGTCGGATTTTAGGAATAAAATCCGCAACATAATTGAGACTTCCTAAGAATCTCTGTAGTTGGGTTTTGTCATTGATGACGTTAGGGAATTTGTCTGAGAACTTGATGGCTCTACAAATGGGCTTATAAGTCCCTTGGTATAAGTCATGGCCCAAGAAACGTATTTGGGTCTGAAAAAGTTTGATTTTCTTAGCACTAACTACTAATCCATTGTGCTTAACTGTTTGAAAGAAAACATTTAAATGTTTAAAATGAGAATCTATATTTTCAGAAAATATTAAAACATCATCAATATATACTATTGAAAAATGACTAACATGATTGAAAATACTATTCATAATATTTTGAAATTTTGAAGGAGCATTTTTTAGCCCAAAAGGCATAACGTTCCATTCGTACTGTCCGAATGGTACATTAAAAGCGGTTTTGTATTTGTCCTTTTCGGAAATCTGAATTTGCCAAAAGCCTGATTTCATATCAAACTTACTGTAAACGTTGGCTTTAAACGTTCTTTTTAAAAGATCACGTTTGTTAGGAATAGGATACCTAATCCATTTTAAAGCCTTGTTTAAAGGTTTATAATTGATAACGAGCCTTGGGGCTCCTCTCTCTTGTTCAGCAGCATTATTAACATAAAAAGCTGAACAGCTCCAAGGGGATTTGGAGGGTCTAATTAATTTATTAGACAAGAGAGTATCAATTTCCTTTTTACAGAATTCCATTAAAGACTGGTTCATTTGGATGGGCCTGGCTTTGGTAGAAATAGTTTTTTCGTGAAAACCGTCTATATAAGGAAGATCAATAGTATGGGCTTTTCTGGCCCAAAAAGCATTTGGAAAATCTGAGCAAATTTCTTTTTCAAAAGTTTCCTGGAATTTAGCAATCTTAGTTACTATCTCCGGGGTTTTTAAAATTTGCTCAATTTGTTTGATTTGGATATCATCCTTCAAAAATTGTATTTGCTGAGAAATAAGATTTATTTTGAAAGTAGTTTTTTCATGTAAAAAGGTGCTTTCTTCTTTTGAAAGAGTTTTAATAAAGGGGAAGGAAATTTCTTTTCCTAAAAAAGTTGTTTTGATATCTTCAAAACCAGTGATAAAAGGTTTTATTTGGGTAATAAAAGGTATTCCCAAAATAATTTCTTCATTTATGTTTTTGGTAATTACAAAATCATTTTTTAAGCAAATACCATTGTTGCAAATATGAGCATCAAATAATTTATAATCTATTAATATACGCTCACCAGTGGCGCTGTAAAGTTTTGTAGATCCCTTTCTAAGATATTTAGTAGGGATTAATTCTTCAATAATGCAGTTTCTATCTGCACCACTATCTAATAAAGCTATTTTGTTCAGGACAAAGTTATCGTTGATAACAAGCTTTATCAAAATATGAGAGCTTTGCGGCCTGACTTTAGTGATTAAATCAATGCCAGCAGCTCTACTAGTGGATGTAATATCCATGTTTTTACCCGTAGGGGAAGGAGACATATCTGAATCATAAGCTGACCCGATATCTTGATTATGATCAGATTTGAGGACTTGCTCTGTAAGAGCATCAATCTCGACTTTATGAAGTCTGGATTTAATTTCTCTTACTTCATCTTTGAGAAGCTTAATTTCGCTTCGAAGCTCATTAATGGAAGGTTCTTCCTTCCTTGAGTCAAAACGACTCATGATTTGCTTCATACTAAAAGGCTCAACTTGAGGCCTTTCAGATTTTTGTCTTGAGACAAGCTTTTGAAGCTCTAAAAGGTAATTTCTTTTAACATCATCATCATTGATATGCTCAATGGTGGCAAATAGAGTTTCTGCAGTTTGTTCTGAGAGAATTCTAATAGATTTAGCTTCACAAAGACAGTATGTACCTGTACAGTCACAAGTTTCACTGTCATCTGAGTCTTGTGCAACATTGATGAACTCGTCATCGCTGTTCTCTGATTCATTATCAGAGGAGTATGATTCAAACTCAGTTTCTTCTTCTTCCAGAATGGAGAATAGTTTTTGTTTGGTTTCGTCATCAACCTCTAGAAGATTGACTTTGTTTTTCTTCTTCTTATTCCTGGGGCATTGGTTTGACCTATGTCCCTTTCTGCCACATGTCCAACATGTGTCTGAATTATCGGGAGTTTTTCTTCTAAAACTTCTTTTTAGTTTATCCCTATGTTTACTGGTTTTTCTAAAACCTTTACTCTTAAAGATCTTTTTTCCACCTTCTCGATGATTCTTGCTATCTTTTCTAGCTGAAGGAGGTTTTATAGTAGGGAAACCGAAGTCTTGACAAAAACTTCCTAGTTTGTTTGAAGTCAGACTTCTTTCTTTCTTAAGCTGGTCTTTAAGCTTAAGGTCAGCACAGAGTTCCATAGCAGTAATCGTAGTTACGCTAATAAGGTCTCCATAAGAGAGGAGATGGTAAGGGATTTTCCCTTCACATCTGTCTTTGATTTTTGTTCTGACTTTTTCAGCAAAGTGAGAGGGTAAACCACTAATAAAGCGTTCTTTCCAATAGTCATTATTGCAGTCTTGCCTTATCATGACTTTATTAAGGAACATATCTTTGTACCACCTAAAATCTGTCAATTTTTTGCAGTACAAATTGTTAAGGATTTCAAGGCTTCTGTCTTGAAATAGACGGGGTTCACCTACAAAGTGTTTGGCTATGCTATAAGCCAAAATGGCGAATGCATCTTCAACAGTAACCTCAGTGGTTGTGCTGGAGTTGTTTTCTGTTTTAACAACCTGTTTAAGGACAGTGGCATTAAGAATAATGCCTTTGTCCATTTCAGTGAGATAATTATCCCACCAATTCTTTAAAATGCCAGTAAAGCCTGCAATAATTCTATTTGCAGCATGCTTATCTGAAGCACCTCTCATTTTATAGGCAGTTACAGAAATTCCCATTTCCTGTAATTTGTTATAGATTTGGCCTTCTGCCATGCCATCTATGTTCCATTCAGTAATACCGTTTCCTTCGGTATATGAGCTTGGATGGAGGTTATCTTCCTCAAACTGAGTATCAGGAAAGGAAGGTCTAGGGTAAAAATTCCTCATATTAGGTTGCCTATCTTGTAGGGTACTAAGCTTATTGCCTTTGGTGATATTCAGCTTAGATAACTGGTCACTAATTTTTTCTAACATAGCATCACTGTTGCTAAGATCTTTAGAAAATTCGGGGAATTTTTCTTTGGAAAATTCAGGGATTTTGAAAACCGGATTTGTGTCAATCCTATCAAAAGTTTTTGAAGTACTAGGTCGACTTATTATCGAATTGTCTTTAAGAGGGATTTGTTCTATTTGTTTGGAAACAACGTGAAGAACTTGGTTGGTATAATTATTTTGTTCTAGGATTCTATTGATATCCTCAGTACTAATTGGAGAAGTGGTCTTCTCTATATTTTTCTTAAAGGGTGAAGCAATAATAACTTCTTTTCTATAGGGAATTTTAAGACCTTCTAATGGAGGAGTAATACAGTCAATTGTTTGGTCTTTGGTGTACCATCTATTGACTAAGGTTTGAAGGGATGATTGGGTATCATCAATTTGTCCAGAACATTCGAACCATCTAAAGAATTCTATTTCTGTTCTAAACCTTTTCATATCCATAAACCATTTATTCCTAAAGGCAATCCTTTTATGCCTAGGGTAAGTGGCCTTATACCAATCTACTTTGGTTTTATGCTCAGGGAGATCCCACCAAGTATTTAGAAGATCTTCGTTGGGAACAAAGTCTTTGTCGGAGGTTAAAACACCTATGGAATTCCTAGGTTTATCAGGTTTCATATCACTAGGAGTAGGACTTCCAGAGTCCTCATAATAAACCTTGGGAATAGTGTTGGAAAAGTCAACACCATGAAATTTCCCTGGTTCGATATTAATATTTTGTTCATTTTCTTCTCTGTTATGAGAAGAAGATGGTCTAGCTGACGATAGTCGTCTGCTTGATGAACCTTGATTAATAGAATTGGATCTTAAAAACTTAAGGTTAATAGATCCATCAGGAAATTGAATAACCCTGTCAATTTGAGATCTTTCGGGTTGGGGAGGAGTTGGATTTGTTATGGAATCAAACTTCCATTCTTCATCAGATAAGATGTCACTCCATCTTAGAAGTCTAGGAACAAAAGTAGTTCCGTGCTCTTGGTTAGCTTCCATGAGCATGGTAAAACCTTTGGCACTAGCCGTTATAGCTTTAGGGGCTATAGTGGTTTTCATAAGCTTATAATATACGCGGTATATTATAGCTATTTCTCTTGTGTCTATCTTACTGTTCATATTTTTGGTTTTGACATTAAGTGTCAAAGTATCCATGATATTGGGGTCATGGATGTCAACTGAAAAATTGGGATAACAATTAAAGTAAACCGGGCCATTAGCGAGGTTACTTTCTAAGACTCCTAAAAGTGAGTCGTCAAAGTTTAATAGTCTATCATCACGAAGAAGTAGACAGATAGGAATATTTAAACCTTTTCTAAACAAAGGTTTAACAGCAACTTGTACAAGTCCAATATGTAAAAATTGAAAATCCTTTTTATACCGATCTATGTCGGCAGATATTAATAACTTAATAGTTTCAAGGCTATTATTAATAGCAATAGTGGATTCACAAGTTTTAATATTAAACTTTTTAAATATAGAAAAGTTTCCAAGTTAGTAGATCTTTTCAAAAGATTCTTTTGGAATATCTCAGTTTTGTAAATCGTTTTCTATTTTTAAAATAGAAACATTTACACTATTAACAGTATTCTGATTTCTAGAATTCATGAGAAAGAGATTGTCTTAGGAAACTAGAAATACTATGATTAAGCGTTAATAAGAGATAAATATAAGAATTATGTATATAGTATCTCTTTAAACAAAGTACTGTTTAAAACCCGAGGTGTAGAATGTCTGTTGAATTTGAAGTTGTCGAGTAATTTACGACTTTAGGCTTTGGTCAGCCAAAAGGGAATCTCCGTAAGGCCAAGAGAGTGGCAGGATTGATTCAAGGTGGTTCGGTCCCTAAGATAATTCAACAAATTCTAGTAATATCCAAGATTGGCTTTAAAATACTATTTTGTTTTAAGAAGCTAGTCGAAATATTTATCTTCAGAACTGCACCAAATACTAATGAAAAAATTACAAGAAAATATACTTGACTTACATGATAACAAAAAATATTTTATATTTTTAAATTTTACCTGATCTAGCCTATATTACACATATGTTAACGCCTATTTCAAAATTTATTTTCTTACGATCACTGCTTTTCAAAGCTATGTAGTTAAATGTAGTTGGTCAAGTTACCCATTTCATTTGATGTTACTCTTTGACGAAAAAGTGTTAAACCTTTTTGTTAAACTAATTAAATAAGATCATAATAAACAAATTCTAGTTAAATCTAATAAATTCTAGATTTGAGATCAATAGACGTCAATAACGTAAAACCGTATATGAGGCTATTAAATACCAACGGGGTGTTTAATAATGTTGTTATGAATGAATGCAGGAGTAATGGTAAGCAATAAATATGATAAATGACAATAAATGTAAATAGAGATAATGATTCACCCAAATATTCAATGAGGTGGATGATTCTCTCTCAAACAATGATGTAAGACAATCAAACATGGGAATATAGAAAGCTTTCTTGGATTTGATGTGGGAAAGCTAAGCTTTGGACCAACAATGAGTCGAATCTTTTGTAAAGACAACGTTTGCAGTTACTTGAGAGTCAACCTATCAAGAGAGAGCTTATCATATAGAATATGACATGTTTTTCCTTTTTCTCTCTATTTCTACTTATATGAGACATATCCCTTACATATGTGAAAGCACAAGCGCATAAATATTTTGTAGAATATTCCTTTAAAATATTTTATTACAAAACTAGTTGTTTGGGCCGATCCTAGTGCTCGACCTCAACCCTAGCTGCTCGGCTCGCCAATGTTACTTCTCAAGCGTGACCTTAGTCTAATCAGCTCTTAGTTATCCTTTCTCAGACCGGATTCGTTTGATCAAATTTTGACCCATACAGTTAGTCCTTCCGTCCGTCGGGGTTGTCTTTGGATGAGCTCAATGGGCGAATTTCGCCAATAGCAATTTTGAGTAAACTAAGCGTGTTGGTCGAGGAGTGACCCTTTTTATGGCGAGGTGATGATGTTGCGCTTCAAGAGCCACATTTGACTATTACGTCAGTTTGAAATGACATCGTTTCATCATGCGTCATTATGACATATGTTCCCAATATGTTACGTCATTTCCCGCGCCTCTTCCATTTCAAAAATCAATGTGGCGGCATTTGGCTTTCTAGATCAGAGTGCCAGCATTCTTATAAATAGGGATAGGGGTTTCTTATTTGAACTACTGCATATTTTGAGCATTTGAAAAACCCCAAACTTCCTCTTCTTCTTCTTTAAATTTCTTGCATCTTTATCTCTCCCTCCTTTTAGCGTTTTTGTCGTTGTTATCCCGTGCACCTTTGTACTTTCTTCTCATATACGTAATCAAAAAAATGGTCAGCCCATGTTCTAACCCTGAGGAAGCCATTGATCCTGTCGCGTTGGCTGTGGACATGCCTTCTCATAAAGAAGGAGCAACCATTGTAGAAGACAAGAATTTCTCCACTGTGGATGAGATAATTCCACGTTTGGGGAGGGTCAGGTAGGACTTTAAGAACCGACCTGATGATAATCCTGAGCATGTCGTTTCTTAGATGGATACGGCAACGCTAATTGCTTTTAGGGCTAAATGGCGAATCCTAGCCCATGTCAAACTTGTCCCTGGTGGTAACGATGTAGTGCAGGTACATCGCCAGGGTACTGCACATTCTATGTGTACCCGTTTGTCGTTGGCTATACATTTCCTCTTCCCTCCTTGGTGGAGGATTTTTGACGTTATTATGGTGTGTGCCCGGCTCATCTCTCCCTATACATATATAAGATTTTCTTATTCTTATGAAGTATGCGAAGCTGGCCAACCGTGGGATTTCTCTCCATTATCTACTTCACCTCTTCGCCCCAAGTTTTCATAGGGGTACGATGATACACCCTCGCCGTCGTGGGACTAGGGGACTGGTGGTGAAGATGGATGAAAAAACTAATTGCCACTTTTGGGTCGATTTGTTCTAGGTGAGGATATGGTATGTGGTGTCGAACCCCAACGGGTTCCCGAGGAGTGGAACTTTTCTCGTAAGTGTTTCTCCTAAATGGTTGTTATTTCTTTTTGGTGATCTGGTCATTCACCATCTTTTTTCTGTAATCAAGAAGGATCCTCCTTCATTAGTTATCGATATTTGTGATTGGGTGAGCCAGATTTTGCCCCATACGATTGGGATTCGCGGGTGGTCGCAATTTAATGATAGGTTTGCGCGTAGGCATTTGGCTGGTGAGTCCTCTCTCTTTGATCTTAGTAATTTGACCTTTTTACCATCCATTATTTCCTTCCATTTTTTACTAATCTTTCTTTGTTGGAAGGCCGGAGTGCTTCGAGAAGGGCGAGGTCTCCAACTCCTGCTTTTTGCCAGTCAAGTACTTTAATCGAGCCTATATTTGTTGTGGTCGTAAACAAGCCGCTCAGACTATTGTTGCCTATCAGACTCCGGCCTCGCGTGGACCTAGCCACCAAGTTGCTGCCCCACGAGTGGAGATTCTGCCTTCTTCAGTGCTTCTTTTGGTGGATGTGTCATCGGGGGAGAAGATGTAGAAGGTCCGCTAAAAAGGCGAAAGATAGAGGTTGACGACAGAGTGATCAAGGATAAGAAGTCTGCGAGGGGTGCACCAGAGTTGACCACGGTCGAATCGGGGAGTGATCAAGGATAAGGAGCCTGCAAGGGGTGCAACCGAGTTGACCACAACCGAATCGGGGGGTGGTACGACTTTCGATTAGAGACCATGCCTTCTTCATATATGGAGATCATCTCCGTGGAAGGAAATGAGCGACCAAAGGCGGCTGCAGATTTTGAGGAGTAACCCTTCAATGTTAGAGAATGTCGACGTTCCCTCTTCGACTTAGGAGAGGGAAAAAAGAGTGGTTGTGGCTGACTATGAATCCGGCTCTGATATCGGTCATGAGAAAGTGAGAATATTCGATGAAGGATTTACCCAGGTGGATGTGAGAACACATGGATCCTTTCGCTCGATTGTAATACCTCTGGACTGTGATTTGTTGGAGCATACAGTGATCATGGTCCCTTCTTTTTCCCCTCTTTGCTCTGCCATCGAGAACAAGACTCTTCGGGCGCTCAGGGATTCTGACTTGTCGCTGGGCATATATGGGATGGCTCTGAGGGTAAGTTTCTTTCATTATTTCTGCATCTTGCATCCTTTTCCTCTTTCTATCTTTACTAATTTTTTGCCCTTTTTGAACTTTCATTTTGGAGAGCTAGAGCGCCAGCTGAGAAGAGAAGCAGAAGGTTGTTTTCCAGATAATGGTTTTGAAGTACATCCGTTATCGTGACAAGAACCATGAGATGTGTGCACGATTCTGAGCATGTGGTAACTTCCAGTTCCTTAGAGATGAGTTGGGCCAGATGTCACACCTTCTTTTTACACACCTACCCCGAAAGATAATGTATAAGTGAGTTTATTTATTTAAAGTGACATTATTCGATATGGGATTATTTATTTATTTCTAGAGTCGCCACTTGGGATAGGATTGGCTTTTGGTGTCCCAAGTCACCGATTTGACTTAAATCCCAAATCGAGGAAAATGTTTGACTTCCAAATAGGAGTCTGTGAACCATAAATTCTGAATATGAAATTTTGTTGATTCGATAGAAGGTGTTAGGCATCCCCGGATCCCGTGGTTCTAGCACGGGCGCTTAAATTATTATAATTGGCTCATTTTCTAATTTCAATACATGTTCTAACCTATAGTTAAAATATTAAAAACAAGAGATAAAATGAAACCCGACCCTTTAGAATAACAAGAACAATAATGGACCTAAACATATCACCTTTCTTGAATACCTAGAAGTGATCTAAGATTTCGAATGAGTTTAATCTTACTACTTTAAGTTGAGTCTTGAAGGTTAAAGAATAAATCCAAGAGTAGCCACACACAATAGTGCAAGAAAAATCTCATAATTTTTATTGATAATAGCCTAAGTCAAAAAACAAAGAAGATACCCCTTTATATAGGGAAGGGGTCACTAAATTCTACCTAAAAAACAAGGAATAAAGTCCTAAACTACTTTGGACAACAAGTCCAACTACCACGAGAAAAGATATAACTCCAGGAAACAAAAACCAAGTCAATCTTGGAGAGTAATTCCAATAATCTTAGGGAAATAAAAACAAAACTTAACTACCTAGGAAAACATCAAGTATGTCCTAACAAACTAGGAAACAAAATAAGGAACTTTGACTCCTTCTCTTATGTCTTGGTCGCCCATCCTTGAGTTGACTTGGGTGCCAATTTGGGTCCTTTGTGAGTTGATTTAGGTGCCCAATTTAGGCCCTCCTTGTCTAGTTCTTGGACCCTAATATACCTCCTTTTGGACTTGGACTTGGATGATGAAATGAGCATAGCACTTAGCTAAATCCTCTCCATAATTCTTGAGCTATTCTTCCACTATTAGCACTTTCTTGATCTCCCATTGAATCCCATCAACCTTGTCTTGCTTCTGCTTAGCTTGAGACCTTGTGAATGGCTTTCTTGGTGCTTCTAAAGTTTTATCCTTGTCTATGAAGCTAGAACTTCTGCATCATTTATTGTAGAGTTGAACTTTCGTCTAATTTGCCTCACTGGGCGTTTAATGGGTCGGTGTTCAACTTGTGAGTTTCTATCTCCTTCGGGATACCTGGCATGTTTGCATGGGCAAAAGCAAATAAGTCTATGTTAATTTTTAAGAATTTGCAAAATTTACCTAGATCTTGGAGCTTATGGCCGATGAAATCTTTCCTGTTGTGGTCGACATTGTCTAGTTGAACGGGGTTGGGGTCCTCTGCGGCTGACCATGTGGCTTCTATGATTTCGATGTCTCTGATGATAACTTCCCTTTCATCGCCATCTGACCCCTACTTCGTTAATTGCTATGCTTTCTCGACTTTTCCTTTTAACTGTTGGGTATATGTGTAGTCTTGGGCGATGCAATAGCATTCTTGTGCAGTGTGTTGCTCTCCTTAGATGCAGAGCACTCTTTAGAGGATGAGAAATTTAATGACTTGGTATAAGCTGGAGGGGATGTCTTTCATAGAATGTATCCAAGGCCGACCTATGATGGCATTGTATGTTGTATCCTGGTCCATGATGTGGAATATGGCCTCCAACATGTCGTCGTCAACCAGGACGAGCAACATTATTTCTCTAGATGTCTGCTCAATTACATTGTTAAATCTTGTTAGCGTGATTCAATGCAGCACTATCTCGTCCCTGAGCCTCATTTGGGTGAGGACTTGAGGATGGGTGATGCACACGCCACTTCCATCATCGACCATCATGCATTTTACAACAATATCAAAGACACGTAAAATAATAACAAGAGCGTCATAGTGAGGAAGGACCAAACCGTGGGTATCTGGCCTATCGAAGATGATACTTTCTCATACCATTCGTGGGTGATGGACCGTTTGAGTTTGTGGGTGGTGGTGACCTTTATGTTGTTGATAGATGTGTCATCGCCTCCTCCGATGATCATTTTAATTGTCCTATCTAGGGAAGGTGGTTTGGGCGGCCCCTGGTGTTGTTCCTACCCTTGGGCAAAATTAGCCCTCCCACGATCATTCATCAGCTCTTTCAAGTTCCCCTTGTGAAGCATGTTCACGACCTCCTGGCTTATGGCAATGCAATCCTCGGTTTTATGGCCCCGTTCCTGGTGGAATTCGCAGAGGGCATTTGGCTTTCTGGTGCTCAGGTCGGATCTCATCTTCTTTGGACATTTCACTTTTGGGTCGAGCTTCTCTAGTGCATAGACTATTTCTGAGGGAAAAACACAAAAAATTATGAGATGATAATAAAGGGGGCATACCTGTCTCGTTTCGGTAAATTCACGTTCGTGGCCTGGATGGACCTTCATCATGGCATGGAGGTGGCATAAGGGTGCCTCTAACAAAAGGCTGATGTCGTTCTAGATTGGGTTAGAATCCAACTAGATCTTTCCTACTGTCGTTTCTCCGTTCTTTCCTAGACTCCATTTGGACTGAGGTCAGGCGTTGGGTAGGTCCGTTGAGACCGTCATCTTCGGCTCTTACCTCAGCACAGTAGGCGTTGTGTATCTCATCCAAAATGGTTGGGGGATCTTTTATGAGTTCGCTCAGCAACGCTTGTGCCCACTTTTGCTTAGCCTATAATGGAAAGCATCTACCCCTCCTTCTGATACATTTGGAAGGGTTATTCTTACACGGTTCAACCAGACGAGGAAGTCCTTGAGCCCTTCGCTAGGCAATTGCTTAATGGCGAATATGTCGTTCACCCTTGACTCTGCTTTTTTGGCCCCAGCATGGGCGGTGATAAACATTTCTGCCATTTTCTCAAATGTTTCGATAGAATGCATAAGTAACTGTGGGTACCAAGTCAGGGCTCCCCTGGTTAGGGTTTCTCCAAACTTCTTCAGCAATATGGATGATACTTATTCCTTTGTGAGGTCATTGCCTTTTACTATAGTGACAGTGGGTCACATGATCCTCGGGGCATGTTGTGCCATAATATATTTTCAAGTACGATGACATTTTGAAGGTCTTTGGTATGGCGTGTGGTACAGCCTCATAGCTATATGGTTGCTCAACTTTTTGGTAGAATTTTTGGGGAACCCGGTATTTTGTCTACCCTCTCTTGGTGCTCTTTTATTTGGCTATGGAGCATTTGTTTTCATTCTCCATCTCTTCCATTTTCCTCAAAATGACTGTGAGGGTGTCGTTACTTGTATCACTAAATTTGTTAGTAACACCTGATGTAGGGGAACGTGTTGTTCGTCAGCTGTTGATGCGACACCAACTCTTGTTTATTTCCTATTCGACCTCCAAGCAGGCTTGTTGAGGAAGCCGGTTAGCGTATTTATCAACCATGCATCAAGTAACTTTTTCACAGCTAGTGGTACTTCTTTTGTCATGGATCTAGAGACGCCCTTGCTATGTGAGGTCGTGACACTACAAGAGGTGGAGGCGAGTTGTTTCTCCTGGGAGAGGTGTTTGGTGTTGTGCATTCACCCTCTGTTTCGTCCACTTTGTTAATGGTGGCGAGGAGATTGGTGGTGAGGTCGGCTATCGCCTTTCTCTTTTTTCTCTCTGTTGCTTGCCAAGTCAGATTTGTGAAAGCAAGGAAATACATGATTTTGTAATGTTTTGCGCATTTTTTTATATTTGGAAGAAACTAAAATTTTAATTAAAAAATTTCCACATGCGGCACCAAATTGTTTGACCAAAAAGTGTTAAGGCTTTTTGTTATACTAATTAAATAAGATGATAATGAGCAAATCCTAGTTAATATAATAAATTCTAGATCTAAGATTAATAGACGTCAATAACGTAAAAATGCATTAGAGGGTATTAAATACCAAGGGTTGTTTAATAATATTGTTATGAATGAATGAAGGAGTAATGACAAACAATAAATATGATAAAATGACAATGATTGTAAATAGAGAGAATGTGTAGTGCCCCGTAAATTTTTTGTGCTTGAAACCTAGTAGCACGTGGTGTCATGGTCCGAATAATGTATTAGGAATGCGTGCGGTTCGGACCCCTGGTAGTGATTTAATCTTTAAAATTTGAAAGAATAAAATTTTCTAGAAAATGTCGATTCTGCGGTCAGGAATGCGGTCGCAGATCTGCTATGCGGACCGCATTCCTACCGCAGAGTGTAACAGAATATTTTCCAAAATTTGTGTTAAAAGTGCGGTCCAATATGCAATCGCATAACGGAAATACGGACCGCAAATCTATCACATAATTACTTAGGAATTTTTAAGTGTCAATTCTACGGTGCGTTATGCGACCGTAGAACACGAATGTGGACCGCATTCTGGTCGCATATCGTAATAGAACAAGTGAATTTTTGGGGCAATTATGCGGACCGCATGTTGATTTTGCGATCGCAGATGCGACCGCAGATTTGACTCGGCCCAAAGTTTTATAAAATTTTAACCCAATTCCTTCTTTAATAAAACACCTCAAACCTTCATTTTCTCACATTTTCTTAGCAAAACAAGAGAGAGAAAAGAGAGATTCTTGAGAGAGAAACCTAACAATCTTCAAAGATTGTTTCTAATCGCTTGGTCCGAAAGATCCTAGGGCAAGTGTCATCTTTCCCAATCTCTAAAAGGTAAAAACCCTAGTCATTTTCCTCTAATTTTCAGTTCTCAAAGGGAAAGGAATATTTTCATGCATTAGCTTTTGAAAGTAGAATTTTAACACTCATGCATGTTCTTTAAACTTTAAATTTAGTAAAAAGAAGTGGGTAGGAGTAAGGATTTGCAAAGGCGGAGTTGGCGACATAAGATAGCTGGGTGAAATTAAAATAAGAGTTTGGAGGAAGTAAATTCGACTCCAGGTATGTATGGCTAACTTTGATCCCTGTGAAATCGCCATTATGTGTACAATTCATTTGGTATGTGAAAATTTTAAGAATTGTTGTGAAATTTTTGGTTTAGTTGTTGGGTGTTCAATTGGGTTAACTATATGTTGTGTGGTTTGAGACGCGAACCGAAAGATGAAAAAAAAAAGGAAAATCATAATTGGTAAAGAAATTGAGAACAATAGTAATGATGGCATACTTGGCTTCTTGTGGCAAACTAATGAAACAACTTGAATTGTGATGAACTATGAACATAATGGCATGGATACTCTCGGATATGGAAGTGTTGTAACTTTGTTGTGATGCCGGCTTGAAAAGTATTTGAAAACATGAGCCAATTTGAAATTCGCTTATTGCACTTGTTTGTGATCTTGTGTAGTGCTCTTGTTAGCTGTTTGTGATTGTTGTGATTTGAAACTGTACGGTGGGATCGGGTTGCGCGCTGCAGAACGAAGTAATAAGGTGTGGGTTGGGGTGATAAGGGTGGCCGAGGTAATAAGGGTGGAAAGCGATCGAAATCGCCATTGAAATCTATATGAAATCATTGATGTGAAATTGTGAAAGAAGATAGCAGGAGAGTTTGTAACCTGTGGAGCACTGATTGCCCCTTTGTTTGACTTGATTGTGCTTTCCATGTATGTTTGATTGTTGCCTTCCTTGTTGATCTTTATTCGTATTGGGCTGAGGACTACTTGAATCGAAGTAAATGTGGGAACGTGATTGGCTGGCTTTGTTATTCCTTGGTGCAATCGTTGATTGTTTTATTATCGTGATTTATTTGTTTAATGGATTGAGTTTACTTGGGACAAAGCTTGTCCATACATACCAGTACAATTCCAGTGTACTGACATCCCTTTTTGCCGGGGCGCTACATTCGTGTTATGATTGTAGGTGGATCCGTAGCAGGTACTTCAGTTCATCGGCAGTAGCACTCCTTCATCTCCCATTGGCCGTTTTGGTGAGCCCCTTTCCTCTCGGGGCCCTGCGTGGCTCATGTCACTTCTATTTTGGATTTCCATTTTGATTTTGTAAGGTATAACCGGAGCCTTGTTACCGGAAAGTATTTTATTATCCTTTGTATCCTAGAGGCTCCGTAGACAGTAAACTGTGGGGTTATAGTTTTATGTAAATATATGACGGGCATTGTAAATTGTAAACTTGTTAAGAAGTAAAGTGTGTTGTTATGTTGTTAAAAGTATGATTTTAATTATAAATTGGTAAATTTCTTTATTTTTAAGAAATGAACAATACATGGGCAACGCGTGGGTTAGAAAGGCACCAGGTCCGCTTGATTGGGGCTACGCGGTCAGGCGCCGGTCACGTCCCTCGATTTGGGGCGTGACATAATGATTCCCCTGTTGACATCAAATTTTGTCCCTCCTTCCTTAGAATAAATTTCCCTGAGCTTCTAAGTTATTAATACACCAAGTACTTTATTTTCTAGTACTATTTTCCATTTACTACTACCATTATTGGAATTAATATTATATATATTATCATGAATATTACTAACTATTCTTATATTTATATTTATTATTATCACTGTTAGTAGTTATTAGGATTGCTAGAATTATCATTGAAATTACATTCGTCATTGACATCACTACTATATTTTACCACCATAAATAAGTTTGTTGCTAAGTTATTTTAAATTCTATAGTTATAATTTTTTATTTAAATACCTATGTCATTAAAAAAAATTTTGTAATATCAATTAATAAGCTTAGGAGCTTGAAGAAGTGCAAGAAGGGAAAAATCAAAATCAAGTCTAAAAAGCCCAATAATTTCGGCCTAGTTGAGATGGTTATTTTGAATTTTAAAAGTCCAAAATCTTTCATTTTCAGTCCATTCAAATCAGCCCACATAGCAGCCCAAAACTCATATGTAACCCAAGAACCTAAAACAACTAGGGTTGCTACTCTCTCATCTTATACGTTGCCATCACCCCCTTCCCCTTTTAGTGAAATTTCAACTTTCTTCTCAGCCATGGCAGAAGCTTGCCTTGCCGATTACAAGTAATTTTGCTGTCATTTTTGAATCCCGTGACTCCTTCTCCTCCCTCTCTCTCCTCTACTATAGATTTAGTCAATACAATAGGCCAAAAGACTTTTAGCATTTTGATTTTCTGAGACTGAGGTTTGTTCAGATTTGATTCGATCTCAAACGTTTCTCTCTGACCAAATCACGTGAAGGCTTCAATGTTTGGATTCAAATGGGCAACTCGCTCTTCAAATCCCGCCCAAAAAAGTCACCCCTAAAAACCCTAACCTTTCTCTATAAATACATCTCAAATTCTACGGACGATTTCATGGTGGAAATCCCCAGATACGACCAAATACAACTCCTTAGCCGTATTATTCTTATTTCAGAACATTTCGTCCTTGTTAACTTTAATCACAAAGTGATTCGAGTCCGCTCGATTTCAGTTCAAATCTATCTATAACGAGAGAGTAGATTCGAGATCGACGTCCCGAGTTCACTGCCCAAAAATAGGTAATGTCTAACCCAGATCTATTTCGCTGATAGTATGTTGTTAATTTAGTAAATCCTGTTTTATTTTTTTTTGTTTTACTTTGACAGTGTGTGATAAGTCAGTAAACTTTTGATAATAATGTTATGTTTAAGCTACCTTTTAGGATCCTTTGTATTTGGATTTGTCTGTTTGGAATTTCATGATTAAACTACATAACTAGCAAATTGTTTTTTTTTAAAGAGGATAACGATACCATGTAAAAAAAAATTATGCCTTAAGATAATTGTCTTTAGAAATCTGCTAGAAAATTATGTAGAGAAAGTCGCTCCCCTCGGCTAAGTTTAGATATTGACTTTTGAAGTTTTATGTGTAGTATAGTTCAAGTAAAAAGTGCTTTGCCATTAATTGTGGATCACTGCTACAGTTGTGCATTGAACATAATTCTGGTCTTCCTCTGTTTATGCATATCAACCATGTCTTTGGGACTCATTCATATATAAAATTATATTCTTTAGGATATCTTGTTAAGATACATCCTATTTGTCAGTTTTTTTTTAAAAGTTCTGTTTTTTTGACTGAAGTTTAAATATAAGCATTGTAGTACCAATTATACTTTTAGATTTTCTCTAATCCCCATCAAGGATCTGTTGTTATCTTTGCATAATTATTGAAGCTAAAATCCGGTTTCTATTTTCAATATGTTGTTCTTTAGGTATTAGGCTAAGGATTAACTTGTTTTGCAAATTAAAATCACATGAGATAAATCATGTATGCTCCCATCTTTTCTTAAAAGATGATGAATCATACTAAGTTTTGAAATACCTCAAATTAAAGTAGATCTTAGTTAACTTAATTCACTTTGATAAAACATTGATTCTAAACTTACACGTTTCTTCTATAAATATTGACATCTTATTTCTACTGTTGAATATTGTAAAATATGTCTTTACCTACTCACATTTGAATAATCTTTTATTTGATGCTTATAGAGTGGATTTAAAACTTTATATGGATACTGAATAAGAATATTTACTTTCGAAAAGAAGTAAGCATTCTTCTTAATGATTTCATGCTATTTAATTTTGAAAAGTGGTTGCCCCCTTTCATTCCTGGTTAGAAGATAACACAAGCATATATCTGTCAGTATTAGGATTTCAAGTTGTATTTTTCCTTTTTGTACTTAATCTTTCTTGATTACTTTTCGAATTTTTGTTACTGCTTATCCCTCTTAACTTTCGCATTTTTTTCTTTCTTTGTTTTGCATGAACACATCGGAGCTGCGAGGAGTCTCTTTTGTAGACTCAATGTTGCTGCCCGGACCGATACCAGCAACTCGTCTTCATTCTTCCTCACGCCGCTCTCTCGCCCTCTCAAAATGCATTCGAACATAAAATTGAAAGAGAGCGAGGGAATAGTTACTATAATTTCCTTATTATTGCCTTGTGAATTTTTATCTGGCACTTACTTGGTGGTAGTGATGTGCTTGATGAAGTTTACAACTATTTTATTAGTTCTTACTGAGTTAAAATTCAGCTTCCTTGGACGGGTAGAACTTGACGCTCGTTGATAACAATTTTCTTTAGATTTGGATATACTGGAGGCTTCGTCTTTTTTAAAAAAATAAAAAAAAATAAAAAACAAATGAAAAACAAGTTCTTTACAAAAGGAAGTATATCAGATTATCTTTAGCACCTTTGCTTTAAATAAAAAGGAAGCCTTTCATGTTAAGTTTCGTGGCCTTCACAAATAGTCTCAAATGTTATTTTTTTTAAATTCACCAAGTCCACAAAATTATTGCTTCTTAATTAATCACCTAGTTTCAGCATGATCAGTCTATCCATTTACAACCTTTTTAAGCTATTATATTTAATCTTAGTGTTTACACTTTGCCTTAATTAACTTTAGTCTAGTGAGTTAACCATTTTAAAATGGATCGTAAAAGATGCCTTGAAACCTTCCCTTTAGATTAATTGAACCCTTACCTAGAATCTTTAGGTTGAATAGACCATTAACGGAGTCATACTTTATTTTAGTCAACTTTGGTGTCCTAATTCACCTTACAAATAATTAGGTGGCGATTCTTTAACTTTAATTAAAATTTGAAATGGCCTATGTGTTATACCTGATTCCTTGGTCTAGACATCTAAAGTTTTCTGACAATGTCATTTCTTACGTATCAAATTTAAAAAAAAAAAAAAAAAAAAAAAAAAAACTTAAAAGATAATATTTTCAAAGCTAAAAGATTTTCAAAATCTTAAAAGGCAGTAACCTATTTCTTTAAAAAACGTTTTCCTCCAAATGCTAGTTCCACTCGTCTTTTTTTATCAAGTCTAGGTCTTTCTTTAAATAATTGTTAACAATAGAAAAAATAGCTTTCCATGTACTAGCTTTTTTAACGTTTAGGTCTAAGACTCTTAGTCTTAATTATCTTATGTCCGGTCGGTTAATCATGTTAATATGAATCTTAAAGGGTGCCTTAAAAACCTTCCCTTTAGATTAACTGAACTCTTACCTAGAATCTTCAGGTTAAGCAGACCACTAACAGAGTTATACGTTAAATTACTGTAATCAACGTTAGGTGTCCTAATTCACCATAATTAATTAGGTGGCGACTCTTTAACCTTAATTAAACCTCAGAATCGCTAATACGTTGTACTCTAATTTGACCTGGTTTAAATGGGATATAACAGCTTGGCGACTCTGCTGGGGAGTAATAGGTTCTGACCATAACGGACTTAGTTAAAATTAAGGCTTGTGTGTTATTTATGTGGCTATATAAATTGTTTTACATATTATATGTTTTTTTACAATTTTATGTGTTACAACTTTTATATAATTGTCATTCCGTTTCACTTCCTCCACTTTTGGAAAACTCACACCGAGCACACACCTAGCGGTTACGCGATTTGCGGCCGTGCACTTTTTCAAAAAAAAAATACCTTTTAGGGAAAAGTTTGTGGGTAAGTCGATCAGCGGTGCAATCGACAGACACAACTTTTCACTCTCAAGTTGTCCGCTTGGGAGAAGACCAGTCTAGAAAACCTACTCTTAGCCGACCTAGGATAGAGCTAAACCAAATCCCTTATTAGGAGCATGCATCACGCAACCTTAGGAGGCTTAATACCCTAGGTGTATTAAGTCCATTAGTTAGCCTTATCCAAATGTCCAAGCGGGTTTATAACCCCGAGTGACACCTATTCATCCTTTATGTGCATCATTTGAAAGATAAACACACCGATTATGTGGACCACTTACTCCTAATTGGAAAACGGGTAGGATTAATTTTTTCTGTGATGCAGGAAATTATGAGTCAAGTTGCCTACCCAAAGATCGGCATGGTGTTGGACATCCCTCCCAAACTAAAGGCATGGTGGAGAAACTTAGGAGAAAGCGCACAATTCGAAGTGAGAAAGAAGCTGGGTCATTTACCGTTACTTATGGAAGTCACAGCGTGTAGGGAAATTATTGAGGCAGCAGTCACCTTTTGGGATGAAGAAAGGGCCGTATTCAGATTTGGGGAAAATGAGATGACACCATTGTTAGAAGAAATTGGAGGTTTCATAGAGAATGTGAGTTTGTTATGGAAAGGCAGACATTCTTGGCAAAGCGCTGGCATGATTATTCCAAAAAATCCCTCGATAAAAGAGTTCCTTGGAAAGTTTGGTTTTGAGAAGGAAATTGGGTTAGAGCATTTGAAAGAATCCAAAATACCCCTTGACTATCTGTTTGACATTTTTGGATGCTCGGGTGCTTTTTTACGACATCGAGAAAAGTTCTCCTCACATTCTTCTTGGAGTGAAAAGAGGGTATTCGCTTTTCGGTTTGTTTCCTCGGGCTCATAGTATTTCCCCGAGGAGCAAAACAGGAGATTCACACCCGACTTGTCATGGTTACTGATGCATTATTTAATGGCATTGATGGAAAACCATACACCATAGTGCCGATGGTTGTTGCGGATATATACCGAGCTTTAGGCCTTTGCAAGAAAGGATATAAATATTTTGAGGGATGTAATTTATTGTTGCAGTTATGGTTTATGGGGCATCTTCAAAAGATTAGTGGAAGCCAAGAGCTTTACAAGCAAAATGGTGCTAATCACATCACGTCATACACGATACCAGTGGTTGCATTCAAACATCCAAATAATGTTAAAGGATGGGGCAAGTTACTTAGCAAGCTAAACGATACCACAATCCAATGGATGTTTTCTTGGTATCCATCTGAGAATTTTGTAATTCGTGGAAAAATGCTACCTTATTTGGTTCTCATCGGGCTTCGAGGACTTCAACCATATGCTCCATTACGAGTTATGAGACAAGCCGGAAGAATGCAAGTCATACCGCAAGTTGATAACATGGATCATTATCGAATTGACTATGATAATGATAAAATTCCTTTTGCGAAGGAAATTCTCAGGATGTGGAAAAGCAAGAGAGCTATGGTCAAAGATACAATTGCACCAGATAGGTACCAAGCTGGATGTGACACTTTTTATTTAGAATGGTTACGTGCCAACCTTGAAGGTTCTGTCACAAGAGGGATTAATATGGGTGGCCGAATCAAAGATAAGGCAGCCGAAGCTGAAATCAAATACCGCCGGCTAAAAAGAAGGGTGTCCGAGTTTGAAGCAAAGCACAAGGAGCAGCATGAGAAGGAAAACAAAGAGATTGAAATGTTGAGACAACGAGAGGAGATGCAGAAGCAACAAATAGAAATGTGGAAACAACAAGCTGTAGAAATGGAGCAAAGACTCAAAGATTTGGATGGAGACCTCGAGAAGCAATTCATTGAATGCTATTGCCAAGGACTGGACGAAGGAGGAAAGCTAGCCATGGTTTACCTTGTGAAGAATCGCCAGAAAATTGATGAGGCAATCGGTGCAGCGAAAAGGCTAAGGAGAAATGAAGAACCATCCTCAGTCAACTAGATTAGAACTATGTTGTAATCTTTATTTTAATTAAGGCTATGCCATTGTAATCGTTTTAAGTTAAGGCAATTTCCCCTTTTATTTATGTACTAAGCTTGAATTATCAATGAAAGTTTGTTTTGGATGTCTAATTAAGGAGCAATGGGATGATATATAATGGTGTGTTTATCTCTCAAATTCTCGCTAGGCCTACCTCTGGCACAAAGAGGTCCCCTGCATATTAGGACACGCTTAACATTGCTTGAATTATTTGTTATATGATTTGTTTGTTACGCGATATATTTGCTTTTAAATTTAATCACCACTTACTAACATTTTCTTTATTTTTCTTTTTAAAGGTTTTTCTATTTTATTACTCCCCAAGGTTGATTTGTGTTGACTGCGAACTGGCCGAACACCCATACTTCACGAGATCGAAGGCACGAGCAGCTACCAACATGACTGGATCAAACACACCTAATATGACAGGCTTGGGACTTGTCACTGTTCAACGAGACGAACCCGAGACTTCGGACGGAAGGGAGGTTACCCTTCGTGATGAACACATCGCCCAGTTGTCGCAACAAGTGGCTAACCTGCAAGGTGAAATTGAACGGCTGCGGAACCTTACCAATCTTTCTATTAGTCTCAACACACCACTTCCTGAAGAAAGGACAAATGCACCTATCCCGCCACCTTTCCCATCTTTTGACTCATCTATCCCGGAACACCTTCCACCAAACCCTCCACTTCACAACAACAAGCAAACATCCACTAACGCACATGTTAACCCGCAACAAGCCAACCCATCGAATTTTACCACATCATATGTTTCCCAACCATCACCAGCCCAAAGCACCCCGCTAACCCAAAATCACCATGTAATGCAACACATACCGATGGCACACGCCGCTATTCCTAACATGCAGCATGTTCCACCGGTATATGTAGCGGAAGCACAACCTTTTACTACCCCTATGCCTCACCAACTTCACTCTGAAGTGTATCAATATCAGGAAGTAGAAAAAGATGTAAGGGCCAAAGCCGATGAGTACATGGCAAAGGAGATTCGTGAGTTAAAGGAAGCATTCAAAAGTCTGAAAACTGTTAGGAGTATGGAAGGTTTGGAGTATGAAGATCTATGTGTTCATCCCGATGTTGATTTACCTTCAGGATATAAAGTACCAAAATTTGACATGTTTGACGGAAAAGGAAACCCTCGAGCTCATTTGAGGTCGTATTGTGATAAGTTAGTTGGAGTGGGAAAGGATGAAGCTATCAGGATGAAGCTGTTTATAAGGAGTCTTACAGGGGAAGCCCTTGATTGGTACACAAGTCAAGACCCACAGAAATGGCGCAGCTGGAGTGTCATGGCACAAGAATTCATGGACAGATTCAGATTTAACACTGAGACCAACCCAGATAGATTCTATTTGATGACGTTGGAGAAGAAAACAACAGAATCCTTTAGAGAGTACGCCATGAGATGGAGGGCAGAAGCAGCAAGAGTCCAACCCCCGATGGGAGAGGATGAGATGACAACTACTTTTATTCGATCTCAAACGGATGCAACATATTATGAGAGATTGATAAGTATGATGGGGCAGAAATTCTCGGAAGTTGTTAGGATGGGAGACGTTATAGAGGAAGGTCTCAAATCAGGAAAGATTACAAATTTGGCAGCACTACAAGCAACAAGTAAGGCGATCCAGTCAGAAAATATTGGAGGAGCAAGTAAGAAGAAGGAAAAAGAAGTATCCGCTGTTATGACCGTCCAAGACCGCAGGCCTAACCAAATGTTAACCTACCAAAACCCGTTACCCCAACCTTTATATTATAGCCCATACACCCAAACTCCTCAATCTTACTACCAGCCTTCGCCCATTCCCTATCCTGTTTATAATGCCCAACCAACCTATTATCCACCCCGAGCACCCGCATACCAGAATCCACCGTATTACCAACCCACATATCCACCTCAACCCCGCTACCAATCACAAAACCGCCCAAATGCACCTAGACCTCGCCCGAGCTTTGAAAGAAAACCGGCCAAAACCTATAAACCCCTAGCTGAACCTTTAGCCCAGTTGTATGAAAGGTTGAAAGCTGCAGGTGTACTCCAACCTGTCCCGGGAAGAGTTCCCGATCCCCTCCCAGGATGGTATGATGGGACCAAGCGTTGTGCATATCACTCTGGTGTGACTGGACATGACACAGAAAATTGCCTTACTCTCAAAGATAAGATAGAAGAGTTGATCAAAGCAGGAACCATTCAGCTTAAGGGAGCTCCGCCGAATGTGAACAACAACCCTCTTCCAAATCACGATGATGCCGGTATTAACATGATATCTACTGATGAGGATTGGAATTTGGAAGGAATAATTGTACCAATTGAAGATGAGAAAAAGGCTGTGTCATCTGCCTTCATTGCTCCTGTCATCACAGTGCAAGTGCGAGCACCAATTGAGGTGGAAACACTCCATCTGAAACCCAGGGTCATGGCTCTAGTCTCTCAGACACCCTCATTTGAAACCAAAGCAGTTCCTTGGGACTACCAGTCTGATATAAGGAACAAAGGAAAAGCAAAATTAGTTGTAGAAGTTGCTGCTGCTGCAGGTATGACAAGATCCGGTAGGTGTTATGTTCCTGAAGAAGCATCACGAGGAACTTCAAGTAAGGACAACAACCAGAAGAAGTCCGTGACAGAAGCTGAAGTAGAAGAGTTTTGGAGAAAAATGCAGTGTAGCGGATACTCTGTTATAGACCAACTGAAGAAGACGCCGACTCAAATTTCCCTCATGTCATTATTGATGAGTTCTGATAGCCACATGAATGCTTTGGTAAAAGTACTCAATGAAGCATATGTACCAGCCGAGACAACAAGTGAACATTTGGAAACTATGGTGGCCCAAATTCTAGAATCACACAAGATTTCTTTTCACGAGGATGAATTGCCGCCTGAAGGTCTAAGTCACAACAAAGCTTTGCATCTCACTGTCAAATGCCGGGACAGGTTTGTTTCAAAGGTTTTGATTGATAATGGCTCTGCTCTCAATATATGTCCTTTCACTACCCTCAAAGCCTTGGGAGTTGACATTGGGAAAGTTCGTGAAAGTCGTGTGAATGTTAGAGCTTTCGATGGAGCGCAAAGGAGCGCCATTGGTGAAATTAACTTAGCATTGCAAATTGGGCCTGTGGAGTTTATTATTGAATTTCAAGTGTTAGATATATCTGCTACTTATAATCTACTGTTGGGAAGGCCGTGGATTCACATGGCTGGTGCAGTCCCTTCCACTTTGCACCAGAACGTGAAGTTTGTGTGGAATCACCAGGAAGTTGTGATTCATGGAGAAGCAAGCAATCCCATTTACCCGGGGAATGCGATCCCTGTCATTGAAAGTATGGAAAGGCTGGATGGAGCCACTTTCCACATTGAAGAAATTGTAACTGCTACTCGAGGTAAAGAGATAAAGTTGCCAAGTGTGCTCGTGATGGTGGCATCAGAAATGTTGAAGAACGGTTTTGAGGCTGGTCAAGGACTTGGAGCAAGGTTGCATGGAATAGTGGAACCAATTCAGTTACCAGGGCAGAACAACACCTTTGGCTTAGGGTACGAACCCACTCCGAAAGAATTCTCGGAGGCTCGTCTCAAGAAAAGTGACATTGTCCCGCCACAGCCTATCCCGCAGCTAATCCAGTCATTCCCCAAGATAGTTACTATTCATGAGTTAGGAGAAGATGCTGAAGGCGACCTCGTTGAAGGAATCAGGAACCTATTCATTGCCGACTGCAACGTGATTTTGAAGGATTGCACTGAGGCGCCAACTATTTGGGATGCCGCACCTGGAGATGTTTTGACAAATTGGACTTGTACCCCATCCCCGGTTCGCCGGGAATCTTGGTAGATGAATTATATTAGTACCTTTTTAAAACAACACGATTCAAAATTGAGGCCTGAATCGTGTCTATGATTTTATGTTGTTTGCCTCGACTTTTGGAAGCTTAAATGCAAAATCTGAATATGCCTTTTGTTTTACATCTAAATTTTTGCCTTTATTAATTTTCTTTCTTTTATTTTATTTTTCAGCAAACAAATTAATAAAAATGCCGACACCATAAATGTGACATGCAATGAAACAAGTGAACAAAATAACAAGCAAGATCTTGAAGAATATGAAGAAGATGTGCCACCTGCAGAATTAACTAAAGAACTTGAGCAGTTTGAGAACAAGTCAAAACCAAATTTGGATGAAACAGAGCTTATAAATTTGGGAAATTCGGAGTCTATAAAAGAAACAAGAATCAGTGTCCATTTGACACCATCAGAAAAGGAAGAATATGTAGGTCTTCTAAGAGAATATGTTGATGTGTTCGCTTGGTCATATGATGACATGCGTGGTTTGAGCACTAATATTGTTTCCCATAAGTTGCCAACGGATCCATCTTGTCCTCCAGTAAAGCAAAAGACAAGAAAATTCAAAACGGACTTAAGTTTGAAGATCAAAGAAGAAGTCTCCAAGCAATTTAAGGCAAATGTCATCCGAGTCACGAAGTACCCCACCTGGTTGGCCAATATAGTACCAGTCCCAAAAAAGGATGGAAAGATCAGAATATGTGTGGATTATCGGGATCTCAACAAGGCTAGTCCAAAGGATGATTTCCCACTCCCGAATATTCACATACTCATTGATAATTGTGCAAAGCACGAGTTGCAGTCATTCGTTGATTGTTTTGCCGGTTACCACCAGATTTTGATGGATGAAGATGACGCTGAGAAGACAGCATTTATCACACCTTGGGGGTGTATTGTTATCGAGTGATGCCTTTTGGACTCAAGAATGCGGGTGCTACATACATGAGAGCTATGACAACTATTTTTCATGACATGATCCATAAAGAGATTGAGGTCTATGTGGACGACGTCATCATCAAATCACGAAAGAGTTCAGATCACTTGGTAGACCTGAAAAAGTTCTTTGATAGGTTGCGGCGGTACAATCTGAAACTGAATCCCGCAAAGTGTGCATTCGGAGTTCCAGCTGGAAAACTATTAGGTTTCATTGTTAGTAGAAGGGGCATAGAGTTGGATCCTTCAAAGATAAAGGCTATCCAAGACCTGCCACCTCCAAAGAATCGGAAGGACGTGATGAGTTTCCTTGGTCGCCTTAACTACATCAGTCGTTTCATAGCCCAATCAACGGTGATTTGTGAGCCAATATTCAAGATGCTGAGGAAGGATGCCACTACCAAATGGACAGAAGAATGTCAACGATCTTTTGATAGAATCAAGGAATATTTATCTAACCCACCTGTGCTGGTACCTCCGGAACCTGGAAGGCCATTATTGTTATACATGTCCGTGTCAGATAATGCATTTGGATGTGTTTTGGGGCAACACGATGAAACTGGGAGGAAGGAGCAAGCCATATACTACTTGAGCAAGAAGTTCACACCGTATGAAGCACGGTATACTTTGTTGGAACGCACTTGTTGTGCCTTAACTTGGGTGGCACAAAAGTTAAGGCATTACTTGTCAGCATACACCACTTTTCTCATTTCCAGGATGGACCCGCTCAAATACATCTTTCAGAAACCTATGCCTACAGGAAAACTAGCAAAGTGGCAGATTTTGCTAAGTGAATTTGACATCGTGTATGTTACTCAAAAAGCCATCAAAGGACAAGCTTTAGTTGACCATCTTGCAGAAAATCCTGTGGATGAAGAATACAAGCCACTTAGGACGTACTTCCCAGATGAAGAAGTATTATTTGCGGGAGAAGACATTTCAGAAGCATATTCTGGTTGGAGAATGTTCTTTGACGGAGCAGCAAACTTCAAAGGAGTCGGAGTTGGAGCAGTTTTAGTTTCAGAATCTGGACAACATTATCCAATCTCAGCGAAACTTCGGTTTCCGTGCACCAACAACATGGCAGAATATGAGGCTTGTATACTTGGGCTTAGAATGGCTGTTGATATGAACATCCAAGAGTTGTTGGTTATAGGTGATTCAGACTTGCTGATTCATCAAGTACAAGGCGAATGGAACACAAAGAATACGAAAATCCTACCGTACTTACATTGTGTAAAGGGGTTGTGCAAGAAGTTTATCAAGGTGGACTTTAAGCATGTTCCAAGAGTTCAAAATGAGTTTGCAGATGCTTTGGCAACTTTGTCTTCAATGATTCAACATCCAGATAAAAACTATATAGATCCCATTAAGGTGAATGTGCAAGACCAACCAGCTTATTGTTTCCATGTGGATGAAGAGCCAGACGGAGAACCATGGTATTTCGACATTAAGAGATATCTCAAGACAATGGATTACCCTGAAGGAGCAACCAGTACCCAGAAGAGAACACTTAGGAGATTGGCAAATCACTTTTTCCTAAACGGCGAAATCCTATATAGGAGGACCCCAGATTTAGGATTGTTGAGGTGTGTAGATGCTAGAGAAGCAACCAAACTGATCGAAGAGATACATGCAGGGACATGTGGGCCTCACATGAATGGTTTTACTTTGGCAAAGAAAATTTTACGAGCAGGGTACTTTTGGATGAGCATGGAAACAGATTGTATTCGTTTTGTACAAAAATGTCATCAGTGTCAGATTCACGGTGATTTGATTCGAGTCCCGCCAAATGAACTCAATGTAACGAGTTCCCCTTGGCCGTTCGCAGCTTGGGGCATGGACGTCGTTGGCCCTATTGAGCCTGCCGCATCAAATGGGCATAGATTTATCTTGGTAGCTATTGATTATTTTACAAAATGGGTAGAAGCCTCTTCTTACAAGTCAATTACAAAGAAGGTGGTAGCAGATTTCGTCCGCAACAACATTGTTTGCCGATTTGGAATTCCTGAGTCAATCGTTACGGATAATGGAGCCAATCTCAATAGTGACTTGATGCAAGAAATATGTGATAAGTTCAAGATTACTCATCGAAATTCCACTCCCTACCGGCCTCAGATGAACGGAGCCGTTGAAGCGGCCAACAAGAATATTAAGAAGATATTGCGGAAGATAATTGATAACTACAGGCATTGGCATGAGAAGCTACCATTTGCTCTCCTCGGATATCGCACTACGGTCAGGACATCAACTGGGGCAACGCCTTATCTTTTGGTCTATGGAACTGAAGCCGTATTGCCAGCGGAAGTTGAAATACCATCTTTGAGGGTCATCCAGGAAGCCGAGCTGAGCAATGCGGAATGGGTGAAGAATCGATACGAACAACTAATGCTTATTGATGAGAAGAGAATGAATGCAGTTTGCCATGGTCAACTCTATCAAAATAGGATGGCTAGAGCTTTCAACAAGAAAGTGAAACCGCGTCTGTTCAAACCGGGGCAATTGGTTCTGAAGCGCATATTCCCGCACCAAAGTGAGGCTAAAGGAAAGTTTGCACCAAATTGGCAAGGTCCGTATATGGTGCATCGAGTATTGACTGGAGGAGCACTGATTCTAGCAGAAATGGATGGAGAAGTGTGGCCCAAGCCTATAAACGCAGACGCAGTCAAGAGATACTACATCTAGAGGCATATCTGCCTGTTTCTTTTCTATGAAATGTTTCTTAATGTAAATGAACTACGTTTGACCTGATTCCCGTTTAAGAGGGGATACGTAGGCAGCCCTATGGGTTCGGTCTCATCATAATAAAATTTAATATTTCCCCCAAAATTAGAAACTGGGGCAGCTTTTGAAGGCGTTGTTATGAGGAGGCATCAACTATCGACAAAGGATGGTCAAGCAAGACGAATGACGGGATTTCAAATGAGGAGGTTCACTTTGTTTCACGAGCATGTCACAATGCAAAATTCGGCAACAACTTAATTTTATAAAAATTATGCATACTTTATTTATTAAAATAGGATTTTTATCAAAATTTCTTAACTGTTCGTTCGCCAAGATTCAGTGATGGGTGGAGGTTACAAGTCCAAACAAAGTGGGAAGCGCAAGATCATCAAAGTCCAGAGCATCAAAGTCAACACGAATCAACCTTCCCCCCCAAAACTCACAATCTTTCTTTGAGTGCAGATTTTCAAGATAGAGGAAGCAGAAGAATTAATGACAGACATAAATACCAACAACCTTCGTCGAACGGTTTGAATTTCTTTATAGTATTTTATAGAAAATCACACCTTTTGAATATTGATTATCTTTAAAATCCAAACTTGAGATGTTTTCTAATTAATTTTAGAACTTTACAATATATATATACATTCGATTGACATTACTTCTTAGATGCTTTTTTTCATAAATAAATGCAAACTACATCGCACACAGCTTTAAATATATTTCACACTGACTTTTTAATGCACCGCACCATTACTTTCAAATGCACCGCGCTATTACTTTCAAATGCACCGCACCATTACTTTTAAATAAACTGCACCATTGCCTTCAAATTCATCGCACTACTGCTTTAAATGCATTGCACCATTGCTTTCAAATACACTGCAAATGCACTGCACTATTGCTTTCAAATGCACCGGCACAAATGCTTTCAAATGCATTGCACCATTATTTTTCGAATGCACCATTGCTTGCAAATTGCATAATATACTTTCAAATGCACATCACTTTTGCTTTCAAAGGCACTGCAAATGCACCGCATAAATGCTTTAAAAATTATTATATCATTGCTTGCAAATGCACAACGCAAATGCTTTCAACTGCACCGCACCATTATTTCTAAATGCGCCATACAAGAATTTTCATTATCATAAATCATCTGGCTTGGAGAACCTCATCAGTCATTTGGCTTAAACACCTCGACAACTTCATCATTTGGCTTAAATGCCTCATTTTCATCAATCATTGGCTTAAATGCCTCATTTTTATCAATCATACATAAGCCATCGCTGAAAGATACCATTTACATGAATCATTGGCTCGAAGCCTCATTTCATTAGTCATGATCAAAAATTATTTTTAACATACTTGGCTTATTTTATGATAAATTAACGGCGAGGTGCCATTTTGATAAAATTGTTTTATGATTTATGGCATTTTATATCATGTTTACTAATAACTTTACCTGGTCTATTGAGCTTAACAGGAAACTACGCAACGTGGAACTATCTCTTAGCAGTGAACTGGGACAAATTTGCTAAAGAGGAATATCAAACTCAAAAGCAAGGTCAATGATCTACTCTCTCACTCTACTCCGCCTAAGTCCCTAACACGGGATATGTAGGTAATCCAAATAATTCTAAATTCTTCATCGTATCCGCCCATATATTTCTTTTTTCAATCGATCGCTTTCATAATCTAACAAATCTCATAACTTAGCGTCATCATAACTCGATACTGGGGCAGATTTTAAAAATCAGTAAGTTCATTCAATCCTAAGGTTTCACAAAACTGTATATGGTAGAGCTCTACGCGTAGTTGTGTTATTTGCCACTATAAGTAGGAGACTACAAGTATATTTTCAATCTTATACATCCCCGTGAATTATTACCAAATCCATAATCCTATTATAACTCTTGAACTACATATGGCTTGATACCCATGAAGCCTGAGATATGTAGGCAACTCGGAACCAGGGTGCGACCATAACTTTTCCTTAACCTCCTCGTGCACATAGCTTTCCGAACATCCGTATCAATTCAGTGAGACCGCACCTTTGGTTGGAACAAAATTGGCTACTATGTCAATTTCTTTGTCCGAAAACTCTTACATCGTCTCCGGTCAAAGAGGGGCAGCTGTTGACATCAAATTTTGTCCCTCCTTCCTTAGAATAAATTTCCCTGAGCTTCTAAGTTATTAATACACCAAGTACTTTATTTTCTAGTACTATTTTCCATTTACTACTACCATTATTGGAATTAATATTATATATATTATCATGAATATTACTAACTATTCTTATATTTATATTTATTATTATCACTGTTAGTAGTTATTAGGATTGCTAGAATTATCATTGAAATTACATTCGTCATTGACATCACTACTATATTTTACCACCATAAATAAGTTTGTTGCTAAGTTATTTTAAATTCTATAGTTATAATTTTTTATTTAAATACCTATGTCATTAAAAAAAATTTTGTAATATCAATTAATAAGCTTAGGAGCTTGAAGAAGTGCAAGAAGGGAAAAATCAAAATCAAGTCTAAAAAGCCCAATAATTTCGGCCTAGTTGAGATGGTTATTTTGAATTTTAAAAGTCCAAAATCTTTCATTTTCAGTCCATTCAAATCAGCCCACATAGCAGCCCAAAACTCATATGTAACCCAAGAACCTAAAACAACTAGGGTTGCTACTCTCTCATCTTATACGTTGCCATCACCCCCTTCCCCTTTTAGTGAAATTTCAACTTTCTTCTCAGCCATGGCAGAAGCTTGCCTTGCCGATTACAAGTAATTTTGCTGTCATTTTTGAATCCCGTGACTCCTTCTCCTCCCTCTCTCTCCTCTACTATAGATTTAGTCAATACAATAGGCCAAAAGACTTTTAGCATTTTGATTTTCTGAGACTGAGGTTTGTTCAGATTTGATTCGATCTCAAACGTTTCTCTCTGACCAAATCACGTGAAGGCTTCAATGTTTGGATTCAAATGGGCAACTCGCTCTTCAAATCCCGCCCAAAAAAGTCACCCCTAAAAACCCTAACCTTTCTCTATAAATACATCTCAAATTCTACGGACGATTTCATGGTGGAAATCCCCAGATACGACCAAATACAACTCCTTAGCCGTATTATTCTTATTTCAGAACATTTCGTCCTTGTTAACTTTAATCACAAAGTGATTCGAGTCCGCTCGATTTCAGTTCAAATCTATCTATAACGAGAGAGTAGATTCGAGATCGACGTCCCGAGTTCACTGCCCAAAAATAGGTAATGTCTAACCCAGATCTATTTCGCTGATAGTATGTTGTTAATTTAGTAAATCCTGTTTTATTTTTTTTTGTTTTACTTTGACAGTGTGTGATAAGTCAGTAAACTTTTGATAATAATGTTATGTTTAAGCTACCTTTTAGGATCCTTTGTATTTGGATTTGTCTGTTTGGAATTTCATGATTAAACTACATAACTAGCAAATTGTTTTTTTTAAAGAGGATAACGATACCATGTAAAAAAAAATTATGCCTTAAGATAATTGTCTTTAGAAATCTGCTAGAAAATTATGTAGAGAAAGTCGCTCCCCTCGGCTAAGTTTAGATATTGACTTTTGAAGTTTTATGTGTAGTATAGTTCAAGTAAAAAGTGCTTTGCCATTAATTGTGGATCACTGCTACAGTTGTGCATTGAACATAATTCTGGTCTTCCTCTGTTTATGCATATCAACCATGTCTTTGGGACTCATTCATATATAAAATTATATTCTTTAGGATATCTTGTTAAGATACATCCTATTTGTCAGTTTTTTTTTAAAAGTTCTGTTTTTTTGACTGAAGTTTAAATATAAGCATTGTAGTACCAATTATACTTTTAGATTTTCTCTAATCCCCATCAAGGATCTGTTGTTATCTTTGCATAATTATTGAAGCTAAAATCCGGTTTCTATTTTCAATATGTTGTTCTTTAGGTATTAGGCTAAGGATTGACTTGTTTTGCAAATTAAAATCACATGAGATAAATCATGTATGCTCCCATCTTTTCTTAAAAGATGATGAATCATACTAAGTTTTGAAATACCTCAAATTAAAGTAGATCTTAGTTAACTTAATTCACTTTGATAAAACATTGATTCTAAACTTACACGTTTCTTCTATAAATATTGACATCTTATTTCTACTGTTGAATATTGTAAAATATGTCTTTACCTACTCACATTTGAATAATCTTTTATTTGATGCTTATAGAGTGGATTTAAAACTTTATATGGATACTGAATAAGAATATTTACTTTCGAAAAGAAGTAAGCATTCTTCTTAATGATTTCATGCTATTTAATTTTGAAAAGTGGTTGCCCCCTTTCATTCCTGGTTAGAAGATAACACAAGCATATATCTGTCAGTATTAGGATTTCAAGTTGTATTTTTCCTTTTTGTACTTAATCTTTCTTGATTACTTTTCGAATTTTTGTTACTGCTTATCCCTCTTAACTTTCGCATTTTTTTCTTTCTTTGTTTTGCATGAACACATCGGAGCTGCGAGGAGTCTCTTTTGTAGACTCAATGTTGCTGCCCGGACCGATACCAGCAACTCGTCTTCATTCTTCCTCACGCCGCTCTCTCGCCCTCTCAAAATGCATTCGAACATAAAATTGAAAGAGAGCGAGGGAATAGTTACTATAATTTCCTTATTATTGCCTTGTGAATTTTTATCTGGCACTTACTTGGTGGTAGTGATGTGCTTGATGAAGTTTACAACTATTTTATTAGTTCTTACTGAGTTAAAATTCAGCTTCCTTGGACGGGTAGAACTTGACGCTCGTTGATAACAATTTTCTTTAGATTTGGATATACTGGAGGCTTCGTCTTTTTTAAAAAAATAAAAAAAAATAAAAAACAAATGAAAAACAAGTTCTTTACAAAAGGAAGTATATCAGATTATCTTTAGCACCTTTGCTTTAAATAAAAAGGAAGCCTTTCATGTTAAGTTTCGTGGCCTTCACAAATAGTCTCAAATGTTATTTTTTTTAAATTCACCAAGTCCACAAAATTATTGCTTCTTAATTAATCACCTAGTTTCAGCATGATCAGTCTATCCATTTACAACCTTTTTAAGCTATTATATTTAATCTTAGTGTTTACACTTTGCCTTAATTAACTTTAGTCTAGTGAGTTAACCATTTTAAAATGGATCGTAAAAGATGCCTTGAAACCTTCCCTTTAGATTAATTGAACCCTTACCTAGAATCTTTAGGTTGAATAGACCATTAACGGAGTCATACTTTATTTTAGTCAACTTTGGTGTCCTAATTCACCTTACAAATAATTAGGTGGCGATTCTTTAACTTTAATTAAAATTTGAAATGGCCTATGTGTTATACCTGATTCCTTGGTCTAGACATCTAAAGTTTTCTGACAATGTCATTTCTTACGTATCAAATTTAAAAAAAAAAAAAAAAAAAAAAACTTAAAAGATAATATTTTCAAAGCTAAAAGATTTTCAAAATCTTAAAAGGCAGTAACCTATTTCTTTAAAAAACGTTTTCCTCCAAATGCTAGTTCCACTCGTCTTTTTTTATCAAGTCTAGGTCTTTCTTTAAATAATTGTTAACAATAGAAAAAATAGCTTTCCATGTACTAGCTTTTTTAACGTTTAGGTCTAAGACTCTTAGTCTTAATTATCTTATGTCCGGTCGGTTAATCATGTTAATATGAATCTTAAAGGGTGCCTTAAAAACCTTCCCTTTAGATTAACTGAACTCTTACCTAGAATCTTCAGGTTAAGCAGACCACTAACAGAGTTATACGTTAAATTACTGTAATCAACGTTAGGTGTCCTAATTCACCATAATTAATTAGGTGGCGACTCTTTAACCTTAATTAAACCTCAGAATCGCTAATACGTTGTACTCTAATTTGACCTGGTTTAAATGGGATATAACATCCCCAAATATTCAATGAGGCGAATGTTTCTCTCTCTAACAATGATGTAAGGTAATCAAACGTGGGAATATATAAAGCTTTCTTGGATATAACGTAGGAAAGATTTAGACCAACAACGAATCGAATCTTTTGTAAAGACAATGTTTGTAGTTACTTGAGAGTCAACTTTTCAACAGAGAGTTATCATATATAATATTACATGCCTTTCCCTTCTCTCTATATTCCTACTTATATAGGACATATCCCTTACCTAACTAAAAGTACAAGTAGAGAAAATATTTTGTAGAATATTTCTTTGAAATATCTTATTACTAAACTAGCCGTTTGGGCCAATCTGAGTGTTCGACTTCGACCCTAGATGCACGGCTCGCCAATGTTACTTCTCAAGCATGACCTCGGCCTAATCAACTCTTAGTTTCCCTTTTTAGACCAGATTCCTTTGATAGGGTTTTGACCCATACAGTTATGACAATAAAAGCTTACTACAAAACTAAGAATATTTTTGTGCTAGAGCCTCGTTGCTTTGACTCTTCACGATTTAGTTTTTCAATTTCTCTTTTTTATCTTTGAGTTAAATTTTAGATCTGATTGTTTAAGTTTGTTAGTTGTTTGGATTCGGTATTGCTCAAATTGATTGAAAATATGAAAAGGAGTTCAAAACTTAGTTGTGGAGAATTTGTAGTAGATTTGAGCTTGATTTGAGTTAAATTTCATAAGACGCTCAAGTAAGAAGCCAAAGTCAGTTTTTGTATAATATGTATAATAGTGTATAAATACCTCTTATACAATATTATACACTTTTATACAAACATATGCAGACAAACTTCTTTCATGATTTTTAGTTGCAAATCTTGTTTAAAACCATACCAAATTTCCATTAAATGACTTCAAATTTTATATACAATCTCCATATATTATTAATAGGTCTAATTAGTGCCCAACTCCAAATTTCTCATAAGATCATTCGAAATTTAAACCCATTTATTTAAGCTTGTTCAACAATGGTGAACTAATCCAAATCTTTATTAACAACAACAACAACAACTACCCAGTATGTTCCCACAAAGTGGGGTCTGGGAGGGTAATACGTACACAGGCCTTACCCCTACCCGAAAGGGTAGAGAGGCAAATCTTTATTAAATGAATTCAAATTTTTTATACAACTCTCTTATACTATTTCTAACAAGTCGAAACAACATCCACTCCAAAAGTCCAAATTTCTTATAAAGCCAGAATTGAAATTGAAAATCACTTATTTAGGCTTGTTCAACAATGGCGAAAAATCTTAAAAAACTAATTTTTACCACCCAAAATGAAAATAGCGTTTGAGCCACAATTACTAATTTGAAGATTAGTGTCACGTTCCAACTTTTCCTCACGTTTGGGTGCCGTGATGACACCTAGTCTTAGGGACTAGGTAAGCCTAACACAAGCTGAAATACTACAATAATAAATGAAATTTAACGGTCTTAAAGCAAAAATCTCTACAAAATTTGTAATTGTGGTATTTCAACATGAGTTAGACTTACCTAGTTTCTAAAACTAGGTGCCATCACAGTACCCAAAGGGAGGAAAAATGGGTCTTAACAATTAGATTAAAAGCTTGAGTATTTTAGAAAATAATACGTATTAAATAGTAATTTTGAAAACATATTTGGGATAGAATATTGTATTTTATTCTATTATTTCTGGAATATAAGCACCGTATGTATGTGACCGTATGTATGTGAGTTATATTTATGTGTAGTTCCTCCATAACTAATTGCTTTCTATAATTTGAAAAAAGCGAAAAGTTGAGGACACTCTCACTCTCCAGTTCACCCTTTCCCGCTTTTCCTCGCATTCCATCAAAACCTTTACTATCTTTCTTTATTCACTGTGCAGTTTGAAGCAATTCTCTCCTTTACCGGTTATAATGCTGCACGAAATCTTAGTGGCGCTGTTGGGTTACACCGGAGATCTCATCATCGACGCAAGAGAACACCAAGATGATTCTACCTACAGTATTCCCTTGTCACCAGATGCACCCATCTCTCAGGAACCCACCTTTAAGCTTGCCCCTGATCTCTCCTTCGTTCAACCCAGTGAAAGGTTTTCAATTTATTCTCTCCTGTTACTTTTTTATTCTATGCGTAGTATAATTCATTCGTCAGTGGAAAATGTATGGCAACCAACTTTTAGCCCAATTTTGGTTATGTTTGCAATTAAACTAGTCCAAATGGAGTGAAATAGATACTGAGGATTCATATAGCTAGCCTGAACTAGTTTTATTGGGAGGTCGTAGTTTTCCCCCCTTTTTTGTAAACATTGAAAGCATTCATTTCCTTTTAATGGTTTAAAGATATAGAACCCTCACTACTTTATGAAACATCTGCATATCTAGCTAAACAGTGTATTATGTGGTTTTCGTCCTTTAGTTCATATAATTGTTCCTGCCGATCTTGGGATTTATATATAACATTTTGGGTTGTAACCTGTAGGTGCTTCTTTTGATTTAATCATATATATGCTCCTATAATATCTAGGGGCCTTTGATGTATTATGTTTAAAATTATTGGGCTGTGGAGTGCAGGTATTTCATGTAGTTTGGGTTTGGGTGCAGGGATGTCATTGAGAGGATTATCACTCTAGGATTTTACTATAGGGAGCTAGAGCGCTTTGCAGCCAAGTCTCGTGATTTAAGTTGGATTAGGTCCGCTTATGAGTCACCTCTGTCGAGGACATCCCAGCTATTGAAAGGGAAGACAGTGAAGCAAAGTGTGTACAGGAGGGCCATTGCGAATGGTATTGTTGAGGTGTTATCAGTTTATAGGTCTGCTGTTCTACATATTGAGCAAAAGTTACTGTCTGATTCACCACCTATCTTGGCAACGCTTACTCAAGGCCTCAATAAGGTGGGTTGTTAGTTTGTTCCCTATGATGTACTACTGTGTTATGATTATTTCTTTGCTTACTGATCATATTATTGATGAATATTTGTCTACAGCAAGCAAAAGCAGAAATGTAAACAATCACTTTAATATGTTGCCGTGGAATTCTGAATTTGAATCAGTAGATCTGTATGAGGGTTGTTCTTTTTCATTTGTTTAACCTTATAGGATACTAAAAACTGGGATGGGAAACTGTTGGATTGGCTGGTTGCGTTGGCTGTATCAAGTTTTTTCTTGCATGTTTCTTCTGGTACATTGTTCTTTGTTTCTTTATTCTAGTCAACTGTAAGTGAACTTGGCTGATTTTATAGTTTTCTGTTTTTTTTGTTTTTCTTTTTATGTATAGCTTATGCCTTCTTCCTGAATCTGCACTTCTCTGCTTTTCACTAATTTTTGTTACTTCATGATGTGGCACTTCTTTTGCTCTGATCAAGACTTGATGGTGCTTCCTCAAGTTTCATATTATTCTTGTTGCCCGTATTTTTCCACCCTTGATTTTCTTGATGTTCCTACTTCAATACATTCAATGACTTGCTTTTGTTCCTTGAGTGTCTCACTAACATATCTTATTTCAGTTCTTTGTTATTTTGCCTCCTCTTTTTGAGCTGATTCTAGAGATTGAACGTGATAACATTCATGGAGGAAAACTTCTCAACCTTTTACACAAACGCTGCCACTGTGGGGTTCCGGAACTACAAACATGCATTCAGAGGTGAGCATTTAAAAACTTTATCACATTCTTTTGCTGTCTCACGTTTCTTCTTTCTTTTTTCGTGGCTTATCTATTTGTCGTGGTTGTTGCCATACTCCTCAAAAGTTTCTTGCACGTCTGGTCTTTGAATACTGTGCAAGAGGTTGTACAATTTGTATTTTCCTTCTGGTAAGGCATTCAGATGTCTTCACAGAAATACACCAACCCATGTGGCATTTTGCGGGGAATTTAAATTGATATCATTAGTCAAGATTGGTCCTTTACTAGTACTTGTGTCAACGTGGGTACCTGACCTGCCCCTTACTGGTGCTTGTATTGGTTTATCTGCCTGTTCTCCGTCCCCTTCCAAAACTTTCCAAATTAAAAGTAACAGAGTGTTATTTACTCCACTTGTTCGACTGTTGAAAGCACTATGATGGAGCTAGGTCATCACTGTTTCCTGTATCCTCAAGAACTGATGTGGGAAGGTATCGCTGTCTAGATAAGTTATTCTGCTTAATATTTTCTTTTATTGTTGTTTGTTTTCTGAATATGATCGAGAACCTCATGACCAAGATATGATTGAAGATGAGAGAGTTGAATGGGTTAGAGATGCTTTTGATAAATTAGTCGTTTGGAAGTGAAAAAGTGGCTTCCGTTTACTGGTAATGACTTATACTCAAAGTGGTCATTGATTGAGCGAACCTAACAAAGTAAAACAGCACATTTGATTTGAAAGTTGATTGAGTTTACTGGTCTCAGGAATGTTTTCAAAATAGCGCCTTAGAATTTACGTGTGCTTATCTTTTTTTCTGTCATTGAGGATGCCAATGTTTTCTCTCCCTGCAAGAATGTAGCCATCCATTGGATTCTTTTTCTTACTATTTAATTTGATTAACTTGGAAACGAATTATTCTTTCTGGAATAAGAAGCTGTAAATTCTATGATGGTTACTCTGCTAGTACAGTGGCTTATGGATCCAAAATAACGATTGTTCTCTTCGTTACATGCATTTTCCCTTTTTTCTCTTTCTTTTTCCTTGAAGCATAGGCTCCTCTGGCATGGGCATCAGGTCATGTATAATCAGCTTGCTTCTTGGTTGGTTTATGGAATTCTTCATGATCCATATCAAGAATTCTACATCAGCAGGTAAGCCCTGAGAAGGGTGTCTTTAATTCTGTTTGATAATTTTACGCTTGCTGTAGCATTTGATATTTAATCAAAGTTTACTTAGTAATAGGTAACGGTCCATAGCTTGATGCTGACTGTTCGGTTAAGGACTTATGAAAGTGAGTTGTGTGTTTCAGTAGATCCCCCAATTTGCATAGAACTTATCATACTGTCCGGTTCGTTTTCCTTGTGCCGAGGGTCTTCAGAAGCAGAAGCAGCCTCTCTATCTTCATAAGGTAGAGGTAAGGTCTGTGTACACACTACCCTCCCCGGGCCTACTTGTGGGATTACACTGAGTCTGTTGTTGTTGTTGTTTGTTATCATACTGTTTGGTACTTGAAATTTTTTTCGAGCAGCTACTTATTCACAAGGCTTCACCCGTGCATATAGTAGAACACGTTCGTCTTTCTAGAATGACATGATTTTATCATCAAGTTAAATGAATGATTGCTTCTCGTCTTAGAAGAACCAAACATGTTAGTCAGTGTAGTCGAGTCGGTCTTACGTGTATCATAATGTTAGATAATGGACATTCATTTTATGTCACTAGAATGTCCTGTAACTTGGTGCATGATGGACATTCATTTTATGTCACTATAATGTCCTATAACTTTTCTAATAGTGACATGTAACATATCTAAGTAAGTTGTGATTATGTCTTAGTCAGGACGACAAAGACTCTGAGCAGGAATCAGCTCCACATTTGCTTGAGAAACTGACACGCTTGTCAATTGGCGATTCATCTTTAAGTGATTGGCACTTGGGCTTCCATATTTCTTTGGTATGTTTTGCATTGTTCATTTTGTTGCCTCTATATATAAAGTACCCCCCTGTCCAAAACTTTGTTTCCTACTTTATTTAATCAGCTTTCCCAAAATTATGTCCAGTTTCCTAGAAAGGAAGCTTTTCTTGCACACTTACTCAGCATTTTCCTTGAAAGAGATATCATATTTATTGGGAAACTGGTTCGGATTCTTCAATAAGTTAATTTTATCTCCAATTCTAACGCCACATTTCGTCTTAATAATAGTGCCCAGTCTAAAGTGGACAGATAAAATTGGATGAATGGAGTGTTTGCTACTTCATGTTTTTCCTTTGGATTTGTACTCTAACATTTCATTTTTTCTGGTTGTCGTCTATGAATGTTTCTCTATTATTGCCCTTGTAAAATGTCTTGTTTCTGATCTCGAGATATATTTCTGTTAAGTAGTTAGTCATGTATAGTGTCCCATGTCGGGAAGTAGATACCTATTATTACGTAATCACTGTATATAAATAGGGTTGTATAACACTTTAATTAATAATAAGATTTCTCTCCTGTGCATTCTTACATGGTATCAAAGCTAGCATGAGAGATTCATCGCTGTGCAAAAATACCAGCGACTTTGGGAAAAGAACAAAAAAAAAAAAAATAGCCACTGCGCTAATTCTGGTGGCTGTCCGGCGTCAGTCTTTTTTTGTTGGTGTTGTGCAAAAACCTACACCACCACAAGGTTAAGAATCTTTCGGCGAGCAAACCCTGGCAGGAATCTCCGGCAAAGGAGATCTCATGCACTCACACTCTCCTTAAGAAGTGAGAGATCTGCCGGCATGTCTATCCCACGCGCCGGCGCGTGCAGCTATTTCTAGCCATTTTCTGGCAGACCTTCTTGAGGAAAGTTTGGTTGCGAGGTGTTTCCGAGTTCACCCATCCAGGTTACACCAAAAACCGACGGTTTTTTATTTTTCCGATGTGAACAATGAGTTTTCTGGCGAGAACAATAATTCCAGAAACATTTGTGCTTTTTCCGATGCAATATTTTTTTGATAAGGTAAATTATATTAATCAAAAGGGAGAAAATTCCCGTACAAGAAGTATACCAAAAAGTAGAGAATTTACATCAGAACATGATTCTCTACAAAAGACACTCAACTTCTATACAAGTAGGGGCTATATGAGTGCACCAAAAAGCGATCAAAGATAAAAGACTATTCTTAAGATGTGAAAAAGGAGACTCAATCCCCTCAAAAGCTCTCTTATTTCTCTTCCCCCAAAACTATCTACATGAGAGCTAACGGGGCGAACTTCCACGCCTTTTACAATATTATAATGACATTCGTATCAGAAGCCTTTAACTCACAATCCGTTGGATCCAATGCATTGAATTCAATCCAGATGGTTTCTTTACCGTACTATATTGAGTTACTTTAGTATAAGCATATAAATAGACATCTTCAGGGATAGCTTCCGTTGTTCAAATAGATAGTAGCGTGACTCGTGTCTTCCAATCTTCAACCTCTGAGTCTTGGATCATTGATTCAGGTGTATTTGATCATATTTCTGATCATATTTCTGGAAAAAAACTCTTTTCACTAGTATTTCGTCTTTTCAATCTCTTCCAACAGTCACAATGGCCAATGGGTCTCAAACCATGGCAACTGCAATAGGTCAAGCAAGCCCACTTCCTTCCTTACTTGTAGATTCAATTCTTTATGTTCCCAATAGTTCTTTTAATCTCATAGCCGTTAGTCACTTAGCCAAATCACTTAAATGCGTTGTTTTTTCTCTCGATGACCTTGTTTTTATACAGGAACGCAGTATGTGGCGGATCATCGGTACCGGGCGTGAATCAGATAGACTCTATTACTTTATCCTTGCAAAATCACATGGACTCATATTTTGTCTTCCTTCAATAACTTGTCTTGTTACCGATGCACCATATCTGTCACATAAATGGTTGGGACATCCCAGTTTGTCAAAACTTCAGAAAATAGTACCTCGTTTATTTCACTTGTCCACTTTAGAATGTGAGTCATGTCAGCTCGGTAAGCATACCTGCTCCCATTTCCCTCGGCGTCTTGATAATTAGCATTGTCACTTTTCACTGTAGTCCATTCAGATGTTCGGGGTCCTAGTCGAGTCAGTTCTACCTTGGGATTCCTCTACTTTGTTAGTTTCATTGATGATTATTTCAGGTGCACTTGGATATTTTTGATGAAAAATCGGTCTGGGTTGTTTGCTATTTTCCCGGACCTTCTACGCTGAAATTCAAATCAATTTTAGGTTTCTATCCGCATATTTTGTAGTGATAATGCCCCAGAGTATTTGTCTTCCCCATTTCAGCAATTTATGAACTCTCATGGGATTATTCATCTAACATCTTGTTCATACACTCAACAAAATGGGGTAGCTGAAAGAAAGAATAAACATCTTATTGAAATTGCTCGTAGCCTACTTATCCAAAATCATGTTCCGTTGCGTTTTTGGGGAGATGCAATTGTTACGTCTTGCTATCTTATTAATCGTATGTCATCTTCAGCTATCCAAAATCAAGTTCCATTCTCTGTACTGTTTCCCCATTTACCTTTGTTCTCTCTTCCCCCCGAGTCTTTGGAGGCACATGTTTTGCTCATAATCTTACTCATAGGAAAAGATAAGTTAACTCCTCGTGCTCTTAAGTGCGTATTTCTGGGTTAGTCGAGAACGCAAAAGGGGTGCCGATGCTACTCTCTTGACCTCTAACGGTACCTTATGTACGCTTATGTTACCTTCTTTGAAACCCAATCATACCTCACAGGTCCAGGTAATCTCTTAGATATTTCTGAGGTGCTACCAGTTTCATCTTTTGGAGATTCATTCACTATCTCTCATTCATCTTCCTTTACAACTCCAGTTGCAGCTCCACCACCTACAGCTACAGTTGCAGCTCCACCACCTATAGCTCCAATTCCAACCCCTATAGCTCTAGTTCTACCACCTAGTCCAGTTCAACCTTGCAGTTCCACCATTCTTGACTTACCATCGTCGTCCATGTCCAGCATGAGGGCAGGTGATTCACGTCCTACATTAGATTCTGCACCTGCTGTGGACTTGTTTCCTCTCAGTCAACCAATTGCACTCCGCAAAGGTGTACGATCCATACCTAATCCTAATCCAATTATGTCGGTTTAAATTATCATCGTCTGTCATCACCTCATTATGCTTTTATATCATCTTTATCCACTGTTTCTATCCCTAAGTCTACATGTGAGGCACTATCTCATCCAGGATGGTGACAAGCTATGATTGAGGAGTTGTCTGCTTTACATGCGAGTGACACACTTGGGAGCTTGTTCCTCTTCCTTCAAGTAAGTTTATTGTTGGTTGTCGTTGGGTATATACAGTCAAAGTCGGCCCGGATGGCCAGGTTGAACGACTTAAGGCTCGTCTTGTTGCAAAATGATACACTTAGATTTTTGGGTTTGATTATAGTGATTCTTTCTCTCTCGCGGCTAAGTAGCATTTGTTCGTCTCTTTTTGTCCATTGCTGTTGTACGTCATTGGCCTCTTTATCAGTTAGACACTAAGAATGCTTTTCTCCACGGTGATCTTGAGGAAGAAGTTTATATGGAGCAACCACCTGGTTTTATTGCTTAGGGAGAGTCTTGTATGCCGATTGCGCAGGTCACCATATGGTTTGAAACAGTTTCCTCGAGCTTTTAGTACACTTATTCAAGATTTCGGCATGACTCGTAGTGAAGCTGATGACTCCGTGTTTTATTGGCATTCTGCTCCTAATCTGTGTATTTATCTGGTGGTTTATGTTGATGATATTGTTATTACTAGCAGTGATTAGGATGGTATTACTAATCTGAAGCAGCATCTCTTTTAGCATCCAAACTAAGGATCTGGGCAGATTGAAGTATTTTCTAGGTATTGAGGTCGCTCAGTCTAGCTCAGGTATTATTATTTTACAGCGGAAGTGTGCCTTAGACATTCCTGAGGAGATTGGAATGATGGGTTGCAGACCTGTTGACACTCTGGATCCGTATGCTAAGCCTCTGCCTGGATAAGGGGAGCCTCTTAGAGATCGTATGAGATATAGGAGGTTGGTTGGCAAATTCAATTACCTTACAGTGAGTAGACCAGACTTTTCTTTTCGGTGAGTGTTGTAAGTCATATTCTCCCCGTGATAGCCACTAGGATGCAGTTGTTCACATTTTTTGGTATATAAAGTCACCTCCAGGCAAATGGTTACTATTCGAAGATCGAGGCCACGAGCAGATTGTTGGGTACACAGATGCCGATTGAGCAAGATCACTTTCTGATAGACGTTCTACGTCTGGATATTGTGTTCTAGTAGGAGATAATTTGGTTTCTTGAAAGAGCAAGAAATAGAATGTAGTTGCTCGATCTGGCGCCGAAGCTGAATATCGAGCCATGGCTGGCAATGTATGAGCTAGTTTCGGTCAAGCAATTGCTCAAGGAGTTGAAGTTCGGAGAAATCAACAAGATGGAACTGGCATGTGATAATCAAGCTGCTCTTCATATTGCGTCAAATTCGGTGTTCCAAGAGAGGACTAAACACATTGAGATCGACTGTCACTTTGTCAGAAAAAAGATACTCTCAAGAGATATTGTTACAAAATTTGTAAAGTCGACTGATCAGCTAGTAGATATTTTCACTAAGTCTCTTACTGGTTCTCGTATTAGTAACATATGTAACAAGCTTGGTACATATGATTTATATGCACCGGCTTGAGGAGGAGTCTTAAGTAGTTAGTCATGTATAGTGTCCTACATCGGGAAGTAGGTACCTATTATTATGTAATCACCCTATATAAATAGGGTTGTACGATACTTTAATTAATATTAAGATTTTTCTCCTGCGTTTTCACAATTTCCATAGACGTGTCTTTAGTCTTACGCATCTCATAGTTCTTTGACGAAACAATTGAGAGCCCCATGTGTATTTAGCATAGCAACCATTCAGAAACTCTAGTTTTCTGACATTTTGTCTTCTTTATGATGTATATATGATTAGGGAATGGAACTGGTTCATTAAAGAATTTATTAGTGTTTTTGGATGTGCTAAGAAATTTGTAACTGGAAGTATGCTGTTATAGGTGTTGTCTGATCTTGGAAGTATGCTGTTATAGGATCTTGGTGTAATCTTATGTACCATCTTGGTACTTTTATCAATAAAATCTTCACCTTATAATAAAAAATGAATCTATTAGTCCTGCTTTATTTATTATTTAGGTGAATCCAGGAAGATACTAAATTCATAAGTTTGATTGTGCAATATGATTTATACTAGCTTCTGTCATGTATGTTTACATTGTTCACTTGTTATTCAGGTGCAAATTCAAAGATCTTATCTATAACATTCTCGTGAGACATGTCTGAAAAATATTTTAGTTTACCTTTGCAATTCTATTGCACAAATTTTAAAACTAGTATTGTGAATAAAGTTAGAAAGATGTTCTATTGCTCATGAAGAAAGGCGGTAGGTGGGCTTAAATAAGCAATATAGGAATTTATTTCTCTATATCAATTCTTCGATACTGACTACAAGAAAATTTTTCTTTTCCATTTGCTGGAACAAGGACTGATATAACAAGAAAATCATCATTTCATTGTTGAAATATGAGTCATTCTTCTTTCCCAGCTTACTTTATCACATTCCCTGTTATTCTTGGTCCTCTTGTGCCGTAACCCTCCACCATTATGTATTCTCGTTGCTCCCTCTCCTTCTCTCTGCTTCACATGGAATGAGCAGATTTTGCCATCAGCCTACATACATCATTTAAGCTATTTGTACACTCTCTTCCATGCAGGATATGCTGCCAGAGTATATTACCATGCATGTTGCAGAATCAATTCTTTTTGCAGGAAAAGCTGTTAGGGTTCTTCGCAATCCAAGTCCCAGTTTCCAATTAAAGGATGGTTCATCTCATCAGCAAATACAAAGAGGATCTCAAAGGACCCAAGGATATACAACGACGATATCTTTCCAGAATAACTCCTTGAATAATAAGTTAATCGGAGAAGATTTACTCCCACAGGCAGAGGCTGACAAGATTGAATCTCTGATTCAACACTTAAAGGTCTTTTATTCAATAAGCTTCTCAGTCTTTAATATTGATATGTGCGATATATCTTCTTTGGCACATGTATTCAAGCTTTGAACCTTTTTTAACCTGCTCCTGATGGATTTATCCCTCCTGAAGCTAAGTGCACGTTCTATCTATTGTTTGGCCTAAATTTAAAACTCTCTCATTTGTAGGAGTCGTCTGAATTCCACAAAAGATCATTCAAGAATGCCATTGATACAATAAAAGCAGTTGCAGCTAGTCATCTGTGGCAGGTGCAATTGCATACTGTACCATTTCTTCCCTTGCTGCAGAAAATGCACTTACGAATCATTTCTGTTTGCAGCTTGTTGTTGTGCGTGCCGACTTAAATGGGCACTTGAAGGCTCTTAAAGACTATTTTCTTTTAGAAAAAGGTGATTTCTTCCAGGTAAAGGAAACTGACTTCTACAACTTATGTTTCACAGGTTGTCAATGATATCATGTTCTCCTGATGTTTTTTTTTCAATTTTTGGGACAGCTCAGCGAGAAAGTTGCATAATTCAGTTAAAGATCAATAGAAGGGAGCATTTTATGTTTTATACCAGTATTCTGAATAATCTACTTGGCTACTGTTTTTATCTCCAAAGCCTAGGGTTTTTTAACCTAACTTAAACATGCTGAAGGTGCTTATGAAGGAAATATTAGTATCATCCAGATGCTCTTGAAGATTTTCTGGATAATAAAATTTGTTATTGTATATAAATAAAAGTCATGCTGATGTGAAATACATTCATTGACAAAATATAACTACCTATGTATATTAATAGGCAGCAAAAATTAGCAATTTCATCAGTTAGTAGTCATGAACTTCCATATGCTTGTGATTTTTAATTATTTCTATATTCTATTGGTGGAAAGGACATAGGCACTAATTGATGCAACATAAGTAGAGCTAATTTCTTATGTCGTGGCTCAGCTGTATTTAACTTGCATTTGTTGTAAATGTGTGAGAAGTAAGTGTAGGTGACTAATGAATATGCCATAATGAGCTAGTACTATTCTAGCTGTATACATTAAGAGCATGTGCTTTTTGAGAGCTATTCCTTTTAATGATTTTTGCAAATGAAGTTTTTGTTTCTTCAGTAGTACTGACAAAAGGTATTTCTGACAGAGTTTCCTTGAGGAGAGTCGCCAACTGATGCGTTTACCACCTCGCCAATCTACTGCAGAAGCGGATCTTGTGGTCCCATTTCAACTAGTAGGTTTTGTATAGGACAATAATGCTTGTATCGACTACTGCCTTTTGTTTTTTGTATTTATCTGTTGTCTTGCATTCAGCATTTCAACTCCAAAATTTTTTTTACATTTTACATACTGGTTCTTTTCTTTCTTGTCTGGCCTCATTAAAAGGTAACTGATGTTGGTTGCCTGAAGAGCAATCCATGATTTTGAGAAGTTTGGTTGAATGGTTATTGATATGCTGAGGTCTTTGATAAGTTGTCTATAAGAAGGCTATTGTGTTTCTTCAACCCAAAAAGAAAAATCACAATATAGAAGGCTGTTGTGTTGTTCTAAATGCTTCTTTATTTTTTTGTTTATTTTCAACCAAATTTGGAGTGTAATGGCAGAGGCAGAATTTTGTTTGTCCAGTTGCTTCTTTGCTCTTGGCTTGGCATGGTTTTTGTCGTGGTTTGCAATCATTAAAGATATCTAAAGTCTTGAACTACCTTGGTTACATTGCAGGCTGCTTTAAAGACAATTGGTGAAGAGGACAAGTACTTTTCAAGGGTGTCTTTGCGGTAAGATTATAATTTGGTTTCTTATATTTTAAATGTCTAAACAGTTTATGTCACATTAACTTTTCCTAATGTAGGATGCCATCATTTGGAATTGCTTTAAAACCCTCAACAGTTGATCTGCCCAAGGTAAAAGTGAATAAAGATGGAGACTCAGTAGGGCAAGCAGATGCATCTTTGGAGGTGGCCCTTGATGGATGGGATGGCATTTCCCTTGAATATTCTATTAACTGGCCATTGCAGCTGTTTGTTACGCCGGAAGTGCTATCCAAGTAATATTTACAGCTGCCATGAAATCTAAATCTTTTTAAATCCAAATAGTGAACATAGAAGAGGAAATATTTCTCTCATTTGAAAAACAATTTTTGGGTATATGGTTTTTCTAATGGCATAATGTCTTGGATGACCACCCAGAATATCTTTAGTAACAACCTACCAGAATAAAATGAGGATGTGAACAGGAACGATACATGGACATTGTTGTTTGCTAAAACCTTTAGCAACTACTCTTTTTTATTAACTGCTGCATTAGGTATCAAAGGATATTCCAGTATCTGCTCCGTCTTAAGAGGACGCAAATGGAGTTGGAAAAATCATGGGCTTTTGCTATGCATCAAGATCATTTTGACTTTGCTAAACTTCGAAATGACTCTAGAAAGTCATTTGTCTCTCAGCATCGAAGGCAACGCCTTAGACCAATGTGGCATGTTAGAGAGCACATGGCCTTCTTGATCAGAAATCTTCAATTCTATATTCAGGTATTTCCTGTAAGATATCTGTGTGCATCCTGTCAGTTATCATTGCTTAATAGATGATCCAACTTTCTTAACCAACTGCTTTCTCGTGTAATAGATTTAATGTTAAAAGGCTCTTCTTTGAAGTGATAAATTTCCACGATCACATGAATATATGTGCTATGATATAGTAAACTAATCAGGCAGTTCGCTTCTTTCATTTCCTTCAGCAGAAAATAGACTCTTGAAGCTCAGAACTGGGCTTATTTTCATGGACCTGCATATGATTGAATGTTTGAACTTTTTACATCCACATTCCCTGTCCTATACTTAAGAATTTTGATAACTTATAGCTTGCAGAAAGGTTGTTTCCTTGACAATTCTTACATATGATGAAGCAATTACAAGAAGGTTCTCTGTTAGACAACCTTGAAAGTCTTGTCTCTTTGTTGTCTTCTGCCATAATGACTTTGCAAAAACCTAAAAACACATTTAATTTCTCAGGTGGATGTGATAGAATCTCAATGGAACATTTTGCAATCTCATATTCAGAATTCTCATGATTTCACGGAACTTGTGGGCTTCCATCAAGAGTAAGTAATTGGACATTTCGACATGTACTATGCTGCCTGTAAACTATTCAATAGTGATTGCTACTGCTGCTATCAGTGCCTTTCGGAATTTAAAATTTCTATGTATTGTTGAATCTTCCTAGTTCTACACTGTTGCTCTATGCTTCTTAGAATTCTCTTGTCCTTTTCAGGTGTATATTGTCAAAGATTATCACAGCTAATTTGTTCTCGAAACATTAATCTGCAACAACAACAACAACAACCACCCAGTATATTCCCACAAGGTGGGGTCTGGGGAGGGTAATATGTAGACAGGCCTTATCTCTACCCGAGAGGGCAGAGAGGCTGTTTCCAGTCGACCCTCGGCGCATGGAAAAGAAAGGCAAACAAATAAAACAAAACAAAAACCGCATTAGTTATTCCAACATACAACACATAAAAATTATCTAAACATAAGAGACATATGTATCATAAATAAGCAGGCATGCAATGATATTAAAACATCAACTACCAGAAATGACTACCATAAGAGAACACATACTAATCATCTATGGCGGCCCTACCACGCCTCACCCACCCCGGGGAAGGAGTACGAAAAATCTAGAAGCTCCTATCCTACAACCCTGATACTAGACCTCCAAACTTTCCTATCAAGGGTCATGTCCTCGGAAATACACATCCTGGCCATGTCCTGTCTAATTACCTCTCCCCAGTATCTCTTAGGCCTCCCTCTGCCTCGCCTCACACCGACCACCGCTAGCCGTTCACAACTCCTTACCGGGGCATCGGGGCTTCTCCTCCGCACATGCCCGAACCACCGAAGCCTCGCCTCACGCATCTTCTCATCCACTGGGGCCACCCCCACCTTCTCCCGAATAACTTCGTTCCTAATCTTATCTAACCCGGTGAGCCCGCACATCCACCTAAGCATCCTCATCTCCGCAACCTCATCCTCTGAACATGAGATTTCTTCACCGGCCAACACTCCGTCCCATATATCATTAATCTGCAATTATATCATATTGTTAATGAAATGGAGCTACTAGAACGTTATCATCATTACCAATCTAATCTGTAGACTTGCAGTTTGCTCTTTTTTATCTCTGGGACATTCTATTTCAGATATAGATTGTCTGTTTTTGTACTACTTTTTGCAATGTGAAGACAGTTGCATAACCACCACCGTAAGCTTTCACATATAAGCAACAAACATAAGCAATTTTTTAATTTGCGACATAAGTTCGAAGTGTATCAAGAATTTTTGCGTATATTGGGGACTTGTTTGTTGTCCTGAGAGACGAAACTACCACACCTTAGGTCTCATAGTATTGAACTTCTATTAGTTTTTTCAGTAATGCCTGATGCTTCGTGCACGGGGCTGCCCTTAGTTTCAACATTGGCAAGATTACTATGTAGTTGCTACTCATATCTTGTGATTGCTGCTTGTTCTTTGATATAAAAAGTTGGCCATTGGGTTGTTTTTCAGTTACTTGGCTGCACTGATTTCACAATCTTTCTTGGACATCGGTTCTGTCTCAAGAATTCTGGATGGAATAATGAAACTATGCTTGCAGTTCTGTTGGAAGATTGAAAGCGACGAAAGCAATAGAGGTACTAAGGAGTTGGAGCACATAGCTGAGGTACTATTAAGTTGATTTATGCTTCTAGTGTTTTCATTTTCTAATGATAGTCAAGAACAACATGTTCAGAGAATGAGTGAGAGTGATGGCTGGTCCATTCAAATTCATAACTAAGAAGCAAGAATTTCCCATACACAAATTGGGTCAAAATACTTTGCCCTTTGCTCACCACCTAACGTTCTTCATGTAACACTACTCTTAAACAGAAGCCAAGGCGTCTTTTCATTGATGTATTGGTCGCTTGTCATTCTCCACCTTCTAACACTTGATTAACCTCAACTTATCTTACTAATGAGTGCTGACAAAGATGTGGTGGCGCCTTATTTTGTTATCATCAATATTACTTTGATATAAACTATACCATGACAGATAATTTAGTTTCCTGCACTAGATTTTCTGTGGCTTTTGTTCGTTGAAGAACTTATTACTTTCGAATGATGAAACCTTATTTTACTTTAAGTATTTGAATTTGATCTTTTTTTTCCCTCTATGGTCGATGATCACTATTATGAATTATCTATTCTATTTGTTGTATGATTGGTTCCTGCTGCAATATTTCTTATTTCTTATGATTTCTCAGGAGTTCAACAAGAAATCAAACTCCCTATACACAATACTACGTAGTAGCAGGCTTGCTGGGAGCCAGAGAGCCCCGTTCCTTAGGCAATTTCTTTTACGACTCAATTTCAATTCCTTCTTTGAGGTAAATCTCTTCTGGGTTTAGGTGGAAACTTCATATTTAATTTGCTTATTATATTTATATTACTTTAAAAATTTATCAACAGGCAAAAGCAAAAGGGGTTCTCAATATTGTCCGACCTCGGCCACCAGCATCTGTTCTGCAGTGATAATTTCTTCTTCTAAAAGCCAGCCGATGGCTTATGTGATGGATTCAGTGTTGTTATTCTTGATAATGCATTTTCAAACTTGGATAAGTCGAACGATAGGTCAAGTTCATGTTGTTCAAGAGAGGAGAACGAGAGATATCAATGATTAATTTCTACACAACTCGACTGTCTTTTCGTAGTGAATTCCGTTTCCCCTCTCTTCTTTCCTGGTGCAATATTTCGAATCTCTGAAAGGAAGAGAAAGTTACTATCTATTTGATCATACAGATAAAATAAGAGGCACGAGAGAAGGAATAAAATAACAGAAGACGGGGGAGGGCCTCTTCAATCATAAGATTACAAGTAGTAGTCAAGGCAAGGGTGTGGTTAGACTGATTAATGTGAAAATTATGAAAGATCAAAGTTTAAATTCTAATAAAGATAAAAATTATTAACGGATTCCTTCCCATCTATTCAAACTTATTGACCTAGACAAAATCAATTTAGGATAAAAAAAATTTCTTTTCTTTGAAACTCATCTTCAAATCGTTGTTTGGTAATACAGTAAATTGAAGTTTTAAAGATGAGTTTTAGAACTTCTGAAGATCAGTACCAAGTTTGAAAAAGTAGTTTTTAATCACCTTTTCAAGAAAAAAAGTGTTTTCCTTCACAAAATAAGTTAAATACATATTCAAGTACAATTTTAATTTTTACTATCTTTTTTCAACTTAACTTCAAAAACTATTTTTTCAAATTTCACATCTATAGATCTCCATATCTATCTATCTATATATATATATATAAAAGAAGGAATAATCAATCTGATGTGGCATGTCTCATATCCAAGGATTCTCATTTATCTTAATTATCCTTTTTTTACTTTTTTTTTAAAAAAAAATTGCTACCACTTTTTATTACTATTCATTACAATTAAAACACTCAATACTAATTGTCTTTCTATTCATCTTACAAAATGTAAGTTACAAGTTATAGTGGTCACTATAAATACTAAAACACATCTTCTCCATTACATACTTTTTTTTCATTAATCTTTCTTCTACTTTTCATTCGAACTCTATAAAGAAATAATTTATTTTTTCTATACCTGTTGATCAGGGAGTGGGAACAAGAAAAACACTGAGAGACAAACTGATTTTGTGAAATTTTCCATGATATTGGTATGAATGGAAATGGGAGTAGATTTGCTTCTTTGAGGAAGGATGATAATTTTTATATTGCTGGTAGGATTGAAAGGTATGAATATGAAAAGCAAATTATATCTGAATAGAAAAAAAATATTCTGATTTACTGATGATATATTTTATTTAATATTTTAATATCAAGATTTTACTTTCAAGATCAGATTATCCTTATATAAAGTTTTTTTTTTGGAAATTTAGGGTATTTATTGAATGCTACTTTATAAAAATAGGTAAAGATTGCGGAGGAAATAATGAAACGAGCGTTGAAGTGGTGGCAGAAGGTTCTAGGCGTCCAGCTGAATTAACGGGACACTGCAAGGATCTATTAATTTTTTAGATTTTGATCTTTTAATTTTGCTAATACAATCTATGTTAACTTATTGACTAATTTGATGTGGCATGTCTCACTTGAATCTAATTAACAATAACAATACATCCACTCGAACTTTTAAGAGTATTTTAATTTTTTAAACGTTATATTAACGCCCACTTTAAAATTTTAGAAGAACACTATACTTCTTTCCTATATAAAAAAATGGCTAACCCATGTGAATGAAATGATATATTAATTTAATAAGAAATAGGTCTTGAAAGTCAATATCGATCCTTTTTCTTAACTGTTTGGTGATGGCACAAAATATAATAGAAGATAATACAAATTGTACACTTTTTTCTTAAAAGAAGTACAAATAAACTTGTATCTTATTCTTTCATATAAAAACTAATTAATTTGGATATTGCTTATGTATTTGTAACTTTACTAATAAACTTTGTATATGCCGTGTGACAAAAATAAATACATAAAGCGAGTGATAACCTCTTCTCGAACACAAAAGATATAAAGATTTTTCAAGAATTCGGTTTTAGATTTTTTATTATGTGATTATTTTTTATATTTTACTTTTTAGCTTAAAATACAACTATAGGTGATGTTTTATGATTGAAGTTATACGTATATAATTTAAGACAAAAAATAGATTATAAATTCATAGAAAGTAGAAAGAGGCTATAATATTTGGAAATCAGAATAAAGTTTTTTTCTATTATTTTTCTTTTTATGAAAGTAAGTACAGATAAAGTAAACTTGTATATAGATTTATTAAATTTCTAAAATTGTGAAAAGAGATGTTATTAACCTAAATGCTACAGAGTACTAGAAATATTAAGAAAACAATTGAGATGTGAGGGTCAAAATTAAGTGTAGCAATTAGTCATTTTGACAGAGTACAAAGAAATAAACTAAGAATAATTTTTGACTAGATCAATTATTAATTTCTGAAAAAATATAATTTAATTAGTTGGATGCACTTTATTATTTTTAATATTTTTTTATTAGAAAAAAGATCATGTCGATAATATAACTGCGCGAAGCGCGGACACATTCACTAGTATTAATATAAATGTAGGCAATAGAGAAGCTGATGTGGCATGCCTCATAAACCACCATTCTTATTTATTTTTTTTCTCATATATTCACAATTCTTTTCTGTTTTTACAATCTACAATACATTTTTTATTTTGATGTTAAAGCCTTAACAAAAAGTTTCAGTTATAAAATTGATTATTCTTTCGGTTACAACTTTATGTGATCATGGATTTCTCCAAATTCTTTCAATTGCACCTTTGTATCTTTATATATGCATCCCTTAATTACAGTATTTTTACTACTATATAAGCAGACATTATATCTACACAACCACTTTGACGTAGTTTGTGTGAATGTAGTTTTTTTTCCCTTTCAATTTCAATTATCCCATCTCCCATTTTTTCATTGAATCACTTTGATAGTTTATTTATTAGAATAGAACGCTTCCACTTTATAGTCTAAAATGATATAACTTAAAAAAGTTTTCTAAGATCGGGACGGTAATTGTTGCCATAAATAAGCCCATATCGATAGTTCCTTTTAGATACCGTAATATGTGTTTGATCCCATTTCAATATCTTCTTGTGGGAGCAGAGTTATATCTTGCTAAGACATTAACTGAAAAAGTTATGTCAGACCTTATAGTATTGGCAAGATACATTAGTGCACCAATTGCACTAAGATATGGTACTTCAGGACCAAGTAGCTCTTCATTCTCTTCTTGAGGTCGGAATGGATCCTTGTTCACATCAAGTGATCGAACAACCATCGAAGTACTTAATGGATGTGCTCCATCCATGTAAAATTGTTTAAGTACCTTTTCTATGTAGGTATATTGATGAACAAAATTCCGTTTGCC
>JASVEL010001653.1:0-79183 GCA_032618575.1 Nicotiana noctiflora
TAATTTTAATTGTATTTTTCTCAAAAGTACTTCTCAAAAAAGTGTTATTGTAGAGAAGCTATTTTTTCTGATTCTCCAAAACAGCTTCTGCTTCTCTTCAAAAGCACTTTTTTTTTCTTACAAAAGCTTGGCCAAACACCTCACTTTTTGGCCAAATGTACTTTTGGCAACAAAAAAGAAAAGTATTTTTGGTCAAAAATAAGCTTGACCAAACAAGCTATTAATCTAGAGGTAAATATTTGGAATAATTGGGGATAAAGCGCTAGTGGCTGGTTTTTTAAGTCCGTCGTTAAATTCAAAGCTCAACCCCGGATAGGCATTGTGAATTGCAAGCTGAAGGGCGGTAGGGGCAAAGAAAATTTTCGGTGGAGCGGTGAAATACATAGAGATTAAAAATAATACCAACAGCAAAGGTACTCAGTTGGGCCGACACTGACATTGTGAGATGAAAGCTTGGGGAGTGATTGAGATAGGATAATGCAGTAGTCCTAGCATACTAGATGTTATGCGTATTGACCTGTTTTATCTCATAGCTAACGCGTTATAGCCATTGGCGGAAGCACGATCTCAAAGAAAGGGATCCAATTTTTTTTTTTTTTTTGCAGCTAATGAAAAAAATTTAATATATAAAAGTAAAAAACAGATTTTACCTTATATATATAAAGTATAATTTTTTGCGAATAAGCCCGAGTGAAACACCTTCCGTCCCTAAATTCGTTAGTGGTTGTAGCAAAAATGCACTAACATACACAATAAACACAAAGTAGCACAAATTTTCGTATATTATTTTACACACACTAGCAAACATGTACTTTCATCTAATATTTTCTTATTTTCTTTCTTTTTTATTTATTTTCTGTATATGATTACCCCCATCTAACTAGAAAAATTATCTTATTGGTTTTTCAACATATTTCCATTAATCCTTACATCATTTGACATCTTCTTCACACCATTAGATATTTTCTTCATAGACAAAGCTGCATTAAGAAAATCTTCCATTGCTTTAATAGAAGATCCTTTAAAATCCTCATTATCTATAATAGCATCTCCTATTATTTCTTTAACTTCAACAGCTTTTCTTCTAATTTCTTTCCCTTTATCATTTTCCCCCATAACCAACTTAATCTTTTCCAATATATTCTCATACTTAACTTGAGAATTATTACCTCTAGCCACCTCAACACAAACACCAACATCTTGTTCTAAAAACTTCGAGTTGTAGAATTGCTCTGATGCAATAGGCCAACCAAGTAATGGCAGTCCATTTCCAAGTGATTCTAACACCGAGTTCCATCCACAATGTGTCAAGAATGCTCCAACCGATTTGTGAGTTAAGATCTCAACCTGTAGAGACATAACATAACATAATTAGATAAATAAAAGTATGATAGCGGACGAAGTTGAGATAAGACATAATTAAGTAATTAAAATTGTAACAACGCATATTTTGGCAAGTGGGGTTTCCAATGAACCCTTAGAAGAAAAGTACGAAGGAGGAGAAGAAGCGTAGGGGGAAAAAGAAGAAGAAAAAGAAAGAAACTATAAACGATATGAAAATGGTAAAATCCTAATAATTGAGACTTTTAGATGAAAAGTTGTGACCTGAGGAGCCCATTTTGGCAGTATGAGTCCCCTATTTTGATCGTCGAAAACACGTTGAACAAACCTATGAGGCAACCATTCCTCAGCTCTAAACTCCATATTTATGTCAAAATCCAAAGGGGGTCTAACAACCCATATAAAATTTACTCCAGTGGCATTATCCAATGCTTTTGCCAATTCCATCATTTGCGATGCTGAAATTGTACTTTGTGAGCCAAAAGAAATGTAAAGTACTGACTTTGCTTCTTTTTCATCAAGAAATTTGATGAATTTCTCTATTTCTTTACCAGCTCTTGATTTTTCACTCTCTGCCCAAGCTATTGGTCCAATGGCCCAAATTGGTAGTTTTAATTTTCGACAAAAATACGTTAACCCAAGCTTGTCTAATTCTTCAACTGTATTGAAAATAATTCCATCAGAGTTCATCCAATTTGTAAGATTTTTCCAGTTGAAATTTGTATAAGGATCATTAGAATCAGCTGCTAATAAACTTGGACTCAATTGACTAATATCAAGATTTCCAGCTTCTTGAAAATCAGACATAATAAACTCAAAATTTCTTGTTTTTTTATGTGGTAAATTTAGCCACATAGAATAATAACATGCCAAACCAAAACCACTAGCCCCACTAAAAATAACATGAAATATACCAAATTCATGTGCTATATTTGCTGACCAACCAAAAAAAAAGTCTGATATAATACATAGCGGTTTTTCAATAAGATTAGAAACAAGATTTCTAAATAAAGGTTCAAGACAAGAGGAAATTGTTGTAAAATGTAAAGTAAGTTTATAAGGAAGTGAATCAGTATTTTCAGTATTTGGAGGTAAACCATGTTGAGAACTATTAAATGGAATTTCAAGAAGAGAAATTTTGGAATTTGAAGGTAGACATGATTTGAGTTTGTTGATATTGAGTGGTGTGTTTACAAAAATTATGTTGTAACCTTTTTGTTCTAATTTGAAGCCTAAGGTTAAGAATGGTATAATATGGCCTTGTGCCATGAATGGGAAGAAGAGAATTTTCCCTTTATTCTTCTCCATTCTTTGGTTCTCTCTATTTTTTGCAAAGGAAGAAACTTGATATAAATAGAGGAGAAGAGAATAGGTGTTTTCTAGTGAAATATGATGACGCTAATGGGTGAAATTTTAATGTAATTTTCTTTCCTTATAACAACATCTGATAGTAGCTAATGTAAGTTATTACAATTAAAAAAGTTGCATACAACAAAAAAAATATTACTGTACTATGTAATTCCACCTTTTGTAGAGATGTAGGGTAATATTCCGTATAATATATGTGAGCACGTGATTTTTGTCTAACATGAATTACTCCCACAAAATCAAAACAAAATTGTCTATCTTATGGTGTGTATTTTTGTGAATTTTTGTGTTATTTTTGGTATTTGTTTGCATTTGTATATACGTGATTATATGTGTTTAAATCAATAAAAAAAATATACAAAAATATGTCGTGCTTACATTTCTTATCTAGCTTTGAAATTAGGAGTAATTAATTTTATCTTACAAAAACGAAAATCACAAAAAAATAATTCATCTTTTACATTTTTTTAGCATTTAAATGCCTAATTGTGTGTTTTATGTTTAATTGACATCTAATTGTATGTAACGATTGTTAGTATAATTAGTATTAGCTAATTTGATTTGATTTTTTTTAATGTAGTTAGGATTTTATTTTTATTTAAATAAGGAGTTAGATTAAAAGAGAGGAAATAAAGAAAAATTGGTTTTGGGCCAAAGATTCAAGCCCAAACGTTCAAATAACCCCTCCAACCCGGATCCATCTCCCAGCCCAATCACCCCCTTCGATCTGAACCGTTGGATTCTTTTGATCCAATGGTTGAAATTAATCCCCGTATTTTAATTACCCAAACCCCCCCCCCCCCCCAAAACCCTAATTCACCCTCATTTTCGTCTCCCTCAGAGAACGAAATATAACACCGCCGTCGCCACCGTCTACCGCCGCCGGAAATCGCCCCACGGCGGTTCCGGCAGGCCAAACCTCACCATTTTAACACCGTAAAACCTCCCGACCACCCTGAACACGAATCCACAAACCGTTTCCCTCGAATCATTCCCTATCTTCTCGAATCTTCATTTGAAGATTCGAGCTAAAACCAAATCTATGCCAAACCGCCCCAAAATCTCACCCTAGCACCTCCAGACCACCCTCACACCCAAACCACCTTTGGTTTTGTTCGAATCCAACCGGAAACCCAAAATCCCAAAAGCGGCCGTATGAACCCTAAAATGCAAAATTAGGGTTTTCCTTCGAATTCAAAAGAAATTGAAGTCTAATAGAATTTAATTGGGATGTTTACGTTTGAAAACATCTCAATTAGATTCCGTTAGACTCCAAATTCAAGTCTAAGCTCAAAACGGCCCGGATTCTATTTTGGTTCCAATTTTTTCTCCTCTCGAGGTAATTTCCTTTTCCTGTTTATTTCAATTGGGTGTTTGTTTGTTTTTGTGTATTTGATTGATTTCTTCTCATTTGTTTCGGCCGTCCCTATTGTCACTTCTTCTCAAAGACCTTTTATTTGGTCAATTATTCTTCTGTGTTGTTTATTTGATTGCGTATGTTGTCGAATGCGTATTCGCTTCGATTAGCGTCGTCGAATACTTAGTTTCATTTTCGGCCGAGATTTTTAGAATTATTGTTTTATCAAGTAATCTGTTATCAATGATACGTGTTATAGTTAATTGAATGTCGTCTTCTAATCTCGTAGAATTTATTTGTGTGAAATCCCGGGCAGTGGTTTGTTTTCGTTTGAATTGAACTTTTTCTGTTTGTTGATTGATTCTGTGTATTTGAGCTAGCTGTTGATTAGCTTGATAATTGATTGTTTTGTAGTGTCCTCAACTAGTTGTATGAAAATAGGTTTAGAACAATACAACAGTAAGTTGGAATTTGCCTGTTTAAACCTTGAATCACTGTTAGATCAAAATTTCAGCTTACATGTAACTTTAAAATCTGAATGGAATTGGGTATAGCTGTTAGTCCATTTAAGTAGTCATAAAATTAACCTTTAAAGTGCAATACACATGAAGATGAGTTGGTGAAACCTGCTGGACAGCAGTATACCCCATTAGTTTTTACCTTTAGGATTTGATTAATTACAAAACCCATACATAGACAAAGCAGGGTGGGATAATCAGAGAATATCATGATGATAATGAGTATTTCTAACTTTATTAAATGATGGTCAGTTGTATAATCAGAAAACACATGGAAAAACTGAAAAAAGGGTCAAAAGTAATGCACATGGGAGGAGTTTAAGCAGGCTGGACAGATCTGAAACTTAAAGAAATGGGGATGTTACTTTGGTTTTTTGGTGGTTATAAGAGGGGATGGGAACACATAAAAAAGAGCACAGATTCATACACAGATACACACACTCACTGAAAGCAAAAAAGACACATTTGAGAACATTTTTGAGAACCTGGGAAACACTAAACCCACATAAAATCAGAACATTGGAGTGACTCTCTGTTCTTCTGTTTTATTTTCGGATGTTTGAGTGTTCAAGCTAGTTGGAATTCTTTGGAAATCATTTTGTATCTTCTGCTGGTTCACAATTTGGCTTTGGGTGGCTGTTTTGAATTCTGTTTTCCTGTCTGAAGTTTGGGTTTTGAGATTGTACTGGGGTTTCAATTTGTTTACTGCTGGTGTTTGCTGCTGCTGCCAACTGCTGTTTGCTTGCTTGCTGTTGCTAGACCTCACATTCCTTTCCCTTTTTGATTTCATCTTCCAGGTACATATTTCATAAATCTCAAAGCTTTTATGGAAATAAATTGAAAGCTGTCCAAAGTTGTTTGCCGCAATCTTCCTATTCTTGTTTTCTTATCTCCTGTTGCACATAAAAAATTATCAAGCCATATATTCATTAAGATCAACTTTGAAATTGGATGAATGTAAAATCAACTGATATTTAGTTCAAGTTGAAACTGTTAGAAGATTTGGACTGTTTGAACTATGTTATAATTGTTAGATTTTGGGTGCTATTTTTCTATTAGATGAAGTTTAGTTAATGCACCAGCGGAAGTATGTAGTCAAATATATTCAAAATTTGTTAGTGTGACTACTGTTTATGTTGTCCTGCGGATAGTGTAGCCATTAGAAGATGAATGAATAAACGTTGAATCAGTTAGTTTAGCATATTGTTAGTTCTTTGAACCACTGTATGAAATAAAAGGAAGTCAAGTAGTTGATGAAATTCCAATTTGAGAAAGTAACATGAATCACGTTAAGTATAACTTCTTTAAAATAAACGAGACGAGCCCCGCTAAATCACGTATAAGTCATGGTGCCTTCGTAAATGTATATTCAAATAATTAGAATTTGGGACAAGCCTTAGCTAATTTCGTGACCCTTCGGAAAGTAGCAATACGTCAGTCATTTTAGGTGTGGTTTCAATCAATTTTTACGAGTGTGCATTTCATGCAACTTCAATTCAAATCTCAATGATGTTAAAATATGTCAAAAATCACGGGTATAATTTATTTGACGTGACTCGAAACGTGTTTTAATAACGTTGCGATCATTCTTGAAATTAGATAAAAGCGGTTGATAGGTTTAAATTGCATTATGATGTGAACATGTATAAAAATCAGATATTTTAGCCATTTACAATAATTGAAGCGATCGTGCTAGAACCACGGGATCCGGGGGTGCCTAACACCTTCCCTCGGGTCAACAGAATTCCTTACTTAGAATTTTTGGTTCGCAGACTTCACTTGGAAAGTCGTAAATTTCCTCGATTCGGGATTTAAATAAATCGGTGACTTGGGACACCATAATTTATTCCAAGTGGCAACTCTGAAATAAATAGAATAATCCTGTTTCGAATATTGTCACTTAAATTGGAAAAACTCCCTTACGCTCATATCCCCTGGTAGTGGGCGCGCCAAAAGGAGGTGTGACAGCTTTGGCGACTCTGCTGGGGAAATCAAACCCAGAACCACTGGTTTAGGGTTTAAGAATTCGAGCTTTGAATAGTTATTTTATTTGGCTTATTTATTATCCGATTTTATTACATGTTTATATTTGATATGCTAAATGTTGCTTTACCGCTTTGATATTTTGTGAATTGTATATAAATTGTGACGATACCCGTTTTTTTTCTCTTCTGAGTCTTTTGAAATACAATACCGGGCATTTGCTGGACATAGCCCGTTTTTCTCAAGATAGCTGTGGTGCTTGGCACCCGGTGATGGATTTTGTAGTCGCACATGTTTAGGCAGAGAGTTTTGTCAATTAAGCCGGAAATCCATGCTACCGGTGCACTGACACTCTTCGGCTCGAGTTGTCCGCTCGAGTTAAAGCCAGTCTAGACACTTTTCCAACAGGATGATGACTTAGAATAACAAAACCTTATGCCGGATCCCCGATAGGAACGTTTATTTGCATCATGTGCATATTTGATTTAGGAGGCTCAACACAGGGGTTGGGCCTATCTAGGACAGGTGTACCTGAAATAAAAAGACCAACTTGTTGCATCTTTCTGTGTGCATTTATTTGTTTCGATCTTACATGCCGACCGGTTTGTTTAAAAGAGAGGAAGAAGTGGAAAACGTCAGGGTATATAGTCAAAATAGTTTTATGGAAAATAGTTAGTTCTTTGAAAATAAATTCTGAAAAAAATGCAGAAATTCAAAATAAATTTTCTTAATTTTACGAAAATAGTTAGTTCTTTAAAAATAAATTTTGAAAAAATGCAAAAAAAAAATTCCAAATAAATTTTCTTAATTTTACGAAAATAGTTAGTTCTTTAAAAAATAAATTTTGAAAAAATGAAATAAAAAAAAATTCCAAATAAATTTTCTTAGTTCCTTTGAAAATAATTTGTTTTAGAAATGCTGTTTAAAAATAGTTTATTTTCTTTTCTTAAAATGATTTAGTTCTTTTATTTTCGAACTACGCAAGTTTGATTCTCACCAAACATGAGATACGTAGGCAACCCATATCGGGCTCAACTAATACCTGATTTTTTTTTAAGGAAAACAATAATAAAAATATTAGAATTAGGATTTTTGGTTTTAGTCAAGAGTTAGGAAATTTTGCAAAAATAGCCAAACGCCTCAAAAGGGGCGCCGGAGGACTAATTTCGCAAAACGGAATATAGACATCACGCTGGTATCCTGTTATACAGCCTTCAAATCTTCTTCAAGTGCTGAAAGGCCGTATTAACAAGACTCGTTTTTTTTACATAATGAAAAAAAAATATATAAAAAAAAAAAATATATATAGTATATATATATATATATATATATATATATGAAAAAAATATATATATATAAAAAATAAAAAATAAAAATTTGAAAAAATCTTAAGTTCATTTTTATCTTTTCTAGGATCAGCATGACTTCCTCGCAACGAATCGGCCAGAAAAGGGCAAGAGACGAAATGCCACCCATGTTCATGGTCCAAGACAAGACCCCAAATCGGCTCTGTAAATGGTGGACTAGTTTCTCGGCTTGGGAAAGAAATCAAGTTCACAAGCACCTCAAGTTTCTTCCGGACATTATGATGATAAAACCAGATAAAAATGTGATCAGAGCTTTAGTGAGTTTTTGGGACTCAACAAGCAATGTGTTCGGATTCCGGGATTGCGAAATGACACCCACTTTGGAAGAATTGGGCGGACTCACAGGGCTCGGAAGAGATTTGCACAAGATGAGACCTGCAGCTCCTAGGCAGATGGGTATAAATAATTTCTTGAAAAAGTTATGTCTCCGGCGGGTTCCCATGGGTTGTTTGGAGAACGGTTGGGTGCCACTGGATTATCTCTACGACAGATTTGGTGATAAGAATGGGTTCGCGAAATTCTCAAACACTGAATTTGTCAACCAGTTGAATTATGACGCCTGGGGAGACTTAAGAATCTATACTTTTATGATTGCTTTTTTGGGAACCATGATTTTTTCCGAACGTGGCGGACGCATCAGAATCCATTTGGCTGCGGTGGTCTCATATCTACAGAGTAACGAGGAACACACTGTTCTTCCGATGATACTAGGAGACATCTTCCGGGCCTTAACTCGGTGCCAAGAAGGACAAGATTATTTTGAAGGTTGCAATATCTTATTACAAATGTGGTTTATAGAACATCTCTATCATCACCCGATTGTGATAAACTTCAAAGCAGATTGGCTGAATTATATTCGCCGTCATACAAACAGAGCCGCCCGTTGTAACCTTCCATAAGACTTGAGGACTTGGCAAGAACTTCTCAACTCTTTGAAAGCAGATCAACTTACCTGGAATTATTATTGGTTCCTTTCCGCCAAAATCATGCATATGTCGACATACCGCCCATTCTACATACTAATGGGTTTCAGGGGTTTCCAACCATATGCCCCGCTACGTGTCATGCGACAGTTGGGTAGAGAACAGAAAAGGGCCCCAATTGAGGATATGCGATCATTTACATGGGAATTTGTGACGAAAGAGACCCCGAGGGAGACTTATGCACAGAAGGTATGGTTCGGTAGTCGACTCTCCGACATCAACGAGATGGTTGCCGATCGAGAACGGGGAGAAGTGAGTCTCGCTTATCTTGAATGGTTCCACAACCAATCAATACCAGAGCAAAGGTCAGAAAGGTCAGTGAAGTATGCCGTAGATTGGGAGAAAGAGATAGAAGCCAGAGTAAGGGAGGCTAGGTGTGAGACAGCGCAAGATTTCCAATCTTGCATGAACACTTTAAAAGAAGACAAGGGGATTTTGGAAGCTGCCATGGACATACAACAGGCTGATTTTGATCGGGAAAGGGCCGGTTGGGAGCAGGAAAGAGAAGCACTCCAAACTCAAATTCGAGAGATGCAATTGGCCGCAGAAAGGTCAAGGAGCAGTCGGAGTGATCAGATGCTGATAAACGATTTGGAAAGGAAAGCCTTTGAACACCAAGAAGACTTGGAGAAGGCAAAAGCGGCTTTGGTTGCAGTCCGGACAAAATGGAAGAGAGCAGCCCACCAAGAAGCACTCCGTCTACAACAAGTAGAGAAAGACTATGATGCAATCATCGTTGATTTAAGAAAAGCAAATTCCACTCTTAGAGAGCGAACTCTCAGGCAAGTCCAGGATGCTAAAGCAGATAGAGACCGTTGTCACAACTTGATAGCACGGATGGAAAGACAAATAGATAGGCTCTTGGACCATGTCTCCGGCAACTCTCAAGTATTAGGGGCAAAGAACAGACACATAGGGCAGCTGCTCAGAGAAAAAGACATGATCAGAACCAGGATCAATGAGATCGGGCACTACATTACTATGAGGTGTTTGACCTGCGAACGAGTACCTCGGCCTGCCCTCTTCTCTTCAATCATGGAATGTGTCCACCAAGTCATGGCAGAATTGGGGAGTATACAGAAAGATCTTACACCAAGAACTGCAGCAAGGCCAAACAACGCCCCCGGGCGCAAAGATTCGAGGCGTTTAGAAGAGTTTGTTTGTCCTTTTAAAAGTTTTTCTCCATTGTTGTCATTTTGCAAAGTGTTTCAAGTTTGAAGTTTGTTGAAATAAAATTCATGAACATTTCATTTATATCTTATGTCTATTGTTTCCGAACTACGCCCGGTATGATTCATGCGGGGACATGATACGTAGGCAATCTACATAAGATTCGACCATCACTAAAAAAAATAATAAAAATAAATAAATAAATAAATAAAAATAAAAAAGGGGGGGGGAGAGAAGTTAAAAGAAAAAGAAGATTGATAAAGGATGAAAGCGAAGAAAAATACAAACCGGAATGACGCATCGCAAAACGAATACATGTGGCAACATCATCACCTGTATAAGTGCATCACACCCAACGTGAGATTACTTATCTGTTATGTTGTTTCAGACTAACCGTTTGTTTGCCAAAATCCAGGTTTTAGTAAAAGTGGTTGACTTTGCGGTAATCTGGCACCACATTCGTACTTCACAAGGTCCAAAGGAAAAGTTCGGCAGCCTGAAAGTACTCATTCCTATTTTACTAGATCAAAAAGGGTGCCGACATGTCTTCAGAAATGCCTTTAGCAACCATTCCCGTTTCAGAGGAAAGCTCATTGACAACCATCCCGGCTACTGAGTCGGCAGCTTTGGAGGAGAATAGAATGTTGCATTGCCGCATGCTCGAGATGTTGGACGATTGGAACAACGGGAAAGAGCCCCCGAGTCTGGTCCCTGGGTTCCCTGAAATTCTTCTCAGGTCAAGCGGAATTTCAAATACCCCCATCAATTACCCGCCTACTCTGTCCGGGTATTCTAATGCTACAAACCTCTCTGAATCACCCTCCACCTCCCATCCTCGGGTGACACCACATGATACATCTGCAAGAACGTCGGTTGAGTTGCCAGTTCCAGTCACAACGCACCCCACCGCACATGCTCCTTTCTTCGACTCATCATCCTTTACATTCCCAGCACCACCGCTTACACGGGACCATACCCAGGTTGCAGCCAATATATATCCTCACCCACCTCGATATGAGTTTCTACCAAGCCAAAATCCAAAGGCTCCCGAGCAGGATGAGATGGCAAAAAGAATGAGGAGTTTGGAACAAAGCTTGAAGAACATGCAAGGTCTGAGTGGACAGAAAAGTGTATCTTACGCCGATCTATGCATATTCCCGCACGTCCACTTGCCATCAGGTTTTAAGACACCAAAGTTCGAAAAGTATGACGGGCATGGCGACCCCATTGCTCATTTGAAGAAACACTGCAATCAATTGCGGGGTGCCGGCGGCAGGGAAGAATTGTTGATGGCGTACTTCGGAGAAAGTTTGGTCGGAATAGCATCAGAATGGTATATGGATCAAGACATATCTCGATGGCACATCTGGGACGATCTGGCCAGAGATTTTGTGAAACAGTTCCAATACAACATCGATATTGCGCCAGACAGGAATTCTCTATCGAACTTAAAGAAGAAGCCCTCATAAAGCTTCAGAGAATACGCCATCAAATGGCGAGAGCAAGCATCCAGGGTGAAACCCCCTATGGACGACATTGAAATGGTCACGACTTTTCTCCAAGCTCAAGAGCCAGACTACTTTCAAAATATGATGTCGGCGATGGGAAAACCTTTCGCCGAAGCAATCAAAATCGGAGAAATGGTAGAAAATAGCTTGAAAACAGGGCGAATTTTGAGTCAAGCGGCCATTCGGGCAACTTCCCAAGCCATTCAAGGCGGTTCTGGAGGGATTCCTAGAAGCAAGAAAAAGAGGAAACTGCCATGGCGGCAGTAGAAGATAGGAGATATCGGACTTCAAGACAGGTATTCTCCGACAGGCCCCCCCAGCATTACTATCCACCTCACAGCATGGCTTATGCTCCTCCGCCTCCACCTTATGCAGTCATGAACATTCAACCTCTGGCACGGCCACAGCCACCAGCCAACAGGAATCCACCTCCTTTCCAGAGAAACCAACCCCTTACCCAAACCAGTATAATCCACGGCCAAACAACACCCGACACCGTGAGCAACCCAAAATGAGATTTACACCGATTGGGGAGCCATATTCCACTCTTTTCCCAAAACTCAGGCAAGAAAACCTACTGTAGCCTGTTCCGCAGAACAGGCAGAATCCAGATTCTCCTGCCTACCAGAGAGGAATATATTGTGCATATCATTCGAGTGTCGAAGGACACAGTACTGACAATTGTTGGACATTTAAAAAGGCAGTGCAAGACTTGATCAATCAAGGGAGGATTGTCTTTGCAGATGAAGACATCCCAAATGTGACAAACAACCCATTACCAGCCCACAACAATGGGCCAGTGATTGGAATGATTTGTGACGACAAGGAATTTGACCCAGCTTTGAAAGCGATAATTGCCATTGCCAACATAGAGAAGCGGCCTGAGGCTCCCCCGAAACAAGAGAAAATGGGGAAAAAGGTTGAAGTTCTCGAGACCAGATCTGAAAAGACGATTGAATTGAAAGCATCGTCTCAGAAGAGCGGAGTCCTTTACCTCCCACGAGGTCGGTCGGAAAAACCATTGTCAATAGGTGCCCCCAAGAAGTTCCACTTAAAGAGAGAAAGATCAATGTATGTACCAAAAGGAACTTATGTGGCCCGAAAACCGGATGAACCCATGGTTATTGCACGCGTGCAACAAAAACCAATGACAGATCCGTCTGCAGTACCCTGGAGCTACCAACGAACACTTGTTACGCGCAAAGGGAAAGAAGTTGCGGGAAATTCATCTAAGAACATCCTAGGGCAGAAGTAGTTAAACACGCAGGAGGTAAATAACGCCACACAAAGGCGCTTCCCATCAAAGAAACCTGTAAGTGCTGAAGAGGCAGAGGTCTTTTTTCAAAAGATGCAAATGCCCGACTATGAGGTGATAGACCAACTGCGCAAATGCCCAGAGCAGGTGTCGATGTTGTCCCTTCTAATGAAGTCTACGGAACATCAGAAGGTTTTGCTAAAAGCCTTGAATGAGGCGTATGTGCCTATTGAGACTTCATCCGAACAACTTGAAAGAATGGCGGAGAGATTCTTTGCGATCAATCAGATTTCTTTCAGCAAAGCTGATTTGCCTTTGGAGGGTGCCGCCCACAACAAAGCTTTGCATTTGACTGTCAAATGCGAAGGCTACTATATGAAGAGGGTCATGGTTGATGGGGGTTCGGGAGTAGACATATGCCCGCTTTCCACTTTAGGTCGCATAGGAATCGGAGCTGAAAGGATTCGGCCTAACAACATATGTGTGCGAGCTTTTGACGGGGTGAAAAGAGATACCGTCGGAGAGATTGATGTAATTATGACCATCGGCCCGGTGGACTTCGAAGTGACATTCCAAGTTTTGGATATGGACACTTCTTACAATTTTCTTCTGGGGAGACCATGGATTCACGCGGCCGGAGCTGTGCCCTCTACCCTCCATCAGATGTTAAAATTTGAGCACAAGGGACAAGAGATCGTGGTCCACGGGGAAGACGAACAATCAATTTATCGAGATCCGTCCATCCCCTGCTTAGAAGCGGAAGCGGGAAGCGAAAACATTGTCTATCAAGCTTTCGAGATTGTGTTGCAGATCAACACGAAGAAGGGAACCCTCTCCCCCAACCTTTCTTGTCTAATGCCTCCATCATGGTGGCAAAAGAAATGATTAAACATGGCTTCCAGCCGGGAAAAGGTTTGGGAAAGTCCTTACAAGGAATGCCGAAGCTGATAACCTTACCCGTAGCTGAAAAGTTCTTCGGAGTAGGCTTTCGCCCAACCCCTGAAGATGAGAGATGGGCCAACAAGAGAAAGGAGAAAGGATGGGTTCTGCCGCAACCATTGCCACATCTGTACCAAACTTTTGTCCGACCAAGGTACATTGAAGAAGAAGAAGACGAGGTCTTCACAGCGGGGGAAATTGAAGAAATATGCGGGGCCATGAGGCAAATACTCTATGATGTTAATATGGTCCAATCGGGAGAAGGAACGAGCACCGTTGAGGTGCTGTATGTGGGCCCTGAAGCTAAATTGCAAAATTGGAAAGCCACGCCCTTCCCAATCAGGCGGGAGTTCTGGTAGATTTGTCCTGTCGTTTTTCCTTCATCATAAGTTACTTCAGGACGTATCTTGGATGATTTTCTTTGTTTTCTTGTATTTTTTGGTTTCCCCAGTGTAATTTTGTTTGTTTTCAGAAAATTCCAAGAAAATAAAATAAATATTTCCTCATTTTGCACTCTTTCTAATTTTGTTATTTATTCTTCCTTTTCAATCCTAATAATGCGGCTTTAAATAACATGACATGCTTGCGGAACTCATGCTCAAATCCGAACACGCCACCTAATCTGGAAATAATGAACCAAGAACCGGAATACGACGAAGACGAGGCTTTTAGGGAAATAAATCGAGAATTGGAACATTTCGAGAATAAACCTAAGCCAAACTTGAATGACACCGAACCGGTTAATTTGGGAACTGATGAAGAGGTCCGAGAGACCAAGATAAGCATCCACACATATGAGAAAACACGAGATGCAATAATCCAACTCTTGTTTGAATTTAAAGACGTGTTTGCTTGGTCTTACGATGACATGCCATGATTAGGAGCTGATCTAGTGGTGCACAAATTACCAATCTACCCTGACTGTCGCCCAGTGCAACAGAAGCAAAAAGAAAGTTCAAGACTGACATCAGTGATAAAATCAAAGAAGAAATCACTAAGCAGTTGAAAACAGGGGTAATTCGAGTGGTACAATACACCACGTGGTTGGCTAATGTTGTGCCCGTGCCAAAGAAGGATGGAAAAACTCGAGTGTGTGTTGACTACCGAGATTTGAATAAAGCAAGTCCTAAAGATAACTTTCCTTTAACGAACATCCACGTCCTTGTTGATAACTCTGTGCCAAACATGAGATACAGTCGTTTGTGGATTGTTATGCGGGATATCATCAAGTGCTGATGGATGAAGAGGACGCCGAGAAGATTGCTTTTACCACACCTTGGGGGACTTACTGTTACCGAGTCATGCCATTCGGTTTGAAAAACGATGGAGCAACATACATGAGAGCTATGACTGCCATTTTCCACGACATGATGCATCAGGAAATAGAGGTGTACGTGGATGATGTGATCATCAAATCCATAACCCAGGGCGATCATGTGCGAGACTTGAGGAAATTCTTCGAGACGTTGCGGAAGTACGATTTGAAGTTGAATCCAGCCAAATGCGCTTTTGGAGTCCCGTCAGGTAAACTTTTGGGTTTCATAGTCAGTAGAAGAGGTATTGAATTAGATCCCACAAAGATAAAATCCATCCGGAATTTACCTCCTCCCAGAACAAAGAAAGATGTAATGAGTCTTCTAGGCCGACTGAACTACATCAGTAGGTTCATCGCTCAGTTGACTTCCACATGTGAACCCATATTCAAGTTGTTGAAGAAAGACGCTGCAATCAAATGGACAACTGAATGCCAAGAAGCTTTTGACAAAATCAAAGAATATTTGTCGAACCCTCCAGTTTTAGTCCCGCCAGAGCCAGGGAGACCACTTTTCTTGTATTTAACAGTCTTGGAAAATTCTTTTGGTTGTGTCCCCGGACAACGTGATGCGACAGAGAAGAAAGAGCAGGCGATTTACTACCTGAGCAAGAAATTCACTAGTTATGAGGTCAAGTACACTTTGCTGGAAAGAACGTGTTGTGCTTTAACTTGGGTCGCTCATAAATTGAGACACTACCTCCAAGCCCATACGACTCACCTCATTACTCGGTTGGATCCTTTGAAGTATATATTCCAGAAACCGATGCCCACCGGAAGATTGGCAAAGTGGCAAATCCTGCTCACCGAGTTTGACATAGTCTATGTCACTCGCACGGCAATGAAGGCCCAAGCATTGGCAGACCATTTGGCCGAGAACCCGATCGACGAAGAGTATCAACCATTGAGTACCTATTTTCCTGATGAAGAGGTAAATACGACAGAAGTTGTTTCGGAAGACAGTCATACTTGGAAAATGTTTTTCGATGGGGCGGTAAACGCTAAAGGTGTAGGGATTGGGGCAATCTTGATCTCTCCTGCTGGCCAGCATTACCCAGCCACGGCTAGGCTCCGTTCTTTTGCACGAACAATACGGCTGAGTATGAAGCTTGTATCATGGGTATGAACATGGCAATTGATCAAGGCGTCGAAGATTTGTTGATCATGGGAGATTCAGATCTAATTATCAAACAATCTCAAGGTGAATGGGAAACTCGAGATGTTAAACTCCTCTCTTATCGACAACACGTGAATATCCTTGGCAAGCGATTTGCATCGATAGAGTTTCAGGTATATCCCACGATGTCACAATGAACTAGCCGACGCACTTGCCACTTTAGCTTCAATGCTACCTTATCCGGGCAACGCCCATGTCAATCCCTTGGAAATTCAAATCAGGGAAAGCCACGGTTATTGCAATGCAATCGAAGAAGGACCAAGCGTCAAGCCATGGTACTACGATATCAGGAGATTCTTGAAAACACAAGAATACCCTGAACATGCTACTGGAGATCAAAAGAGGACCATTAGGCGACATGCAAGTGGTTTCTTTTTGAACGGCGATGTCTTGTATAAAAGAACCCCAGATCTTAACCTTTTAAGGTGTGTTGATGCCGAAGAAGCAGGAAGAATCATGCATGAAGTACATGCAGGAGTATGCGGACCTCATATAAATGGGTATGTCTTAGCCAAGAAAATCCTTCGAGCAGGTTATTATTGGATGACCATGGAGAAAGATTGTTTCGGTTTTGTCCGAAAATGCCATCAATGACAGGTACATGGAGATCTGATTCATGCACCTCCAACTGAGCTGCATCCTATGTCAGCGCCGTGGCCATTTGTCGCTTGGGGAATGGATGTCATCGGCCCGATTGAGCCGAAAGCTTCGAATGGACACCGATTCATACTGGTGGCTATCGATTACTTCACAAAATGGGTCGAAGCCGTCACTCTCAAATCAGTCACTAAGAAAGTCGTGGTGGATTTTGTACACTCAAATCTTATCTGTCATTTTTGTATACCTGCAACTATCATCACAGACAATGCTGCGAATCTGAATAGTCATTTGATGGAAGAAATATGCGAGCAATTCAAAATAACGCATAGGAACTCCACTCCTTATCGGCCCAAAGCCAATGGTGCCGTGGAAGCAGCGAACAAAAACATTAAGAAGATTTTGAGAAAGACAATCCAACGTTCTAGACAATGGCATGAACAATTACCGTTCGCTTTACTGGGATACCGTACTACAGTACGCACATCGGTAGGAGCAACTCCATACCTGCTAGTCTATGGAACCGAGGTCGTGATACCGGCAGAGGTAGAAATTCCTTCACTTCGTACGATTGTTGAAGCAGAGATTGAAGATAGCGAGTGGGTTAAGACTCGATTGGAACAATTAACTTTGATCGATGAAAAGCGAATGGCTGCAGTCTGTCATGGACAACTGTACTAACAAAGAATGGCTCGTGCTTACAACAAGAAAGTACGACCAAGAAATTTCGAAGTAGGTCATTTGGTTTTAAGACGCATTCTTCCACATCACGAGGAAGCGAAAGGAAAATTCGCCCCTAATTGGAAAGGACCATACATCATCAGAAAAATACTGCCGAGAGGAGCGTTATACTTGGGAGACATGGAAGGAAAAGATCCTGAAATAGCTGTGAATGCAGATGTTGTGAAAAGGTATTATGTCTGAATTTGCTTCGATGATGTCCTTACAAGTCGAAATGATTGAAAGCTTTTATTCCCACTACCCAAACACTACCAACCCTTTTGTAAACCCTTTGAGCCGGTTACCTTTTTTTGGCTACCCTCTTTGGAATCTAAAAAAAAAAAAAAAAAAAAAAAAAAACAAAGTTCCTAAACTACGTTCTGACTTGATTCCGAAAGGAAACGTAGGCAACCTCTCCCTGAGGTTCAGTCACACCAAACCAAAAATCCCAATATCCCCAAAAAATGAAACTGGGGCAGATGATATTGTTGATTCGGTTTAAGATCCGTCAAGATGATTCCAAAGTTGTAATTTTGTCCACAATTCTTATTACCCAAACCGAGTACAAGTCCTTCAAGATCGATTGGAAGCTGTGAAAACATCATTGTTGCGATCCGAAGCATCTGGAATGAAAAGAAATAAAATGAGAGAGTCTTATTGGTGAAAACCTTCGGGCACCATAAGACGATGGAAGTAGAGAAATACAAAATGAGAGAGCTCGTTGGTAAAAACACGCAAACAGTGCTATCTGGCGATGGTGAGAAGAGAAATGAGAGAGGTCGATTGGCGAAAACCCGCAAAAGGGCGCTATCAACCGAAAAGGGTGTTTCACCACGAGAAGTCCTGGCACGGCTCCTTACCTCGGAAACATAGACCCGTTTTGGTTCATGAGAAAATGGGAGTTTGTGACGATCAAGCATCTAGTCCGAGAAGCATGCCATGTTGGTTAAAGTCAGCATATACCTCAGATAAGTCCTTCTTTTTCCTCCGAAAGGGACTCCTCTATCTTTGATACGTTTTTTCATTCTTTGTTCATTCTTTTTCTTTGAATCCCTTTCGATTTAATTTTAATTCTGAAACTGTTACAAAGGAAGGCGACATGACCGGTTTTTACAGGACTCCGCCTGGTAAAGAAGAAAAGAAAAATAGCCTATGTGGTGTATTGATACAATCCACGATTGGATCGTAATGATCGATTGTTTCCAAAGAAACGGAGTTTAGAAAGGAAATGGAAATCAAAGGCCAAGGTCTTAGAAGAGACGGAATAAGGCCGAAGGATGGAACCTACACGGAAAATCCTCGTGGAATTCCGGGAATGAACCCGGTCAGTTTGAAAGGAAGTCACCCCAAAGACAATTGGTAGCAAACTTCTCAATGGAAACGGGGAAACGATCAAGCAATGAAGATAATCAAGGCCGCAAAGTCAACCACTTTTTCAACTGATAAAATGTTCTTTGTTGAAAGCAGGTCTGTTTAATTATGCAAGAAGAAGGTACAACTCAAAGAAGTGAAGTACGCAAACATTGAAATGGCTTTGGAACAAGGAAAACATATGAAAGGGAAGTTTCTTTTTAGAGCTTTATCTTATGCATTTGTTGATGGTTAAAACGAAAGCCGTGAAACTTTTATCCCCGGTCGAAAACCGAGGATCTCCCACAGAAAACCGTGAGCCATTTACTTTTACCCCAAATCGAGGATCCGACTGCCAAAAACCGTTAGATATTGTTTGAATTCCGCCGTAAAGCCGTGAAACTTTTATCCCCGTCAGAAAACCGAGGATCTCCCAGTCAGAAAACTGTGGAGCTATTTACTTTTACCCCCGGCCAAAAAACCGAGGATCCGACGGCCAAAAACCGTTAGATATTGTTTGAATTCGGCGTAAAGCCGTGAAACTTTTATCCCCGTCGAAAACCGAGGATTTCCCAGCCAGAAAACTCCGGAGCTATTTACTTTTACCCCGCCAAAAACCGAGGTCCGACCGCCAAAAACCGTTAGATATTGTTTGAATTCCGCCGTAAAGCCGTGAAACTTTTATCCCCGGCCGAAAACCGAGGATCTCCCAGCCGGAAAACTCGCGAGCCATTTACTTTTACCCCGGCCAAAAAACCGAGGATCCGACGGCCAAAAACCGTTAGATATTGTTTGAATTCCGCCGAAAGTCGTGAAACTTTTATCCCCGGTCGTAAACCGAGGATCTCCCAGCCGAAAACTGCGGAGCTATTTAATTTTACCCCGCCAAAAAACCGAGGGTCCGACGCGCCAAAAACCGTTAGATATTGTTTGAATTCCGGCCGTAAAGCCGTGAAACTTTTATCCCCGGCCGAAAACCGAGGATCTCCCGGCCTAAAACTATGGAGCCATTTACTTTTACCCCGGCCAAAAAACCGAGGGTCTGACGGCCGAAAACCCGTTAGACATTGTTTGAATTCCCGCCAGAAAGCCGTGAAACTTTTATCCCCGTCAGAAAACCGAGGATCTCCCAGTCAGAAAACTGCGAGCCATTTACTTTTACCCCGCCAAAAAACCGAGGGTCTGACGGCCAAAAAACCGTTAGACATTGTTTGAATTCCGCCCGAAAGCCGTGAAACTTTTATCCCCGGTCAAAAATCGAAGATCTCCCAGTCAGAAAACTACGGAGCCCATTTACTTTTACCCCGGCCAAAAAACCGAGGATCCGACGGCCAAAAACCGTTAGATATTGTTTGAATTCCGGCCAGAAAGCCGTGAAACTTTTATCCCCGATCAGAAAATCGAGGATCTCCCAGTCCGAAAACTGCGGAGCTATTTACTTTTACCCCGGCCAAAAAACCGAGGGTCCGACGGCCAAAAACCGTTAGATATTGTTTGAATTCCGCCGAAAGCCGTGAAACTTTTATCCCTGGCCGAAAACCGAGGATCTCCTGCAACGTAAAACCAGCGAGCTATTTACTTTTACCCCCGCCAAAAAACCGAGGGTCCGACGGCCAAAAACCCGTTAGACATTATTTGAATTCCGGCCGAAAGCCGTTGAAACTTTTATCCCTGGTCGAAAACCGAGGATCTCCCAGCCGAAAAACCGCGTAGCCATTTACTTTTACCCCGCCAAAAACCGAGGGTCCGACGGCCAAAAACCATTAGACATTGTTTGAATTCCGACCGTAAAGCCGTGAAACTTTTATCCCCGTCAAAAAACCGAGGATCTCCCCAAAAAACCACGGAGCCATTTACTTTTACCCCGGCCAAAAAACCGTTAGACATTGTTTGAATTCCGCCGTAAAGCCGTGAAACTTTTATCCCCGTCGAAAATCGAGGATCTCCCAATCGAAAACTGCGGAGCTATTTACTTTTACCTCGCCAAAAACCGAGGGTCCGACGGCCAAAAACCGTTAGATATTGTTTGAATTCCGCCCAAGAAAGCCGTGAAACTTTTATCCCCGGTCGAAAACCGAGGATCTCCCCACAAAAAACCACGGAGCCATTTACTTTTACCCCGGCCAAAAAACCGAGGGTCCGACGCGCCAAAAACCGTTAGACATTGTTTGAATTCCGCCGAAAGCCGTGAAACTCTTCTTCAAAATCCCGGCCGTAAAGCCGTGGAACATTTATTTGTGAAATTGTGATTTTCTTACCCAATACCAAAGAGTCTTTTTAATCGCTTTCTGTGTCACAACTAACTCACGAAATTTTCCTAGCAAAACTCGGGCAGAAAAATTTCGTTCGTTTGTTTGTTTTGTTGTCTAAATAGGTTTGACCTCGGGACGCAAGGATCGAGATAACCTACAAATGGAACATCAATCCAGAGTGAAGAAAAGAAGAAAAGAACCAAAAGAAAAGAGTTCAAATGTTGGAGTAAACAAAGGCACGGATTGCTTAGAAGATGATTGAAGTAACAAGCTCCGCCGACTCTGTTTCACTCAATGTTACAGAAAATAAACAAGAACGTACAGTTTGTTGAGCATCAAGATTCAGATCGAGGTCTACAGCAAATCAGCTAAGATTCAAGATCAAGTTTTCAAGAGAATCATAGATAGGAATCTTGTAACTCATAGTTTGATAGCATACCTAGTTTAGCTTTAATTTCTCTTTCGGTGTAATAAGGAGGTCAGTAAGCAGTAAGCAGCAACAGCAGCAACGATAGCAACAGTAACAGCAAAGTGTCAGTCCACGGTAGTCCCAGCTACCAAAACTTCCCGAACTACATTGACCTGATTCTCGTTTAGCCCAGGATATGTAGGAGGCCTCTCGAAGCGAAGGCTCGGTCAAGATCTTTTCAAAATGCTTCACACGGAGTGCTCGGACGGGCAAAAATCGCTCGTATTAGCTCATTATCTTTGCACGAAAACTCTTCGAGTTTTCCGCGCAAAGAGGGGCAGCTGTGAGCACGTGATTTTTGCCTAACATGAATTAATCCCACAAAATCAAAACAAAATTGTCTATTTTATGGTGTGTATTTTTGTGAATTTTTGTGTTATTTTTGGTATTTGTTTGCATTTGTATATACGTGATTATATGTGTTTAAATCAATAAAAAAAATATACAAAAATATGTCGTGCTTACATTTCTTATCTAGCTTTGAAATTAGGAGTAATTAATTTTATCTTACAAAAACGAAAATCACAAAAAAATAATTCATCGTTTACATTTTTTTAGCATTTAAATGCCTAATTGTGTGTTTTATGTTTAATTGACATCTAATTGTATGTAACGATTGTTAGTATAATTAGTATTAGCTAATTTGATTTGATTTTTTTTAATGTAGTTAGGATTTTATTTTTATTTAAATAAGGAGTTAGATTAAAAGAGAGGAAATAAAGAAAAATCGGTTTTGGGCCAAAGATTCAAGCCCAAACGTTCAAATAACCCCTCCAACCCGGATCCATCTCCCAGCCCAATTACCTCCTTCGATCTAAACCGTTGGATTCTTTTGATCCAACGGTTGAAATTAATCCCCGTATTTTAATTACCCAACCCCCCCCCCCCCCAAAACCCTAATTCACCCTCATTTTCGTCTCCCTCAGAGAACGAAATATAACGCCGCCGTCGCCACCGTCTACCGCCACCGGAAATCGCCCCACGGCGGTTCCGGCAGGCCAAACCTTACCATTTTAACACCGTAAAACCTCCCGACCACCCTGAACACGAATCCACACACCGTTTCCCTCGAATCATTCCCTATCTTCTCGAATCTTCATTTGAAGATTCGAGCTAAAACCAAATCTATGCCAAACCGCCACAAAATCTCACCCTAGCACCTCCAGACCACCCTCACACCCAAACCACCTTTGGTTTTGTTCGAATCCAACCGGAAACCCAAAATCTCAAAAGCGGCCGTATGAACCCTAAAATTCAAAATTAGGGTTTTCCTTCGAATTCAAAGGAAATTGAAGTCTAATAGAATTTAATTGGGATGTTTTCGTTTGAAAACATCTCAATTAGAGTCCGTTAGACTCCAAATTCAAGTCCAAGCTCAAAACGGCCCGGATTCTGTTTTGGTTCCAATTTTTTCTCCTCTCGAGGTAATTTCCTTTTCCTGTTTATTTCAATTGGGTGTTTGTTTGTTTTTGTGTATTTGATTGATTTCTTCTCATTTGTTTCGGCCGTCCCTATTGTCACTTCTTCTCAAAGACCTTTTATTTGGTCAATTATTCTTCTGTGTTGTTTATTTGATTGCGTATGTTGTCGAATGCGTATTCGCTTCGATTAGCGTCGTCGAATACTTAGTTTCATTTTCGGCCGAGATTTTTAGAATCACTGTTTTATCAATTAATCTGTTATTAATGATACGTGTTATAGTTAATTGAATGTCGTCTTCTAATCTCGTAGAATTTATTTGTGTGAAATCCCGGGCAGTGGTTTGTTTTCGTTTGAATTGAACTTTTTTTGTTTGTTGATTGATTCTGTGTATTTGAGCTAGCTGTTGATTAGCTTGATAATTGATTGTTTTGTAGTGTCCTCAACTAGTTGTATGAAAATAGGTTTAGAACAATACAACAGTAAGTTGGAATTGGCCTGTTTAATCCTTGAATCAGTGTTAGATCAAAATTTCAGCTTACATGTAACTTTAAAATCTGAATGGAATTGGGTATAGGTGTTAGTCCATTTAAGTAGTCATAAAATTAACCTTTAAAGTGCAATACACATGAAGATGAGTTGGTGAAACCTGCTGGACAGCAGTATACCCCATTAGTTTTTACCTTTAGGATTTGATTGATTACAAAACCCATACTTAGACAAAGCAGGGTGGGATAATCAGAGAATATCATGATGATAATGAGTGTTTGTAACTTTATTAAATGCTGGTCAGTTGTATAATCAGAAAACACATGGAAAAAACTGAAAAAAGGGTCAAAAGTAATGCACATGGGAGGAGTTTAAGCAGGCTGGACAGATCTGAAACTAAAAGAAATGGGGATGTTACTTTGGTTTTTTGGAGGTTATAAGAGGGGATGGGAACACATAAAAAAGAGCACAGATACACACACTCACTGAAAGCAAAAAAGACACATTTGAGAACATTTTTGAGAACCTGGGAAACACTAAACCCACATAAAATCAGAACATTGGAGTGACTCTCTGTTCTTCTGTTTTATTTTCGGATGTTTGAGTGTTCAAGCTAGTTGAAATTCTTTGGAAATCATTTTGTATCTTCTGCTGGTTCACAATTTGGCTTTGGTGGCTGTTTGAATTCTGTTTTCCTGTCTGAAGTTTGGGTTTTGAGTTTGTACTGGGGTTTCAATTTGTTTACTGCTGGTGTTTGTTGCTGCTGCCAACTGCTGTTTGATTGCTTGTTGTTGCTAGACCTCACATTCCTTTCCCTTTTTGATTTCATCTTCCAGGTACATATTTCATAAATATCAAAGCTTTTATGGAAATAAATTGAAAGCTGTCCAAAGTTATGTTGCCGCAATCTTCCTATTCTTGTTTTCTTATCTCCTGTTGCACATAAAAAATTATCAAGCCATGTATTCATTAAGATCAACTTTGAAATTGGATGAATGTAAAATCAACTGATATTTAGTTCAAGTTGAAACTGTTAGAAGATTTGGACTGTTTGAACTAAGTCATAATTGTTAGATTTTGGGTGCTATTTTTCTATTAGGTGAAGTTTAGTTAATGCACCAGCGGAAGTATGTAGTCAAATATATTCAAAATTTGTTAGTGTGACTACTGTTTATGTTGTCCTGCGGATAGTGTAGCCATTAGAAGATGAATGAATAAACGTTGAATCAACTAGTTTAGCATATTGTTAGTTCTTTGAACCACTGTATGAAATAAAAGGAAGTCAAGTAGTTGATGAAATTCCAATTTGAGAAAGTAACATGAATCACGTTAAGTATAACTTCTTTAAAATAAACGAGACGAGCCCCGCTAAATCACGTATAAGTCATGGTGCCTTCGTAAATGCATATTCAAATAATTAGAATTTGGGACAAGCCTTAGCTAATTTCGTGACCCTTCGCAAAGTAGCAATACGTCAGTCATTTTAGGTGTGGTTTCAATCAATTTTTACGAGTGTGCATTTCATGCAACTTCAATTCAAATTTCAATGATGTTAAAATATGTCAAAAATCACGGGTATAATTTATTTGACGTGACTCGAAACGTGTTTTAATAACGTTGCGATCATTCTTGAAATTAGATAAAAGCGGTTGATAGGTTTAAATTGCATTATGATGTGAACATGTATAAAAATCAGATATTTTTAGCCATTTACAATAATTGAAGCGATCGTGCTAGAACCACGGGATCCGGGGGTGCCTAACACCTTCCCTCGGGTCAACAGAATTCCTTACTTAGAATTTCTGGTTCGCAGACTTCACTTGGAAATCGTAAATTTCCTCGATTCGAGATTTAAATAAATCGGTGACTTGGGACACCATAATTTATTCCAAGTGGCGACTCTGAAATAAATAGAATATCCCGTTTCGAATATTGTCACTTAAATTGGAAAAACTCCCTTACGCTTCTACCCCCGGGTAGCGGGCGCGCCAAAAGGAGGTGTGACAATATATATTTGTGATCCGAATTATTCGATTGTCAGATTTTCATTTGCTATAGTGCACGCCTTGAGCAAGGGCTCTGACCACCAAACACGAACCGCCTAAATTTTCTGTCGGTCCTTAAAAATGACCTAAGGAATAACAGTCACTTACTCACCATGACCGATACCCGTTTTTGGTGTTTTATGAGCATAAACTAATTCCCGAATTATACACCTTTTGTTTATGCCCGGGCCATCAGACCCAAATCGCCTAAAAGAAATTCTGACCCTCTAAAATGACCTAAGTAACAATAGTCATAGAGTTGTCAATATCAGCAGGGCCAGGCTAGCCCAGCCCACCCCATGTGGGCTTTAGCAACTGACGGGCTGGGCTGGGCTACACCACTATTTTGATGGGTCTTATAATGATTAGCCCACCCCAGCCCTATGTGGGCTGTAGGCCCCCACGGGCCGGCCTATTATTTTTTAAAATATAATTTTATATTTTTTCTTTAAGTTCTATCTTAAAAAAGATAAATATTTAAAAGTTAAAAAAAATCTTATTGGAAAAATATCAAAAAACTTAATACTTATACTGTTTCAATATATCACAATAAACACTAAAGAGTGAAAGACTATTTCATTCGCTAAAAGTCAAAAGTCAAAAATCAAAACAAACTATTCAAGAAAATGCCCATGACGCTTATGAGATATCTAACACATCATCTTCATCAATCACATATGAATCCGCTTGTGAGAATGTTGTTTTAACATCTTCACTTTCACTTACACCTATAATTTGTATAAAATATTAGTTAGTTAAATATTAAAATATTAGTTTTTAAATTTAATTAACGTTTTAAGACTTTAATGTTTTAAAATGATGAGCTTAATAAACTTTAAACTTGGAATACTCTTCTTGATATTTTTTATAACAACAACAACAACAACTATCCAGTGTATTCCGACAAAGTGGGGTCTGGGGAGGGTAATATGTACACAGGTCTTACCCCTACTCGAAAGGACAGAGAGGTTGTTTCCAATCAGCCCTCGGCTCATATGAAAGAGAAGAGAAAGAGGAGAAAAAGAAAAGGAAAAACAAAAGAGCATTAGTGACTCCGGCAGGAAATGCATAAACAGATAACTACACATAAAATCGTAAATTAAAAGACATGCAATAACACCTAACAGTAACTACCCTAGGGAGCACGATACAAAACGCAAGACATTTATGGAGAGCCCTACGAAATCACACCTAGCCTCAGGAAAGAAGTACGAAAAGCTCTAGAAACCCCGATCCTACAACCATAATTCTAGGCTCCAGACTTTCCTATCAAGGGCCATATCCTCGAAAATCTGTCATATAATTTTAATTTTATATTTTATATTTTATATATTTTAAATACATATTTTTATTAGGCCCACAGGCCGGCCCAGCCTAGCCCCAATCAAGCCTCACGGACCATGGGCTTTTTCGAGCCGGGCTTAAAAGTCTCGTTCATAAATGAGCTCCAATAATTCTAGCCCAACCCTACTAAATTACGGGCTGGTTTGGGCTAGCCCAACGGGCCAAGCCCATATTGACGGCTCTAAATAGTCGTCGCTTTGTAATAAAATCTTAACAATCATATAGCTTGTCTCAAAAGAGTTTTAGTTGAATCTCGTACATAACAGAACTTAATATATCGTTATGTACGTAACGGAACTTAATGTACCGGGCAACCTTTTGATCACTAATAAAGTAATTAAATGCAAAACACTATGATATTCATTCGCAAAACACTATATATAATTTAAGACGATGGAAGTATTAAGGGTGGTGACTTTGGGCTTTTTGAGATACTTTTAAGAACATTTCCATGTTAGTGTTTTCTTTCCATATATCGTATTCCAAGAAAATATTATTTATTACTCCTATACGCGGCAATTGTGGCGATGTTTAGCAAAGACATACCGTAATCTAGAAGTTTCACTATTTTTTTTAAGCAGCTGGAGTAAAATTACAATAAAGGAAAACATATACTCTCCGTTTCAATTTATGTGAACTTATTTCCTTTTTAGTCCGTACAAAAAAGAAGGCAAAATACTTTAGTACCCCCCTAAACTATTTGAGAATTATTACTTTCCTCCCTAAACTATCTCTGGTTCGAATTACCCCCCTCAACTTGGCCTTTTGAGAATAATTACCCCCCTAAATGCTTATGTGGTAAAAAGTATGGGTACACTCACCTACCATGTGGATTTTTCTGTCCATGTGGCATTTTCGTGAAAAATAAAAAAGAATTTTTATCTTTTTAAGAATATTATTTTTTAAATAATCTTTTTCGAATACAATTTATAATAAAATTTGGATAGAACGACATTAGTTAGGCTAAATATTTTTATTTGTTCAAAAATAATAAAATTTTAGTTAATCTTTTTTTGAATTTGACCTGAAAATAAAGATTTATACAATTAAAATAAATAGTCAATGCATCTAAAAATTTATAAAATATAGTTGAAATAAATAGTCATTGCATCGCAAAAGAATAAATAAAAAGAGTATACAATTACAAGAAATTACAAGTGCAATTGTACACTCTTTTTATTTCTTCTTTGATTCAATGATTATTTATTTCAACTATGTATTTTTTATAACTTTTTAGATGTCTTGATTATTTATTTCAATTGTATAAATTTTTATTTTCAAGTAATATTCAAAAAAAGATTAACTAAAATTTTATTATTTTTGTACAAATAAAAATATTTAGCATAACTAATGTCGTTCTGTCCAACTTTTATTATAAATTGTATTTAAAAAAATTATCTAAAAAATAATATTCTTAAAAAGAAAAAAATTTCACCAAAATGCCACATGGACAGAAAAATCCACATGGCAGGTGAGTGTACCCACACTTTTTGCCATATAAGCATTTAGGGGGGTAATTATTCTCAAAAGGCCAAGTTGAGGGGGGTAATTCGAACCAGAAATAGTTTAGGGAGGAAAGTAATAATTCTCAAATAGTTTAGGGGGGTACTAAGGTATTTTGCCCAAAAAAGAATGACCTCTTTCCTTATTTAGAAACAATTTACCTTTATGCAATGATTTATAGCCACACAAAATAAAGGTGTCTCATTTTACACCACAAGATCAAAAGTCTTCTCTTTTTTCTTAAACTCCGTATCCAGTCAAATGGGTTCACATAAATTAAAACGGAGGGAGTATTATTCAACATTTAAGTGTTGAAGATTTGATTTGATTTGATATCGGTATAATTATACTTTGTTCTTTTGTTTTCCAATGGATGTATTGTATTCTTTTGGCCCGTGATTAATCTGAACAGACTCATAAAAGAAAAAGCGTTTTTTTCTTTACCAAACAATGTTTCATTCCTGGAGCTTAAACTCGAGTTTTTGGTCTAAGGTGGAAGGATTTTATCCATTCCACCATATATCAACAATGACTTGGAATATATTTGGTACGAAGGAAAATAATTTTCGAAAAGTATTTTTTAATTATATTATGTTTGATTGGCTTAAAATGTTTGAAAAATATTTTTCTTATAAAGAAAAAAGAAAATATTTTTCAAAACTCTTTCGCAATCTTTTCCACTCTCACCAAATTACACCACACCCACTAACCCAACCCCATCTCTGGCCTATCCATCCCACCCCCTTCTCTCCAATAAGACTTTTTTTTTCTTTCAAATATTAGTTTTTATTTTTTCGTTTTCCTGCAACCCCCTCCCCCCAACCCGCCCCCAACCCCAAATATTTTTTTTATATATCTTCAGTTTTAGTTTTTTCATTTTTCGTTTTATAGGCTCGAAATTACAAGTTTCAAAGTTATGAGTTCGGAGGTTTATGTGTTTGGAAGTTTACGGATTTAGAAATTATAAAGTTTACGGGTTCGTACGTTTGCAATTTCAAAAGTTTAGCGGTTCGGAAGTTAATGAAATTTGTGGGTTCGGAAGGTTGTTTGTCCGAAAATTTATGGCTTCATGGTTATTGTATAAATTATTTGTGAATACTATTGAGAAGTTATTTTTCTTAATTTGCGTACCAAAACCGAAAAATGAATAAAATTACTACTCCCTCCAGTCCAAAATAAGTAATTTTTTAATATTTTCACCCATATTAAAAAATTAACCTTTTAGCATTAATTAGTAATGAAATTGACCATATTAACATTTACTATCTCACATAAATATACTTACCACATATTCCAACACTATTTACTCCAAGGACAATGTAGGGAAGAAATAATTAATTCATTGTTAAAATCTGGAAAAATTACTTATTTTGGACCACAAGAAAAATGCCAAAAAATCACTTATTTTGGACCAGAAAAAATACTTATTTTTCAAGAAAATATTTTCACAAAAAATATTTTTCATTATACCAAACACGTCCTTAATTGAATTGGTTTTACATCCGGCAATATGTTTATTTTTCTTGAATACCCTAGAAACTATTCTACCATAGTATTGTGAATGAATAATTATCTTTCTGTCGTTTCACCTTTAATAATGCCTTAAAATACTAAATATAGCTCAAAGGCAAATAGGCAGTTACTAACTTACTATCAATAGGAGTAGTTGTTAGTAGATGCCGATCTAAGAATTTTTACGTAATAGAGGTACATTATTCTGTCCTATTAGTGTTTTTTAAAACTTTTAGTATTTAGGGTGTTAACTACTTTAAATTTATTTTCAAAGTATATTTAAAGTGACCCCTCATCCGCAGTGGCGGATCTAGGAGGGCGCAAGGGTGTTCACCCGAACACCCTTCGCCGAAAAATTACACTGTATATATAAGGTCAAATCTATTTTTTACCTCTATATATTCAGTTTTGAACACCCTTAACACTATCCACTAGGTACAAATTTTTTTTTTGAACACCCTTCATCAGGTTCTGGCTCCGCCACTGCTCATCCGTACACATATTGGGTTCACCTATGGTAGTTTGTACCATCAACAGTAAACTGCTATACATAGGGGTCAATTGGTTTGTGGCTACAACTCGTCTTTATTTTCACACGTACGAGATTTGAAAACGAAATACAACTAATTATCGAACTATTTTTATAATATTTTTATTTGAGATTAATCTTTAAAAAATATACGTAACAGCTTAGACTGTATCATGCATAATTAGATTGTGATGGTAAACAGACATTGTAGTCTCACGAATAACGCAAAAATGACTGAATTTTTGTTTGTTTTGGCTTTTCGACCTTTTTATTCTACAAGATTATTAAGAGAACTACAAGATGCTTACCTGTAAATAATTTCTCTTATAATAAAACTAGGGAAAAATGTCAAAATTATACCCCTACTATCGAAAATTAGTCATGTTAGTGTTTAATCAAAATGTGAAATTTCGATTAAAAACAGAGAATAATAGAAAAATCGGGTTACTGATAATTAAGAGACCGAAAAATGTGATAAGCTTTCAATAAATAAAATGAATAGTAAAGAAAAATTGTATTTCAGTAGGATTTCAACTGTGGATCGTATCCACAAATGGTACAACTTCCTCTTTTTATAGGTCACCATAGATAGAAGAATGAAACATAGACTTTAATGATATAATTATGAGTAATAAATGATATTAAATAGGTCGTTACACAATCATTCTTATTAAATGTCAATTCTTCACCGTATCAGGTACTTAATGATTGAATTTGGACTTCTTTCTGCCTCGAGATCCATGCTTTAAATGCTTTTGGATCTGTTGCCCTCGAATGTCTTGAATTGACACGGAACTCGTATCTATTTGCTCTTTGTATCCTTTGTTTTTAGAATTACATTCCAACTCACTATAAACAGGTACGAGACTTATAGTTGAATTACGTCCCGTGTAATTTGTCTCCTTGCATCTTTTATTTATTCTCTTTCGGAATAATAACCTTTTGAACATTCCACGTGTCTTGCCATATCATAAATTTTTTTTCCCAATACAGTTAGTATCCCGTTCTATTTTACGGCTAAAATTATCCTTACCGTTAACAAAGTATGCAAAATTATTCCTACCGTTACTAAAGTAGATAAATTTGTACCAAAATCTAACAGATTTGGGAAAAAGGCCAAAAAGTACCCCTACTATTAAAATTTATCCACGTTAATACGTAAAAAAACATTCCTAAGAATGTACATCTTCTTTCAGGCATTGAAAATGAGGTTCAAGAGTGGGTTGAGACCATGCATTAGCTTGGATGGAACCTTTCTGAAAGGGAAATGCAAGGGTCAACTGTTAGTAACTGTTGGCCAAGACTCCATGAGGCATAATTATCCCATAGCTTGGTCTGTTGTTGATAAAGAGACCAAAGTGACATGAAGTTGGTTTTTAAGGTTGCTACAACATTTATTAGACCTCAAAAGTGGAGAAGGGATTACATTTATTTCAGATATGCAAAAAAGATTGACTTTACTATTTCATATAGTAAACTTTTGCCTCTATTCTTCAGTGTTGTATCTCATTACTGTTTTGTTGCATCTCATTAGTTCATAACTGTAACATCTTATTACTGTTTTATTGCATCTCATTAGTTCATAACTGTTGCATTTCATTAGTGTTCTGTAGCATCTCATTAGTTTTATTACTGTTGCATTTAATTGCAGTTTCATTTCTGCATTTAATTCGTTTATTCCACTGTTGCATTACCGGAGATGTTCAGTTTTTGATGCATTTCTTTACTATTTTTCCATTTTAAGGGTTTGCTTGATTCAATCCACTTGGTTCTTCCTGAGGCACGCCATATGTAATGACCCGACCCATCGTTATAGGGGATTATCGCCTCGTTTTCTTCATTCAATATCTTAATATGTTAATTCATATGTGTTTGGAGAGTTAGAAGCAAATCGGAAAGAAATTTGATAGAAATGAGGCAATAAACCTCTTTATGAGAAGAATAGTTTGGAAAAGTCAACCGAATGTTGACCGATGAGTTAGACAGCTTGGAATGGGATTCTGATGATCCGACTAGTTTCGGGAGATCATTTATGACTTAGGAGAGCAATCGAAATCGAATTCGGAGGTCCGGTGTAGTTTTAGGCTTAAATTGGCTGAGGTTGATTTTGGCGAAATCCGAACGGTAGGTGAGATTTTGATCCAGGGCTTAAATTGAAATTCCGAGAGTTGCAGTAGCTTCGTTAGGTAATTTTGGATATGCTTGCAAAATTTCATGTCATTCGGAGGTGTTTAGGTCGGGTTTTAGATCGAATGTTAGTTTCGGAAGTTTTAAAGAATCTTAGGCTTGAATCCGTGTGAAATTGGTGATTTTGATGTTTACGATGGTATTTTTATGTTGCGAGCAAGTTTGAATGAGGTAATGTGATGTATTTGTGCTTTTTGTTGAGGTCCCGGGGGTCTCGGGATGATTTCGGATGCCCAACGGGAATTTTTAGTTAGAAAAATGCAACAGAAATTGCAGCAGCAGCTGCCAGTGATTTTCTTCACTGCAATCGTGAGCATGGGGCTGCGATCGCGTAGAAGAGTTTTTGGGGAAGCCAGGATTTGCTCTATGCGATCGCGTGAAGTGGGCTGCGATCGCATAGGCTTAGGCAAGTACTCATCGCGATCGCGTAGTGCACCTTGCGATCGCGTAAGAGAGTAAATTGGTTCATGATAATAGGTGAATTTGACTATAATTATACCCTAAATAATCACACTTTATTATGGAATTAATGTTGTTTATGAGGACAAAATGCTTTGATTAGTGTTCGATTGTGTTTTACAGGTACATGTGATACATCGGATGCCATAAAGAGCTATTTTGGAGTCCTAGGTTGATGAAAAGGCCAAAAGAAGAGCTAAAGTGAAGAGGTCTGGAAGCAGTAGTGAAGAATCGGAAGTCCCGTTCATCCGCGGTTCACTCGCGGCCGCGGATGAACCGCGAAAAAAGAAGGCCTCTGAAGTTTGACTGTTCGCGGTCCACTCGCGGCCGCGAACGAACCGCGGAAGGCTCCGCGGCAGCAATCCCAATTGGACTCAAACTTAGTTTTTAAGCCCTAAAACCTCTATATAAACTCCTAGTTTGCCCCATAGAGGCATGTAATCTATTATTCAATACTTTTGCAAGGTTTTAGTAGGAGAGATTCCTCTCAAACTCTTTCTTTTATTTTTATCAAGTAATTCTTTATGATTTCAATTATTATTTTTGTTTCTTCAAGCATAAGTAGCTAAATTCTTTTCTAAGGTTTTGATGGAACCTATTGATAGATGAACTTATCGTTTATGTGATTACAAATTGTGACTTAGATTTCTATTTGTTCAACTTCCTTCTTGTTGTAGTTAATTGGTAGGATCCCCAATTAGCTGTGCCTATTTAGTGTGCATAACTTGGAAAAGAGTACATATTTAGGTTTATTGTTGAACAACACCACACCTAGGTTATTAGAGGAATCTATAACTTTAGGCGTAAAGACGGGGTTAGGAATAACGAAGTCTTGGGGTGCAATCTTAAGTGAACTATTCAAATTAAAGCCAGCTAAGGTAGCTCGGGAGAGTGCACTAGTAAATTATTGTAATTACTCGGGAGAGGGTTACGATACACATAGCGTTCATGATTGATTGAATATATTAACAAATTGTATGAGCATAACGATAAGGGATTCCATCAATAGGGGAAATCAACACCTTAGTCTTTCTCCATATTATTTTATTCAACATTCAATTCTTTCTTTGAAGCATTCTTAATTCTTGCAAAACTAGGTATTCGAAAATCATACACAAATATATTCTAAAATTTTGGGAACTTGATTCGTAAGTACTCTTGGGTTGTGAAAGTTGTGATTGATAGGTTAATTCTCTATGGGATCGATCTTGGACTTATTAGACCAAGTTATATTGACTACGACCGTTGCTTGGACGTGAATCAATTTTGGCGCCGTTGCCGGGAATTAACGGAATTATCAATTGCCATTGCCAGAACTTCAAGATTCTTGTGTATTCAGGTTCTTTCTACACTCTACATTGAATATTTTGACTTTTGTTGATTTGGGTATTCAGGTGCATGCCTAGAAAATCTGCAAGGACTGGAGAACTAATTGAAGGACTCTCAGACCCCGAGCAAACCTTCCGGGCACGTAACAAAGCCATCAAACAAATTCAACAATCTCAACAACCAATCAAACTAGACTTCGACATGGGTGACATAAACGATCAAAACTAGCAAGCCGGGCTAAATATGCAGGAGGCACAGGAAGGTGCATTGTTCGACTGGGCACAACCCACAGCGGATAATTTGGCAACTGCCATCGTTGTGCCAGCAATTCAAGCTGAGTCTTTCCAGATTACTAACAACATGCTTCACTTGTTGCAAAACAAGGGATTATTCTCTCGGTCTCAGGTTGAAGATCCACAACAACACCTCAAGAACTTTCTATCAATATGCAAAACACAAAGGCAACCGAATGTAACTCCGGAAGCTATCAGATTATTACTCTTACCGTTCTCAGTTACAGGAGCAGCACAGATATGGCTAAACTCACTCCCAATAAACTCCATTGCAACTTGGGATGATTTAGTCAAACAATTCCACAACAAGTTTCATCCACCTAACAAGACAGCTCAACAAATTGATGAGATCGCGAGCTTCAAGCAAAAACCAATGGAAACATTACATGAAACTTCGGGCAGATTCAAGGGTATGCTTGTTATGTGTCCTCATCATGGGATTCCTGAGCAGATGTTGGGCCAAAGATTCTACATGGGGCTTTCAGACAGCATGAAGAATATTGTAGATGCTTCAGCAGGTGGAGCTTTTCTGAGCAAGACTTGGAGAGAAGGCCAAAATTTGCTAGACAAGATGGCTCAAAATTCCGGTGGACAACCAGGAATGCTCCTATCACACCAGTGGTACACTCTGTACCTTTAAATCCATCCAACACTCTGGACGAGAACGTGGCAACTTTATTGACACAAATGAGCATCCTGACAAAGAAGGTGGAAGAATCAGTGGTTAAGCAGCAAGTTCACATTGTAGATACTACCAATGGTGGTTTATGCACATCTTGCATTAGCCAACCCATAGGTAATCCATGGGCTGCAGACCAAGAACATCATCATCAGCATGAGGATATGAACTATGTGGCTAACTATGGAGGGCATCGACAAGGTAATCAAAACTGGGGCCAACAGGCTCCAATGCAGTACAGACCTCCCCAGCCACAATTTAATGCAGCAGGTATGAGGCCACCACACAACATGGCTCCATATCCTAGACCTCAGAATTTCAGAAATCAGCAGCAGGGATACCATCCACCTCCACCACCACATGGGGGTAGACAAGATGATGGGTTTGCAAGGTTGGAAGCTATGATGCAGCAGGTAATTGGGTCAAACGCCAAAACAAATGAGAGGATAGATGCACACGATGCCGCCATCAAAAATATGGAAGTACAGATGGGTTAGATTGCTATGTCACTTAACAATCGTCCTCAAGGGACATTGCCTGCAGATACACAAACATACCCAAAGGACCAAATCCCAAAGCAGATGATGGCATTGACTCTGAGAAGCGGTAGAGATCTTGATGCTGAGAAAGAAAGTGAGAAAATCGACAGACAGGCTGAGACATCCACTCCATTGCCCATTGAATTGGATGAGTCCACAGGGTTGACAGAAGTCACAGTCCAGCCAGTTGCTAAAAATAAAGAAGCAAAACAGGGAACAGAGAAAGTAGCTGAAAAAGTAGAGCAGCAGATTGATGAGAAAGCGATAGACAAAGATAAATCCCAAGTCACCCGGAAGAAGAGGCCTCCACCACCATTCCCCCAAAGGTTGGCCAAACACCAAAAAGAGGAACAATACAAAAAGTTCTTTGACATGCTCAAGCAAATCCAGGTAAACATTCCATTAATTGAAGCTTTAAAAGAAATGCCTGGTTATGCTAAGATGATGAAGGATTTAATGTCGCGGAAATTTGATTTCCAAGACTTGGCCACAGTTACACTCACACAGACTTGTAGTGCAGTGGTCTCTAGACCCATTGCTGAGAAGCTATCTGATCCCGGTAGTTTCACCATCCCATGCACTATAGGGAATTATGCCTTTGCTAAGGCTTTATGTGATTTGGGGGCAAGCATTAATCTCATGCCCTTAGTTATCTATAAGAGGTTAGGTATTGGGAGAGCCTGACCCACCTCTATGCTTTTACAGCTTGCTGACAGGACGGTTAAGCGTCCATTTGGTATTATAGATGATGTGCTAATCCAGTTTGGGAAGTTCGTGTTTCCCGCCGATTTTGTTATTCTTGATTGCAAGGTCGACGAAGAAATTCCCATAATTCTCAGAAGACCATTCCTAGCCACCGGGAGAGCCATAATTGATTGTGAAACTGGGGAACTCAAGATGAGATTGAATGATGAGGAGATCATCTTCAATGTGCAAAAATCCATGAGGTGCCCTAGTGAGTTCGCAAATTGCTCTCTAATTGATGCGGTTGATGTGATAGTGGAGACCGACGATGCAGAATTGACTATTGAAGATCCACTTCAAGCATGCCCGATGAACATGGAAGAGGTAAACGGTGAAAGTTTGGTCGAATGGGTATTATCTCTGGAAGGCAAGGGATTCTAGAAGCGAGAGATCGACTTCGAACCCCTACACCTAGAGAAAAGAGAAAGCCCACCAGCAAAGCCGTCCATAGAAGAGCCACCAAAGCTTGAACTTAAACCACTACCATCACATCTCAGGTATGAGTATCTAGGTCCTAACTCCACGTTACCTGTTATTATCTCATCTAGTTTGTTAGATGTGCAGGTTTAACAACTTATACAGGTACTTAAGGAGTGCAAAAACTGCCATTGGGTGGACCATGGCAGATATCAAGGGGATCAACCCCGCCTATTGCATGCATAAGATTCTACCGGAAGACGGACACAAACCTTCTAGGGAACATCAAAGGAGGTTGAACCCAAATATGAAGGAAATGGTGAAGAAGGAAGTGATAAAGTGGTTACACGCGGGAATCATTTTCCCAATTCTTGATAGTAGCTGGGTTAGCCTGGTCCAATGTGTGCCCAAGAAAGGGGGCATGACGGTAGTGAAAAACGACAACAATGAACTGATTTCAACAAGAACCGTCACCGGATGGAGAATATGCATGGACTACAGGAAATTGAATCTAGGCACTCGCAAAGATCACTTCCCACTTCCCTTCATTGATCAAATGCTTGACAGGTTGGCAGGGAGGTCCCACTTTTGCTTTCTTGATGGATACTCGGGTACAATCAAATCTCCATAGCCCCCGAAGATAGAGAGAAGACCTCCTTCACATGCCCTTATGGTGTCTTCGCCTTCAGGAGGATGCCATTCGGACTATGCAATGCACATGCCACTTTCCAAAGGTGCATGATGGCTATTTTCACCGACATGGTGGAAGACATTATGGAAGTGTTCATGGACGATTTCTCACTGGTAGGGAATTCATTCGACGAATGCCTTGCCAATCTGACTAGAGTACTACAAAGGTGCATGGAAACAAACTTAGTGCTAAATTAGGAGAAGTGCCACTTTATGGTACAAGAAGGTATAGTACTTGGGCACATGGTTTCAAGCAAAGGCATTGAGGTAGACCGTGCTAAAGTTGATATCATTGCAAAGTTGCCTCCACCAACATCCGTCAGGGCCATAAGAAGCTTTCTTGGACACGCCGGTTTTTACCGGAGGTTCATTAAAGACTTCTCCAAAATATCAAACCCTCTCTATAAGTTACTTGAGAAAGATCATTCTTTTGTTTTTACCGACGAATGCAGGATTGCTTTTGAGGAATTGAAAAAGAGGCTGGTCACAGCACCCATCATCATTTCCCCAGACTGGGAGCAACCGTTCGAGTTAATGTGCGATGCGAGTGATTATGCAGTGGGGGCAGTGCTGGGCCAGAGAAAAGATAAGATGATGCATCGAATATACTATGCAAGTAGAACTCTGAGTGGAGCACAACTAAACTACACAGTGATGGAAAAGGAGATGCTAGCGCTTGTGTTTGCATTCGACAAATTCCGGTCCTATCTCATAGGATCAAAGGTAATCGTATACACAGACCATGCATCTTTAAGATATTTAATTGATAAAAAGGACTCTAAGCCACGCTTAATTCGTTGGGTGTTGCTTCTCCAAGAGTTCGACCTCGAAATCAGAGATAGAAAAGGTACTGAAAATCAAGTAGCTAACCATTTGTCAAGACTTGAAGGAGCTGAACTTGTCAAAGAGAGTGGGGAAATTCCGGAAACCTTTCCAGATGAGCAATTGCTCACCACCACTCTCCTGGAAGCTCCATGGTATACTGACTATGCCAATTATCTAGCCAGTGGCATTGTTCCTCATGACCTATCATCGGTCCAGAGGAAAAGATTTTTTCATGAAAGTTAGTATTATTATTGGGATGAACCATATTTGTTTAGGATATGTCTTGATAACATGATCCGGAGATGCGTCCCCGAGATAGAACAATCTTCTGTTTTGCAGGCATGTCATGCTTCAACATATGGCGGTCACTTTGGAGGAATACGTACAGCTGCCAAAATACTCGAGGCCGGTTTCTATTGGTCGACGGTGTTTAAGGATGCACACTTGTGGGTGAAAGGTTGCAATGAATGTCAATGCACCGGGAACATCTCCCGGCGTCATGAGATGCCAATGAATCCAATCCAGCAAGTGGAAGTGTTCGATGTCTGGGGAATAGATTTCATGGGGCCCTTTATTAGCTCATACAACAATAAGTACATACTTGTTGCAGTTGATTACGTGTCCAAATGGGTGGAAGCTACAGGACTACCCACCAATGATGCTAAGGTGGTAGTGGGATTTTTGAAGAAGAATATTTTCACCCGGTTTGGGACTCCAAGGGCTATCATTAGTGATAGGGGCACACACTTTTGCAACCGAGCTTTTGAAACATTATTGGCCAAGTATGATGTTAAACACCGGGTGGCCACTCCATATCACCCGCAAACTAGCGGACAAGTTGAGGTCTCCAACAGGGAGATAAAAAGTGTACTGACTAAAACAGTGAACGCCACAAGAACCGACTGGTCCAGGAAGCTTGATGATGCACTATGGGCATATAGAACATCATTCAAAACACCCATTGGCATGTCTCCTTACAAATTGGTGTTCGGAAAAGCTTGTCACTTACCGGTTGAATTAGAGCATAAAGCGTGGCGGGCACTGAAACAATTGAATCTCAACTTGGATGAAGCAGGTAAAGCAAGGTTGACTGGGTTGCATGAGTTAGAAGAATTTCGGTATCTAGCATTTGAAAATACAAGATTGTATAAAGAGAGAATGAAGAGGATCCATGATCAAAATATCGTTGAGCGTACCTTCAAAAACGGGGACAAAGTACTACTATACAATTCAAGATTACGACTGTTCCTAGGTAAATTGAAATCAAGGTGGTCAGGACCCTTCAAGGTAATTGAGGCATTTGAGTCAGGAGCCGTGGAAATTAAAACTATGGATGGATCACGTACATTCAAGGTAAACAGACAACGGTTGAAACAATACTTAGGCCTGGATGACATGGAGGACAAGGTAGAGTTGCGGTTGGATGAACCTCAAAGGTCTAGCGAGCCGTAAAATGCGCTAAGTTGAGTCGTGCCACGACGTTAAATCGGGCGCTACGTGGGAGGCAACCCACGAACATGTTGTAAATAATTTTATCTTAGTAGTAAGTAATAAAGGAATATAAGAAAAAACACAAATTTTTGCTGAACAGTCGAAAGTTTTTCAGAGAGGAGCACTGTCCGCGGTCCATCCGCGACCGCGGATGAATCGCGGAAAAATGCCCTCTCTGAACTTTCTCTGTTTGCGGTCCATTCGCGGCCACGAACCAACCGCAAAAAAATGACCTCTCTGAATCTCGACTGTTCGCGGTCCATCCGCGGCCGCGAACGAACCGCGAACAGTCGCGGTCAGTTCCGCGGTTGGCGCAAAATTAATGTTTTTTTTATTTTTCTTTTCCCTCCCCCTTTAAAACCCTAAAAGCACTCCCCCTCTTTCCCACAACACCATTCAGCCCCCCCCCCATTCTCCAATTCCTCTCTCTCTCTAACTCAAAAACTCTCCTCCTTCTCTCTAAAAATTCCCAAAACCCTCTTCTCCAATTCACCCCATTCTTCCTCCATTACTTCTTCATTGTATTAATTGTAAGTTTCTCTACTTCTCTTCTCTCTTATTTTGTGTTTACTCTTAGTTTTTGATTTTCTAGTTGTATAAATAATTAGATATTGTTAGATTAGTATATTGTTTTGGAATATGATGTGGGTTTCTTTGCACTATACTTGTTTTCATGAATATTTACTAAGGAACCTTGTCATATAATTGAAGTTTGGTAAAGAATTGGTTTATGGGTTTTTCAAATGGGTTGTGGATGCTAATTTTATGATTGGAAACCTAAAATAGTATGAACACCATGTATGTTGATTAGTAAGCTAAGTTGGGCACATTATAATTGTTCATAGGGTATTGATGAAGTTTAGGAAAAATAATGCCCGACGCATGAATTGATAATGGTGTAGTTATTGGGGATGGACTAAGTCAATTGGGTATTATTAGAAGTGTTCAAAGAACTAAGTGTGGGGTGCTCAAATAGGCATGGGTAAAATAGTTAGATAAAGAATTTTAATATAGTGGTATGAGGGAATTGCACAAATAGAATGGTCAATTGTGAGTTTTCAAGGATGGCGAAGTCTGAATAGCCCTCCAATGACTAATGGTTTACAAACTTTTTGGCTATCTTTATTGTGCAGGATCATGGCCCCAAAGAGAGCACGACATGGTGCTAGTTCATCCAGACAACCGACTTATGACGAGTCTAGGTTTGCTGACGAAGGAGCCGAAAATGCATTTCACATTAAAGCAAACAAGAAGTGGCTCCAAGAGGTAGAAGTTGATAGGATAGCTATCCGCTCGGAGAAGCCGGAAATTTATGATGAGATTCGAAGGCGCGAGATGGATTTCCTCTTTGACTCACCTCTTAAGGTGAACAAGATGCTTGTTCGAGAATTCTACGCCAATGCTCCTTATGCTATGGTCAGAGAAGTTTTCGTCAGAGGTAAGCGGGTCAATGCTCATATTCCTACTATTCGGCGGGTACTTCGCCTGCCATTGCACACTAGTGATGTTGATTACTACCATGATAGGCATGGTGTCACACGGGACATGCTAATAGAGGCCTTATGTGTAGATGGCATTCCAGTATGGATTAGAAATCAAACTCTGCACTCTAACTGTTTTACACACACCGCCAAATGTTGGTTCTCCATAATTTGCAACCGTATTTTGCCCTCAAGTAACACCACAGATGTTAACTTTAATAGGGCTGTTTTGACTTGCTGTTTTGTAACACATCGGGATGTTGATATTGCCCGAGTTATTAGTGACGAGATGGTATTGAGAGGATCCCTCACCGCCAAGGGTTTTTATTACCCATCTCTTGTCACTACGTTGTGTCTCCTCAACCACACCCCAAGTAACTGATGCTGACGGTGAGCTACTACCAAGAGCTCCATTTAGAGCTGCTACTATCCGGGTTGGACGAGACACAACCCCTATTGACTTAGATGATGAGGACGATCCTGTACCGGTTGCCCGGGCCAGGCACTCCACGGATTCAGCTGGACCTTCCAGGTCTGCTCCTCGTGGAGCAAGCATGTCTAGATCCGAGTCCACACGACCTATGTTGAGGTCAATGGAGGAGGAGGTTGCTGCTATACGCACTTCCGTAGATGGCTTACACACACGGCTAGATGCCATGTCCACTAGGCAAGCCCGGTCGGAGAACAGGTTTATGGCATGGTTCAGAGTACTTGGGAGAGCATGCCATGTCGACCCATCCACCGTCTCCGACTCCGCGTGAGTCGCAGGTAAGTTTTCTTGCCCCTCTTGTGCTTTCATTTTTATTTATGCCATGGGGACATGACATACTTTTAAGTGTGGGGTGGGAAACTTATTTTGTACATAATATATATATTAGTGTAGCTAGTAATATAAAAAAATAAAAATACAAAAAAATCAGAAAATTTTAAAAATCCAAAAATATGAGTAGAGGACTCTTCCTGATGACGGACTATTTGGGACAAGTACTCTTGAGGGAAGTAGTCCACGTAGGAATTTTTCTTTCTTTTATTTTCTTTTTCTAGGTAGTGTATCATCTCACCCTTGGTTTTTCTTTTGACCACGGTTCTTTTCCAAGGGTTTTTATTTTAACCGGGTTAGGTAGATTTTTCTTTTCTTAGGATTAGAGGTAAAAGGGCAACATGTAACCCCGAATATGCACATTAGCAAAAGCGTAAATTGAACTTGAGAATGTATCTTCTAAGATTGATTGTAGAATCTCAATATGCCTTAAATTGCACAATAATGCTTGCTTGAACATCGATAAGACTTTGTAGATAAACTGGATTCCAAATGAGTTGCGTGCCATGTGTGTGTGAGGTTTTTACTTACATTGTATGTTGTACATGATGCCTAGAACTTGCCCTGTGTGTTTGCAAAGCGAAATAGAAGTTATTCGGTTGTAGAAAGGATAGAGGCATTTCTTTGTGTAACCCCATATATCAATAGACATGAATTCACCCGTACATTATATCTTAGTTAACCCCTTTGAGCTTAAAGCCTATTCTTTGATAACCCTTGAATGTTCTTCAAATTATTATATTTTATTCTACTTTACCTCCTAGAAGCACTTGTATTGTAACGAATATGCAAAAGATTAAGAGTGGGGTGAAGGGAAAGTAAAAAGGGAAAATCAAGAATGAATGGTAGAAAATAGTGAGCTGGCCAAAATAATGTAAATGTGTTGCAAAGCAATGAGAAAAAGAGCTATATCAATGTATATATGAAAATTAGAAAGGCCAGTTACACCAACAAAAGAAAAATGGGAATTAAAAGCAAATAAAGGTGAAGGAATGTTTATGGGAGACATAAGGAAGAAAACTAAAAGGGAAAGTTGTGAAAGAGAAAAGAAAAGTGCTTAGGGAGGCTAGTCACTATACCCAAAAGTATCCTACCCGTCCCATAGCCTACATTACAACCCTTAAAGACCTCTTGATCTATGATTGAATAACTCGATTAGTGGAGTATTACACTAGGGCAAGCCTATGGTGTGTCTGTACGCATATGAATGTTCTTTGTTGAGAGTGAGTGAATTTTTCCGATATTTATAAGTTCCATGTATATGAATTATTAATGTGTGGGAACTTCACTCAATAAATTTGGTAAGGGCATGTAATTCAAGAGGAAGAAGGTAAATTTGCAAGTTTTTGATAATAAGTAGAGTAAGTAATAATGTGTTGGCATGAGAGTTTACGGTTAAGTAAAAGATTATGCATATCTTAAGTTGTTCATGTATAATAGCTTTTGTGACATACTTTGGGGGAGACAAATTTTTGTTAATTGGCCTAAAGTGTGATTAAAGATGCTCGAGGACGAGCAAAGGTTTAAGTGTGGGGTGTTGATAATAGGTGAATTTGACTATAATTATACCCTAAATAATCACACTTTGTTATGGAATTAATGTTGTTTATGAGGACAAAATGCTTTGATTAGTGTTCGATTGTGTTTTACAGGTACATGTGACACATTGGATGCCATAAAGAGCTATTTTGGAGTCCTAGGTTGATGAAAAGGCAAAACGAAGAGCTAAAGTGAAGAGGACTGGAAGCAGCAGTGAAGAATCAGAAGTCCCGTTCATCCGCAGTTCACTCACGGCCGCGGATGAACCGCGAAAAATGAAGGCCTCTGAAGTTTGACTGTTCGCGGTCCGCTCGCGGCCGCGAACGAACCGCGGAAGGCCCAGCGGCAGTAATCCCAGTTGGACTCAAACTTAGTTTTTAAGCCCTAAAACCTCTATATAAACTCCTAGTTTGCCCCATAGAGGCATGTAATCTATTATTCAATACTTTTGCAAGGTTTTAGTAGGAGAGATACCTCTCAAACTCTTTCTTTTATTTTTATCAAGTAATTCTTTATGATTTCAATTATTATTTTTGTTTCTTCAAGCATGAGTAGCTAAATTCTTTTCTAAGGTTTTGATGGAACCTTTTGATAGATGAACTTATCGTTTATGTGATTACAAATTGTGACTTAGATTTCTATTTGTTAAACTTCCTTCTTGTTGTAGTTAATTGGTAGGATCCCCAATTAGATGTGCCTATTTAGTGTGCATAACTTGGAAAAGAGTGCATATTTAGGTTTATTGTTGAACAACACCACACCTAGGTTATTAGAGGAATCTATAACTTTAGGCGTAAAGACGGGGTTAGGAATAACGAAGTCTTGGGTGCAATCTTAAGTGAACTATTCAAATTAAAGCTAGCTAGGGTAGCTCGGGAGAGTGCACTAGTAAATTATTGTAATTGCTCGGGAGAGGGTTACGATACACATAGCGTTCATAATTGATAGAATATATTAACAAATTGTATGAGCATAATGATAAGGGATTCCATCAATAGGGGAAATCAACACCTTAGTCTTTCTCCATATTATTTTATTCAACATTCAATTCTTTCTTTGAAGCATTCTTAATTCTTGCAAAACTAGGTATTCAAAAATCATACACAAATATATTCTAAAATTTTGGGAACTTGATTCGTAAGTACTCTTGGGTTGTGAAAGTTGTGATTGATAGGTTAATTCTCTGTGGGATCGATCTTGGACTTATTAGACCAAGTTATATTGACTACGATCGTTGCTTGGACGTGAATCAATTCATTGCGATCGCGGACTGACTCCTGCGATCGCGTAAGGTAAAAAGAGGGCCTGGGAAAAACTGTTCATCGCGATTGCGTGCAGGGTCCCGCGATTGCATAGGGTAAATTCCAGGTCTGACATAGGGGTTTAATAACAGAACCCCCGCTAGAAAAACCTATTTTTTCATAAAAACTGATCGTTTTGGAGAGCTTTTGGACGAGAAGTAAGAGGATTTTGTCAGAAAAACATTGGAGGTAAGTTTCTTGACTCAAAAACACGAATTTATGCTAGACTTTACATCAAAACTCATGAAATTGGGTAGGCCTAAATTTTGAAAACGAGTTTTGGATTTTGAAAGGCCATTCAAACTCCGATTTTAATAAATTTTATGTGCACGAACTCGTGGCGAGACGAGGAATCTGTTGGTATAATTTTTGGAATTTTTTGAGAAGCGGGCCCGGGGCCCGAGTTTTACCAACTTGGTGCATTATTGCAATTTTCAAGTCAATTAAATTGGGTTATGTTTCTTTGACCCATATTGATATAATTACTATGGTTTTGACTAGATTTGACGCACGAGGCAAAAAATTCAAAGGGAAAAGGCATCGCGGACGAGTCCACGGCCGGCTAGAGGTGAGTAGTTAGTGTATATGGTAGCCTGAGGGTTCGAAACCCCGGCTTAGCACATTGTGATGCTAGTAGGGCATGGCTCGCACCCCGTAGCAGGTGCGGGATTGATTATGACTGGGGATTGAGACTTGGTCCATCCCGGATAAGAATAACATGTTACATGTGGTTGAAACACACACTGTGTTAGATATATTTGTGGGCTGTAAGCCATGTTTGGGGATTCGTGCTGACCTGTAGTATCCCTAGGGGATAGATATATATGTGATATCTTGATTTGCTTAATCACTGATCTCAGCGCTGGTTTGAAATCACCATGTTGAAATGCTAAGTCACATGTTCTTGGAAAATTAAATAGAAATTAAAGTATTTTCAATATTAATGACCTGGAACCTGGAGATAAATAATTTGAACTATTGTGCGACTCATATGCATGTTGTGGACTGAGGATGGATCGTGCTGCACCTGGAGATAAATAATTTGAACCAGGAGATAAATAATTTGAACGCCGCAGCAGATGATATGATATGCTTGGGCTGTAGGAGCCCCTCCGAAGTCTGTACACACCCCCAGTGAGTGCCGTCGATGTTAAATGGATCGGGCTACATGTCGTAGCGGTCATGTAAATTGCATTACATTTTTATCTATGAATTATCTGTGCTAATTGTGATATGCTGTTGTTGTTAGTTCGTTTGAGGAATCGGACTTTAGTTTAGCTTTACTCTGTGGTATTCTGTGGATTTCCTGCTTTCAGCTATTAATATATACTTTTTACTCACTGAGTACTTAGTAGTCACCCCTACTCCCTACACATTTGTGTGCAGATTCAGGTACATAAGAGGGTTAGACGAGCACTCCAGCTTATATTAGAGTTATTTCGAGTTGCTGAGTTAGCTGCCGGCATTCGCAGAACCTAGATTCTCATTCCATTCAGTTATCATTATATGTTTCAGACTTGAGTATTTCATTCAGTATTTTCCATTACTATTCGGTTTTGTTTAGAGGCTCTAGACTCATGACCCCAGATCTTTGGGCGTGTTATTTCATTTTTGCACTTCTCAGTATTTATTCATATTATTATTATTATTGGACTATCTATTGACTCATATATTCTTCTTGAGTTGTCCATTTAGGACTGATATTTGATTGTGAAAACAACTGTTGGTCTGGCTGGCCTAGCTTTAGTGTTGGGCGCCATCACGATCAGAATTGGATCGTGACAAGTTGGTATTAGAGCCTAGGTACTAGGACTCGCGAGTCATGAGCCGGTTTAGTAGGCTTTCGCGGATCGGTACGTAGAAATCCGTATCTATCCTCGGGAGGCTACAAAACTTTAGGAAACACTTCACTTTCTTGGATTCATATCGTGCGGTTTGTGTTATCGTGAAACTAAATTTTTCCATATTCTACTCTTTCGCAGATGGCGAGAACACGTGCTAGCGAACGTGGCAGACGACCACCAGTGGCACCAAGAGGTCGTGGTCGTGGCGGAGGTAGGGCAACAGTGACAGATCCATGCTTTAAATGCTTTTTGATCCGTTGCCCTCGAATGTCTTGAATTGATACGCAACTCGTATCTATTTGCTCTTTGTATCCTTTATTTTTAGAATTACATTCCAACCCACTATAAACAGGTACGAGACTTATAGTTGAATTACGTCCCGTGTCTAATTCGTATCCTTGCATCTTTTATTTATTTTCTTTCGGAATAATAACCTTTTGAACATTCCACGCGTCTTGCTACATCATATAAAAACTTTTTCCTAATACAGATAGTCCCCCCACTTTCCATTTATTTATCATTTAAATATTTAGGAAGTGGACTCTCATTAAAAAGTGAATTTTTGTCACAATAAATGCTATGTCAGTGTTGACGTTTCAATTGTCCCTTTCATTTAATGCATCACATACATGTCACTTATTAACTAGTTCTGCGGTTTTGTAGCCTTTTTCTTCACTATTCACGAAGTGATGGTTACCTTTATTATAGGCATTTCATCATTACTTTTCCTAGTTCACCAGTTGCTTTCCATATACTTCTTCGATTTCTTCTTCTTTAGTTATCCTTTTCACCAAGTGACTCCTCACTTCTTCCTTCTGTTTTTCTTCTGTAAAAACTTGTTGAACAATGGCATCTTCACATCCTACCCCAAAAGAGTTCCCATACTTGATAGTTTTCCAAATGCTCCCGTAAGACATAGAAGAGGTAAAGCAAGTGTCCCTCGTGGTACAAGATCAACACAAGGTGGCATATCTGGTTCTATCATCCCTTCTATTTCTGATACTTCTTCTAAAGGATCTTTATCTAACAGATCTTCTTCTAAAGGAAAATAACCTGCTGAACCCCTTTAGGAACCAACGGTAGAAGAAATTGTACTGTCAGATCTATCTTTTGAGCATGACAAAGAATCTCTTTGTGAGCAAATGCTTAAATTGGAAAAAGTTGATAAATATCCCTCTTTATTTACTGAACCATTGATCCCCATCGTCCGAAAAGATTGTCGTTGGAAAGATAGTACTCCCATAGTTATTCTCAACCCTAACTAGAGAAACCCGATTTTTCTTGTGTTTATACTTACCCTTTCACTCTGGGATTTACCCCTGCTATTGACCCAGTCATTCTCGAATTGTTTCGTTTCTTTAAAATCTGTTTAGCTCAAATTTGTCCCCTAGTGTGGAGAGCAGTGGCATGCTTAAGGTTCACATCAACCAGAGCGGATGTGGATTTTACTTTTCCTCATATGATTCACCTCTACCATCCTAAACTCTTTCGTAATGGAGTTTTTTCATTGTCTGCTAGAGGTAAAAGGGTTTTGATAAACCCTGATGATATCAATGACCGTGGCTAGTAGACAAGGTTCGTAAGTGTTCCCATAATTGATTTGGTGGGTGGATCAAACATGCCTTTTTCGGAGAAGTGGAACATGACACGTAAGTATTTTATTTCTTACCGTGTCTATTTTTGATATTTTGATCTTTTATTTTTAAAGCATTTTTGTTTTGCTTTTTGATAGCTACCATGGGAGATGTGGAACTCGTCCCTGGCTTTCGTGCTGGGGTAGATGCTATCTTGAAGGCCGTACCTATGGAAGCACGTACTTGGAAATCAATTTCTACCAAGCACGACTGGAGAGTTAAAACTCATGGTATACATTTATTATTACTTTTGCATAGAGTAAATTTTCTCTTTTTGTATATCCAATCTTATATCCTTCTTTTTATCAGGATTTGCCAATCGAGGAATGTCAGCTGAAGTAGTTACTGCCCTTAGAGCTTCTTCCAATGCTCCCTTAGCTCTAGGGAGGACACATGATGTTCTAACAAAGAGGAAATCAATCGAAGAAGATTCTGATGTTGATAAAGATGATGATACCTCTTTGACAGCTCGTCCTAGGTCTAGGAGGCATGTGATAGTTTCTGAGGATGATACTAAAGCTTCTCCTGCTCGTACCTTCGAGCCTGTTACTATTATATCTGATGAAGAAACTATTCCAAATGATACTTCTGAATCTACTCAACGCCTTTTCATTGAAGGTTTTGAGGGTGGTAATTTTGGTCCGGTTTTGGAGGAAACCCATCTTTCAACTTTTGTTTCTGTTCCTCCTGTTTCTCCTATCACTTCAAGTGTTACTCCGGCTACCATTTCTACTCCTATTTCGTTACCAACCTCTGCCCCCGCACCTATTTCAACCTTTTTAAATACTGTTGTTTTCACCTCCTCTACCGTGCCTCCTTCTATAGTTCCTTCTTCTTCTGTTAGTCATATGGAAGAAAGTTCCAGCAATAGAAGCATGGCTATGAGGAGCGTGACACTTGAGGTTCCGGCTGACAAAAGTCTTTTGAGGAAATTAGGTGGGGCAGATGCTTGGCTCGAACCCTTAATCGGGGAAGTAGAGAAGAGGAAAATGGACAGTCATAGTTGTTTGACTTTAATGAACGGCATAATTCATAGTACTTTGAAGGTATTTTCCTTTACACCTCCATTTTTAGAAAGAAATTTTCCTTTTAATTTCTACTTATATATACCCTTTTTTTTTACAGGCTAACCTTATAGGCTTATGGGAAGAGTTTCACTTTTGGAAAAGAAAGCTCGTGAAGCTGACCGAGGTATTCTTGAAGCTGAAAAGAAAGATAAGGAAGCCGATATTAAAGCAAACAATTGGCAAGAGCAATTGAAGGATGATCAGAAAAAGATTAAGGATTTACAAGAGAACAATCACAACTTGGAGCAACAAAAACAAATTTTAACTTCTGAATTAGACGGAGTCAAGGCCTCTTTCAGCAAGGTGGAGAAGGAAAAAGAGCGCCATGAATGTTCTTTTTTCGAGCAATTATCTAAGTCAAGTGGGGAGATTAGAGAACTTAAAGTTCTGTTGAGCAAAAACAAAGAGTACGCGGGAGAGTTAGTACAGAACTTATCTTAGGCTCAGGCTGATTTACAGGCTTCTTCTGATAAGGCACGTGCCTTAGAAGACTCCCGTGCCTCTTTTGAAGTCACCCTTAATGCCACTTTGAATGAAAATCAAACATTGAAAAATGATATCACCTTGTGGAAAAAGGACTATGCTCTTCTTGAGGAGAGTTTTGATTCGGAGGTGAGCTGGGGTTTCCTGAATTCTCGCTGTGATTCTTTAATGGAGGCTAGCCAAGAAGATTTTGATTTGCAATCAGAGTTAGCCAAGGTCTTAAATACCATTGAAATGACTCAACAACCACTTGACTTTCCTTCTCCCACAGATGATACCACCGTGGCTGATGATCCCCCCAATGATGGAGCTGCTTCTATTGAAGCTGGCAATATTGTAATCCAAGCCCTTGAGGATCAGCTAGCAGAAATCGAGGCTCCCATGACTCTTGCTTCTCTTAACAGTCCCAGTATCCCAACTGTTGCTATTTCCATAGAAGTTGACTCAGTGCCTGTAATTTCTTCAGATAAGGAAGTTATCTCAATAGCTTCGGAAAAACCCACACCTTCAGGAGCGAGTTGAGATTTTAGTTTTTGAATTAGTCCCTAGTTTACATTAATGGGGGGTTTGTAAAGATTTTCTATTTTATAAAGATTTTTTGTTGAATATTTTTTAAGTCAAGAAGTTTTATAAGTACTCCTTTGAATATTATTCTTGCCTATTTTCTTATTTAGGACTCATAGAATCATTTTTGTTATTTATATTATTCTTGCCTATTTTCTTATTAGGACTTATAGAATAATTGTTTTTGAAAATGCTTTATGATCCATCTCATGGAATATCAACACGAGTTTTAAAAAAGAGAGAGGACCCTTTTATGTATATCGACACTTAATGAAGAAGACGTCTCAACTTCATAATGGTGTTATAATACGATGAAAGAAATAGGAAACACATGTTTTTTGTATAAAATAACTTGAACAAGTTTTTATTCATGAACTTGAGCAAATTTTCGAATAATACATGTATTGTAGTACGTTGTTGTTTTTGGTGTAACAGATTTTTTAATATAAAATACACAAGGTTTTCTTTTATTACAACCTGTTTTAGCACACAACCAAAACCCTATCTTTATACACTTAGAAAGGATTTGGAAAGTGTCTACAACATTGAAAAATATTTTATGTAAAGTAACATAGCTATTCACAGCTGAATCTTGATATATGGTACTTTGTAGCTGAATTTGGTCCATTTTTACTTGAACTCCCGTATCTCTTTTCCTTTATGAACCCACTTCTATTTTTCTACACGAGGCTATATATACTGTATAGTCCCCCAAGTGTTTGAGCGTTGATGAATGAAACCTTTAACACTTGGTTATTACTCATATGCTGGTCCTTTTCTTGAAACAGAAAATATGCGGGACTCGAAGGTACAAATTTAGATGAAGACTGCCTACCCGTATGTACTTCCATTAGATTGATATAACCCTAGGCTTAGAATTTAAGAGTATTCTATTTTGCCATGCAGGTTGTGTTTCATCATTTGGCATGGGTTAGGGATTTTTTCTAGCATCTAAAATTGTTAGTAAAATCTTTAAAAAAATAATTCAACATGAATATACTTGAACATGTCCACTTCCTTTTAAAGCAATATTTTTTCGAGCACAAAGTCCCCAGTTTTGAAGAACTTGGGATTTTATTGCTTTTGTTCTTTCCTAGCCATTACAGTCCCCAAAATTATATGACAAACTTTGAGAGTTGCTCTTGGCCATAATCTGGTTTATGCCAAGTTACCGTTCCAAATATGTTTTATATGAATTATGGAAAAATACTTTTTATGATTGTGGATATCATGTCTTAGCATCTAACGAAATATCATGTATATCAGACATAGGAGATTGTTTACTCGAACTTAGAGAGTGCTTACCATGACTTCAGATAATAGAGTGCTTACTGTAGCTTTCGATAATAATAAATGGATAGCTTTTCACGTACCTTTGGTCCTTCCAAGTTGACCAAATTTCTGAATTTTCCTCTTGCTTTACATAACCTGCCTTCCTTACTTTTTATGGTTATGCAAGATGGACATCTGATGTTGTCCCTACTATTTCAACTTGGGGCCAATCAAAACAATCTTCATTAGTTTTAATAATTCAATTAACTTACCTCTCATGTCTGAACTTAAGTTGGCTCCCACGTGAATTATTCGTTCAGGCCACTGTTCAAGTAGTGTCACAGGCTCGAACTCCTTAGTTGATATTTCGATACCTTCTCCTTCCTCTTGATTACCTGGACGTTGATCTGAATTTCCTTCGGTGTTGTATATGCTACCTGTACCTGATACAATATTAACGCTACGAGATATATGTTATTCCCCGTGAATTTGGCGGATTCCCCATGGTGTTGGGAATTTCATGACTTGATGAAGGGTTGATAGGACGACGCCCATATCATGAATCCATGGTCTTCCCATGATTATATTATATGCCATTTCCATGTCTACTACATGAAATTTGGTATCTTTCTTAATACCCTCGGCACAAGTTGTTAAGTTTACCTCTCCTTTAGTTACTATGCTGGAGTTATTGAATCCTGATAAAGTATGCACCTTTGGAATCATCTTATCCTCCATTTGCATCTCCCGTAACACCCTTAGTAGGATGATATTTGCTGAACTTCCTGGATCAATCAAAACTCTTTTTATTTTAATATCATGTACGAGTAAAGATATTACCAGTGCATCGTTATGAGGGGTGATCACTCCTTCCATTTCTGCATCATCATAAGCGATAGCTCCACCTTTCAACGTCTGGCATGTAAGTTTCCCAGGCATGATTGGAGTTTAGAAACTTTCAGGTTGCCTGTCCTAGACGGACCCAACCCCTGTGTTGAGTCCCCTAAGTCAAATGCAACGTGATACAAATAAGCGTTTCCTACTAGGGATCCGGTATGCAGCTATGTTATTCTAAGTTCAAAACCTCGGTACATGATCTAGACTGTGTACCCAAGCGGACAACTCGGGCTGAGGAAGGAGCTCCTTTCCGGGAACCAAAATGCCAACCGGCTTAGAAACTTTCCGAGCCTCTTTATTATTTCGGGGTATGACACTAACAGAATAAGGAGTCTCAACCAGTGAGCACATCCCCGGGGGTGAGAAGTGAAGGGTTTTCGGCACAGTTTTATATACAGTTCACGAAATATCAAAGCGGTAAACATATAGCAGTTTGTATATACAGTGCAACTAGTGTCAAAGCGGTAGACATGTAGCACGTTAATTAACCATATAATAAAATCAGATATAGACAAAAATAGCAATTTAACTGAGCTCGAATTCTTAAACCCTGAACCGAAGTTCTGGGAGGATAATCCCCAGCAGAGTCGCCAGAGCTGTCACACCTCCTTTTTACGCTTACCCGCGAGAGCGCGTACGAGTTTTTCCAATTAAAGGACAATCGAAACGGGATTTATTTATTTAGTTCAGAGTCGCCACTTGGAAAAATAATGGTGTTCCAAGTCACCGGTTTTAATCCCGAACCGAGGAAATTTATGACTTTGTATTATAGTCTGCGAAATTAGAAACCTGGATAAGGAATTCTGTTAACCCGGGAGAAGGTGTTAGGCACTCCCGGATTCCATGGTTTTATCACGGTCGCTCAACTGCAATTTTTGTTTCTATCTGATTTCTTTATATATTGTTTTTTTATTTATGTGCTCTTATATTCCGCTTTTCAATTTTGGAAGAATTGCAACGTCACGAAAATACATTACGAGTCACACCGCAACCAGTACGCCTGCGACTTTAATATATTTTAGTTTCGTCGAGAGTAAGATTTGGGTCACATAAATGCGCACCCGTATTTAGGAAAGTATTTTGTTAAAGTCGTGCCTAAAGAGTCTATCGTGTTGTTTAACTTTGGGGAAAGGATCGTGAACTTCACTAAACGGTCCTTCCGAGTCTAAGGTTTTCATTACATTTAAAAGAAAATCCTATGATGACTACATTTCTCCGTTTAAATTTATCTCTAAAAATAAAGTAAAAAAAAATCTTAATTAATTATATACTAAGAAATCATTCATTAGTTACCAACTTAAGACCATTGTTACCGAAAAGAATACTACTGAAATTGAAATTATAAATAAAAATACAGAATTGACGGGTAGTATTTTTAAAGAGAAGCTAATTATCTTATGACTAACTTGAACCCATATCGTTAGAAGAATAAACCATTGGAATTAATTAATTGCAACTATTGGAAACTAAAGCTTACCTTAATTACTAATACTTATTCGAAAGTTCACTAAACTTTGACGTGAACTCAACTAGCATGTTTCAAACCCGTTGGATTAATATTCTTGACCTTATTATATTGATTCGCACTTCGAATATGTTAAACCTATCGATTCCAACTTACATGAGTTCGAAGCTAGATTTCAATAATCCTTCTAAATGTTGCTAAAGATGACTTCCAGATGACAATTGACAGTAGTCATTTCTTAATGATAGGATATCAATTCAAGTAATCTAGACTAAACTTAGCATTAGGGATTGAAACATAAATTTTTGTGATTATGAGCCAAGATGGGAGACTAATTCGCGACATATCTTGTTTATTGTTAACACTAGCTAACCGTTGAAATATGCCAATAATAAAGACTAATCAAAGATAATCAATAAGGAAAGATCAAATTAAGTTCTTACTGTAATTCATAATCCCCTAGTACCTATATTAACTCGAATAATAAATTAACATTCAATTACATAAGATAATCCAAGGAGTAACAGAAAATAACTCATACAAGAATACTTAGTTAAGAGTAATCCTTAGTTCAATTACAATACATTCAAATCATAACAAATCTACATAATGAAATGTATAAGCTTTTAACATAGGATAACATCAACTAAAAAAAAAAGCTTCCATTTTTCGATTCATTCTTTAGCAAGGGTTGATATATCAACATAGGTTCGAAATATGTACCTGGCAATTACAATGAGGAGAAGTCAGTTGCAGCAGCAGTAAGACACAACAACAACAGCAACAGAACCACAACAACAGCAAAAGAACAACAACAGCAGCAACAGAACCACAACAACAGCAAAAGAACAACAAAAGCAACAGCAGGAGAACAACAGCCAGCAACAGAACAACAACAGCAGCAACAGAACCACAGCCAGCAGCAGAACAACAACAACCAGCAGGCAGCAGAATAACAGCAGGCAGCAGAACAACACAGCAACAGCAGAATAACAACAGCAACAGCAGAATAACAGCAGGCAGTGAATACTTATGTGTATTTGTATGAGTGTATGTGAGTGTTTATGCTGTGAATGTGTGTATACCCAGTGTTTTCTGTCTGAGTGTTAATCTCTGTGAGTGTTAGTGTGTTTTTCCAATCTTCTCAATGTGTGAATCTGTTTCAGAATGCTCCCTAATGTCCTCTTCTCTCTATGTCTATGTCTAAGGTCTGTCCTGTGTATCCCCTCTATATATTCAAATTCCCAACTGGCCAGCCTATCTTCAGAATTGTTTTCCCCTCTGGCCAGCCCATACCCTGCTCTGTTTTACCACTCAAATTATTAGAAAATTGTATTTTTCATTAACTACTTAGAGCAGCCCACTAACAAGTGCCTTATACCATTATTTAGTCCATCAGTGCACTGGCAGTCATGAAATTAAAATTTAGGCGTGCCCTCCCTTAGTGATATGGTACCCATGTGATTCTTATTCAACTGCCAGTGTTTTACACAGTCATCTATCCTCATTAAGCTATTATTTCACTTAGTTCACAACATGCTCATCAGCTTAATGCTTTGCGGAACAATACAAAGAATATGATTCACTGTCCTATTTTTCTTTTTAATTCAAACATCAAACCAATTCAGTTCCTATTTCAGAATGACAAATCAATCAACCAACCAATTTAACTCCTAATGGCTATTCAATCAATGCTAATAACTATCCGGTATTTTAAATAACAATCCTATAAAAACTTAAATGACGGTATTTAAACAATCGATTCCACAAATCAATTAAACACATACCAAACGGGATAAAAACAAGCTAATTGATTGACTTAATGATCTATAAAGAGCATAAGGGATTTAAACTACTCGACAATATTTTGAATTGATTAGTAGTCTATAATACCCGCGGTTAACAATAAATAGAGAGAATTAACCAAATAAAAGGTCATTTGAGAAGAGGAGAGAAAAATCGCAATAAACGGACAAAGCGAAAAAAAATGATCAAATCAATTTAAACAAACAACAAGTACAAAATAAAGAGAGAAAAGAAAGAAATGGAATACCTCAAACCATAATCAAATTTAAACTGGGCCGTTTGGACTTAGATTTGAACTTTGGGATCTAACAGACCTTAATTGAGAAGTTTTTCAAATAAACATATCCCAATTAAGGTCTATTAGACCTCAATTTCTTTTTGAATTTGAACAAAAACCCAAAGTTCGATTTTTTAGGGTTTATGCGGCCATTTTGGGGCTTGGGGTTTTCCGGTTAGATTCGAGCAAAACTGGGGCTTGATTTTGGATGAGGGAGGTCTAGGGGTGGCGTGGTGTGAATTTGGGGGTGTTTGGTGTAGGTTGAGCCTTAGACTCGAACCTTCAGTTGAGGATTCGAGAAAGCTCAGGCTGATTCGAGACTGGTGAATGAGGGATTCGTATTCAGGGGAAGAAGGGGGACCTGGGGTGTAATTTTGGTGACCGGCGGCGTTGTTGCCGCCGGATTTACAGCGAAAGGGTAGGGTGGCGGCTAGGGTTTTGCTTGCGAGATATCGTCTCTGAGAGAGACGATAGTGAGGAGGGGGTATTTGGATCGGGGGGGCTGGGTAGAGATCAAGCTTATATACGAAGGGGGGTGATGTAATCTTGACCATTCGATCAAGCAAAATCAATGGCCTGGATCTCTTGGTGGATATCAAACGACATCGTCTCACTAAGTGAAACTGGGTCGGTCTCAAAGGGGAACGGGTCGCTGGCAAAACGGGTTGGGGCAATGAGATCTCAGCCGTTGGATCAGGAATGGATTTAAGGTTGAGATCTGTTGGTGCTAAAACGACGTAGCTTTAACACTATGCTACGTCGTTTCGTCAGTCTTAGAGACCCACTGGATTGGACTAGGGATGAACTCGATTGGGCCTGGTTTTGGCTGGACTGGAGATGGCCCAAATCTGGCCTACTCTTTTTTTTATCTCTTTAATTTAGCTCCCTATTTACTAAAACAAATTTTCTAATTACACTACAAAATCAATTAAATTATGAAAAATACTAATTAAGGTATGCTAACAATTAACACTCAATTAAACATCAATTAAACACAAACCGCACAACTAGACTTTAAACATTAAATGCAAAAAATACATATTTTGTTATTTTCCATTTTCGTCAAATCATTTTGATTACTTTTAGTTGTAAACTTAAATCCTAAGAGTGCAAACACAATATATTTTGTATGTTCTTAACTTAACAAATAAACACGCACACACAGACTCAAACACAAAATATTTTATTTTGAATTTTTGGGAGTAATCATCATATAGGGTAAAAATCACGTGCTCACCTTTACCAGGATTGCCTCCAGTACGAGAAATAGACTTTGGCACTGATTTGCTACCTGACACACAGCCCATATCGATACCCCATATCGAATGGCACCATTAGAGTTGAGGGAGCTAAAACAACAGTTCCAAGATTTATTATATAAGGGTTTTATTAGACCTAGTGTATCACCATGGGGTGCACCAGTACTATTCGTAAAAAAAGAAAGACGGATCCCTGAGAATGTGCATTGACTACCGGCAGTTGAACAAGATAACAATACGCAATAAATATCATTTGCCTCGTATAGATGACATGTTTGATCAGTTGCAAAGAGCTGCCCACTTTTCAAAGATTAACCTCCGTTCTGGTTATCATCAACTTAGAATCAAAGATGAAGATATTACTAAGACTGCTTTTAGAACTCGATACGGGCACTATGAGTTCCTCATGATGCCTTTCGGACTGACAAATGCTCCAGCTGCATTCTTGGATTCAATGAATAGGGTGTTCAAGCTGTTTCTGGATAGATTTGTAATATTATTTATTGATGATATCCTGATATGTTCTCGTAGCCAAGGAGAGCACGAGGATTATCTCAAGATTGTGTTACAGACATTGCGAGTGCATCGTCTTTCTGCCAAGTTCTCAAAGTGTAAATTCTGGATAAACTTGGTAGTATTTCTAGGGCATGTTGTATCCAAGGATGGAATTATGGTAGATCCTAAGAAGACTGAAGTTGTGCAGAAATGGCCTAGACCTACTTCTCCTACAGAGATTCGCAGCTTTTTAGGCTTAGCGGGTTATTACAAGCGTTTTGTGAAGTTTCTCTAAAATATTAGCACCGCTGACCAAGCTAACATAGAAAAATGCAAAGTTTCAGTGGACGGAGGAATGTGAGCAGAGCTTTCAAAAACTCAAAACATGTTTGACAACTGTACCAATATTAGCCTTACCATCAGGTTCTGGAGGATTTATAGTATTCTGTGATGCCTCGAGGGTGGGATTAGGATGTGTTATCACGCAAAATGGTTGTGTTATTGCCTATGCTTTGAGACAATTGAAAAAGTACGAGCAAAACTATCCTACACATGATTTGGAGATGGATGCAGTGGTATTTGCTCTAAAAAGTTGGAGACATTATCTTTACAGCAAAACTTGTGAGATTTATATTGACCATAAAAGTCTGAGGTATATCTTTCAGCTGAGAGATCTAAATCTTCGGCAACGTCGTTGGATGGAACTACTCAAAGACTATGATTTTTCTATTTTGTATCATCCTGGAAAAGCCAATGTGGTGGCTGATGCATTGAGTAGAAAATCTATGGGGAGTTTGGCACATATAGCCCCTGCAAAGAGACCTTTGGCCAGATATATTCAAAGACTAGAAGATACAAGTATCAGATTTAGTCTCGGAAATTCAGAGGCAATGTTGGCTTGTGCTCAGGCTAAGTTTTCATTAGTTGAGCACATTAAGTCCACCCAATACGAGGATGAACTATTATGCAAATACAAAGATGAGGCCTTAGCTGGTAAAAGCAAGGATATGATTGTTGAAAGTGATGGTGTTCTTCGAATGGGTGACAGGCTATGTGTTGTAGACTTAGATGGGTTAAGACATGCTATTCTTAAATAAGCTCACAACACTAAATACATTATACATCCAACATCCACAAAAATGTACCATGACCTGAAGCCATTTTATAGGTGGGAAGGTATGAAGAAAGATGTTGCTAACTTTGTTTCTAGTTGTTTGACTTCTCAACAGGTCAAGGCTGAGCATCATCGACCCGTAGGTGTCACGACCCGGATTTTCCCCCGACATCGGGATCGTGATGGCGCCTACTCGTGGTAGCTAGGCAAGCCAATTCATTCAACATTATCCTGTTCATATCATTATTTTTATACTCGTATTTACCAACAAGGGAAATAATGTTCAATTTAATAAATGTGGAAGACTTTCGAAATAGAGATAAATAATACCAAGGTAAAACACTAATGAAATCCTCTACCCAAGCCGTGGAGTCACCAAATCATGAACTACTAATGAATACTACACATAATGGTCTAAAGGAAAAAAAAATATCTGTCTGTCTCGGAACAATGAGACCACAACAAATAGCATAAGTAAATAGAAGAGACGCAGGGCCTGCGGACGCCTGCAAGCTACCTCAGTCTCGGAATGCTCAACTCCCACGAATACTCTAATGCTGCTGCTGCTCCTGCTCAAAACCTGGACCAGTGCAAAAACCCATAGAAGTGCAGTATCAGCACAATCCGACCCCATGTGCTGGTAAGTGACTGGCCTATCCCGGCGAAGTAGTGACAAGCCTAGGACCAGACACCCACGTAAACCTGTGCAGTTCTATATATATGTACACCACAAGATAACAAGAATATCCAGTAACAAATTCAACAAGAAGTATCATAAAAGGGGAAACTCAATAGTTAGCAACAATTATTAAATCAATAATGGAAATCAGAGTATAATTGAAACAGTTAATATCAAAACAAGGCATAGCAAATAGTTGCACGGCATCACCCTTCGTGCTTTTACTCTCATCCTAACATCCATGGCACGGCATGATCCTTCGTGCATGGTTCAATAACAAGGCATGGCATTACCCTTCGTGCATAATCAATATCACAAGGCACAGCATGATCCTTCGTGCATAATCAATAACAAGGCACGGCATTACCCTTCGTGCTTAATCAATAATATAAGGCACGGCATTAACCTTCGTGCAAAAATAGTAAACAAGGCACGACATCACCCTTCGTGCATTATCACTCTTCCTCACCCAAATAACAATCACAGTTAAGGGCAAACAATGAAAAACAATAATGATGAACCGTCCCAGCAAGGGACACAACAAGGTCCCGACAAGGGAAAACAATATTTCACTTTACAAAAAGTCTCGGCAAGGGAAAACAGTGTTCAATTCCACAACACGGCAAGGGTTCAATAATTCATCTTTAAAACATCTCACAATGAATATCAATAATGACTCACGGTCATGCTAGATGCCGGTGTATGGATGCTCGTCACCACAGCCCATACACCGCACTCGATCACATAGCACATAGCACATAAATCCTATTCCCTCAAGCTAGGATAGATCAAACACTTACCTCTAGCCTTGAAGTCCAACTTATCCTTCAACTATAGCTTTACTTCGAATTTCCGCTTTCAACTTGCTCGAGTCTAGTTACAATTGATTCCATTACATTAATAAATACTATATACTTAGTTTGGATGCTTAAAATGGTTTTCTCAAAGTTTACCCCAAAATTTCCCAAAATGCCCCTGGCCCCACGTGGTCGGAACTCGGGGTTCAGACCAAAATCCGGTTATCCATTCCCCCACGAGTTCAAATATGTGATTTGTTTCAAAATTAGACCTCAATTCGAGGTCCAATTCCCCAATTCATGAAAACCCTATGTTCTACCCAAAAACAAGAATTTCTACCATGAAAACCTTTGATTTCTCTTGAAAAACATGTTTAGTGATGTTAGGAATTGAAAGAATTAAGTCAAAAGTGACTTACAAGTGCTTTGGAGTGATTTTGCTCTTGAGGGTTCGTGTATGGTGTGTTGGGTTTTGAAAGAATGAAGAAAAGAGGTCAAAAATTCATTTAAGTATAAATTTGCACAGCTACGGATATCGCAATTGCGAACATTTGTTCGCAAATGCGAACACAGCAGGTTTTGGGTCTGTGGCTCTCGCATTTGAAGGTTCGCATTTGCGAACCGGGCTGGGTCACTGAAGCTTTCGCAATTGCGACAATAGGTTCGCATTTGCGAACATAGGCTGATTACTGAAGGCATCGCATTTGCGAGGTGTTGTTCGCATTTGCGAACCCAATAGTTCCTGGACCTCATCGCATTTGCGATCAATGGTTCGCATTTGCGTATACTGCCTTGGTCTGCCATCTTCGCATTTGCGATAAAATCTTCGCATTTGCGAAGATACCAGCTGAGTGAAAAAACCAGCTGTGTTATTTTTCAGAATTTGCTCCAAAGACCTATAAAATCTGTACCCGAACCCCCCGGGCTCCAAACCAAACATGTACACAACATCAAAAACATATTACAAACTCGCTCGTGCGATCACATCGCCAATATAACATCGTTTTCATCAAATCGAGCCTCAAGTTCATGATTTATCTTTCTTTTAGTTTCATAACTTTCAAATTTGGAACTCAAGGTTCAAAACACATCAAACGACATCCAAATGTCACCAAACTTTGCAGAAAGCACATATATAATATTTAAGACTTGTACCGGGCGTCAGAACCAAAATACGAGCCCGATACCAAGGTCATTTAATTCATTTTCCTTCAATAATTTCAGTAAAAACAATTTAACAGAAAAATTCATATCTTAGGCTCTAGGCCTCAGAATTCAACTCCGGACACATGCCCGAGTCCCATATTTTCCTACGGACCTTCCGGGACCGTCCGATCTCGGTTTCAGGCCCATTTACCAAAAACGCTGACAGAAGTCAACTATATCAATATTAATATCATTTTTCTTCAAATTTCTCATAGAATTCACATATTCTATCACAGAATCTTTCCGGCTACATGCCCGAATCATGCACGTAAATCGAGGCAACATAAAATGAGGTTTTCAAGACCTCGGAAGTGCGGAACAAGTGAGGAAAATAGGTGATGACCCTTTGGGTCGTCACATCCTCCACCTCTAAAACAACTGTTCGTCCTCGAACGGACAAGAGAAGGAAGTACCCGAGTCGGGGAACAAATGTGGGTAACGGCTCCGCATATCAGACTCGGACTCCCAGGTCGACGCCTCAGGAGGCTGACCTCTCCACTGAACATGCACAGAAGGATAACTCTTCGACCTCAATCGTCGAACCCGCCGGTCTAGAATGGCCACCGGCTCCTCCTCGTAGGATAAATCATTGTCCAATTGGACAAGTACTGAAGTCTAACACATGTGTGGGATCGCCGTGGTACCTCCGAAGCATAGATACATGAAAAACTGGATGCACGGCTGATAAGCTAGGTGGCAGAGCTAGTCTGTAAGCCACCCCTCCCACTCGGTCCAGAATCTCAAATGGACCAATATACCTAGGGCTGAGTTTGCCCTTCTTCCCGAACCTCATCACGCCCTTCATAGGCGACACTCGGAGCAATACCCGCTCACCAACCATAAAATCTACATCTCGAACCTTACGATCCGCATAAGTCTTCTGTCTGGACTGAGCTGAACGCAATCTCTCCTGGATAGTCTTGACCTTATCCAAGGCCTCCTGAACTAAGTCTGTACCCAACAACCGAGCCTCTCCCGGCTCAAACCATCCGACTGGAGACTGACATTACCTACCATACAACGCCTCATACGGCGTCATCTGAATACTAGATTGGTAGTTGTTGTTGTAGGCGAACTCCTCTAATGGCAGAAACTGGTCCCACGAGCCTCCAAAATCAATGATACAGGCTCGGAGCATGTCCTCTAGAATCTGAATAGTCCTCTCGGACTGACCGTCCGTCTGAGGATGAAAAGTTGTACTCAACTGGACCTGGGTGCCTAACTCCTACTGGACCGCTCTCCAGAAATGCGAGGTAAACTACGTACCCCGATATGAGATAATAGACACCGGCACCCCATGAAGACGAACAATCTCCCTGATGTAAATCTCTGCTAACCTTTCCGATGAGTAAGAGACAGATACTGGAATGAAGTGTGCTGACTTGGTCAGCCTATCAACAATGACCCAAATAGCATCAAATTTCCTCCGAGTCAAGGGAAGTCTAGTAATGAAGTCCATAGTGATCCGCTCCCATTTCCACTTGGGAATTTCGATTCTCTAGAATACACCACCAGTCCTCTGGTGCTCATATTTCACCTGCTGACAATTTAGGCACCAAGCGACATACGCAACGATGTCTTTCTTCATCCTGCGCCACTAATAGTGTTGCCGTAAATCCTGATACATCTTCGCGGCGTCCGGGTGAATGGAATACCGCGAACTGTGGGCCTCCGCTAAGATCAACTCATGAATCCCCTCAACATTGGGCACACAAACTCGACCCTGCAATCTCAGTACTCCGTCATCATCTAGAGTTACCTTCGTGGCACCTCCCCGCTGTACAATATCTCTCAAGTCACGCAAATGAGGATCATCAAATTGCCTCTCACGGATCCGCTCTAATAGAGAAGAACAAGCGACCGTGCAGGTTAACACCCTGCTAGGCTCAGAAATGTCTAATCTCACGAACCGGTTGGCTAAGGCCTGGACATCTAGAGCTAATGGTCTCTGACTGACCGGAATGTATGCAAGACTACCCATGCCGGCATACTTTCTACTCAATGCATCGGCCACCACATTGGCCTTACCTGGGTGATATAATATCGTAACATCATAGTCTTTCAGCAACTCTAACCATCTCCGCTGTCGTAAATTCAACTCATTTTGCTTGAACAAGTACTGTACGCTTTTATAATCCGTGTACACCTCACACGTCATACCGTATAGATAATGCCTCCAGATTTTTAAGGCATGAACCACTGCTGCCAACTCAAGATCATGAACTGGATAATTCTTCTCATGTATTTTTAGATGTCTCGAAGCATAAGCAATAACCTAACCATCCTGCATCAATACCGCTCCAAGTCTTGTACGGGACGCATCACAGTAAACTGTATAAGGCCCTGCACCCGTAGGTAGTATCAGCACTGGTGCTGTAGTCAAGGCTGTCTTAAGCTTCTGAAAGCTCGCCTCCCACTCATCTGACCACTGGAACTGGGCACCCTTCTGGGTCAACCTGGTCATCGGGGCTGCAATAGAAGAAAACCCCTCTACAAATTGACGGTAGTAACCTGCTAACCCCAAGAAACTCCGGATCTCAGTCACTGAAGCTGGTCGAGGCCAATTCTGGACTGCCTCAATCTTCTTTGGGTCCACCTGAATACCTTCCACTGATACGATATGACCCAGAAATGCCACCGAACTCAACTAGCACTCACATTTTGAAAATTGGCATATAGTTGATTATCCTTCAGAGTCTGAAGAACCACTCTGAGGTGCTGCTCGTGCTCTTCTAGGTTGCGGGAGTATACCAGGATGTCATCTATAAAGACTATCACGAACAGATCTAAATAAGGCCTGAATACCCGATTCATCAACTCCAGGAATGCTGCTGGGGCATTGGACAATCCGAAGGATATGACCAAGAATTCATAATGCCCGTATCAAGTGCGAAAGGCTATCTTAGGAATGTCAGCCGCCCTGATCTTCAGCTGATGGTAGCCCGACCTCAAGTCTATTTTTGAGAACACCCTCGCTCCTTGGAGCTGGTCAAACAAATCATCAATCCTCGGCAGTGGATACTTATTCTTTATCGTCACTTTGTTCAATTGCCTATAATCAATACACATCCGCATCGAGCCATCCTTCTTCTTCACAAATAACACGGGTGCTCCCCAGGGGGAAACACTGGGCCTAATAAAGCCATTTTCTAGAAGGTCTTGCAATTGATCCTTTAACGCATTTAACTCTGGCGGGGCCATACAATAGAGTGGAATAGAGATGGGCTGAGTGCCCGGTGCCAGATCAATACAGAAATCAATATCCCTGTCAGGTGGAATGCCCGACAGGTCTGAAGGGAAAACCTCGGGAAACTCCCGTACAATAGGAATTGAATCAATAGAAGGAACTTCCGCGCTGGAATCACGAACATACGCCAAATAAGCTAGACACCCCTTCTCGACCATGCGTCGAGCCTTAACATAAGAAATAACAGTGCAAACAAAGTGGCCTGAGGTCCCTCTCCACTCTAGTCGGGGTGATTCTGGCAAGGCCAAGGTCACTGTCTTGGCATGACAATCTAAGATAGCATGGTATGGGGACAACCGGTCCATCCCCAATATGACATCGAAATCCACCATGTCTAATAGCAACAGATCAACACGGGTCTCAAGACCCCTGAATATAACTATGCATGAACGATGCACCCGGTCGACTACTATAGAGTCACCTACTGGTGTAGATACATAAATTGGAATGTCCAGGGCATAGCTAGGCACTGCCAAGTATGGTGCAAAGTAGGAAGACACATATGAATATGTAGATCCAGGGTCAAATAATACTGAAACACCTCTATCACAAACTAGAATGGTACCTGTAATCACAGCATCTGATGCCTCTACATCTGACCTAGCTGGTAAAGCATAAAATCGGGGATCGGCGCCTCCCCTCTGAGCAATATCTCTGGGACGGTCATCCACTGGCTGACCTCTACCTTTGGCTGGACGGTCTCCACCTCTACGGTCTCGACCTCCACCTCTACGTTCTCTACCCCCGCCTCTGGCTGGCTGGGCAGGTTGAGGGTCAGCTGGGGCCTGAATCATGGGACGAGGGCCCTGCTGCTGAGTGTTTCCCGTTGCTCGAGGGCAAAACCTGACAAGATGACCTGGGTCACCACAACCGTAGCAACATTTAGGCTAAGGGTGTATTCTGGGCCGGTCCCGGGCCTAAACGGGCCTCGCGGTCCCGGTCCCGGTCGTGGCGGTCCCGGTCCTAAACGGTCCCGGGCCTGGCGGTCCCGGGCCTGGCGGTCCCGGTCTTCGTGGGCTTGGTGGGTAAGACCGGCCCGTGACGGGCCTAAGCCCACATGGTCCCGGTCCTGGCGGTCCGGGCCTGGCGGGCTTCGTGGGCTTCGTGGGCTTTTAATAAAAAAAAAATTATTTAATAAGTATATATATGTTAACTATATATATGTTAAGTGTATGTATATATATATATATATATATATATATATATATGTATGTATGTATGTATGTTAAGTATATATATGTTTAGTATTTATATATGTTAAATTTATATATGTTAAGTATATATATATATTAAGTTTATATAAGTTAAGTATATAAGTTAAGTTTATCTATGTTAACTATATATATATATTAAGTTTATATAAGTTAAGTATATAAGTTAAGTTATATATATATATATATATATATATATATATATATATATAAGTATATATATATATATATATATATATATATATATATATATATATATATATATATATATATATATATATATATATATATATATATATATATATATATATATATATATATGTATATATATATTAAATATATATATATAAGTTAAGTTATATATATAAGTTAAGTTATATATATATATATATATATATAGTAAGTATTATATAAACTTAATATATATATATACGTTAAGTATATATATATATATATATATATATATATATATTAAGTATTTATATTAAGTATATATATAAGTTAAGTTATATATATAAGTAAGTTATATATATATATATATATGGTAAGTATTATATAAACTTAATATATATATATACTTAACATATATAAACTTAACTTATATATATGTATTAAGTTTATATGTTATGTATATATATAATATATATTATGTATATATATTATATGTATATGTATGAAATAGATATATATATATTGTATTAAGAGATAAATCAAAAACTTGTGTAATAATTTTTATTACTAAAAATGACATATCTTTATTAATCTTCTCTCCCCCAATGGAATGAGCACAACAAGGTACTAATACCACCATTAAAAGAAAAAAACTAAATAAGATGTGCCAAAGTACAATTTACAACACAATCTACATATCTCTAACAAATCTCATAAATCCTTCAAGATTTGGAGGAGGTTCCGTTGGCGGTGGTGGAAAAGAAGCTTGTTCATCACCAACTTCACAAAATTTCACAAAATTGGAATAATAATATAAGCAATTGAGAGAGATTGAGAGAGATTAAGACAGATTGATGAATTGGTGAGTTAAAATGAAATAATGGGGGGGTATTTATAGTTGAGAAGTTAAGTTATATATATAAGTTAAGTTATATATATATATATATATATGGTAAGTATTATATAAACTTAATATATATATATATACTTAACATATATAAACTTAACTTATATATATGTATTAAGTTTATATGTTATGTATATATATAATATATATTATGTATATATATTATATGTATATGTATGAAATAGATATATATATTGTATTAAGAGATAAATCAAAAACTTGTGTAATAATTTTTATTACTAAAAATGACATATCTTTATTAATCTTCTCTCTTCCAATGGAATGAGCACAACAAGGTACTAATACCACCATTAAAAGAAAAAAAACTAAATAAGATGTGCCAAAGTACAATTTACAACACAATCTACATATCTCTAACAAATCTCATAAATCCTTCAAGATTTGGAGGAGGTTCCGTTGGCGGTGGTGGAAAAGAAGCTTGTTCATCACCACTTCCGAGTGAAGCAGCATCCTCAGCAAGCTCTGCAATCATTTCTTCGTAAGCGTCATCCACATCCGGTTGTGATTCTGCAAGTCCAAAGTTTCTTCTTTCCGAGCGGATCCAATCTCTAAATAGCACTGACTTCTCCAAGCTCTCCCTCATAGCTGACTTCTCCAATCCTCTTGGGTTTCATCAAAATCCAATTGCCTACGAAGTTGTAAATTAGGATAAAGAGCAGTCATAATTTCATTATCTAGTTGATCTTCTCGTGAAATATTATGACAAAATTCAGTATCGCTAAATTGAAAACAGGGATTATCACTATCAAGAATAATTGGACCACTAGGACGGGTAGGTCGGGGAACCGGGGGAAGGTTAGTTGGTTGACGACTACTTTCACCCATTTTAGCTTTTCCCTTAGCACTAAACATTTTTTTCAATGAAAATGCCATTTTATTTATATTTATGCAAACAAAATAACACAAAATATATTCTTAAAAATTAAGAGTTGGAACGACTTTACCGAATTGACGAACAACTTCTTCAAAATTCAAAATTGCAAATTGTTGAAGACTTGAAGACTTGAATACTTCAATTCACCAACTTCACAAAATTTCACAAAATTGGAATAATAATATAAGCAATTGAGAGAGATTGAGAGAGATTAAGATAGATTGATGAATTGGTGAGTTAAAATGAAATAATGAGGGGTATTTATAGTTGAGAATTGGGAAAAAGTGTAATTATATAAAGTTTGGGGTTATATTAAAGTTTGGGGACCATTTGGCTAAATTTTGATAGCCAAAAACGGCTATTTTTGACCTCCAACGGCTAGTTTTTAAATCTGGCCGTTGGGCCATTTTAAAAAAAAAAAAAAAAATTTTTTTTTTTTTTTTACCGTTGGGACCGGTTGGGGCCCGCCAGGCCCGCGAAGACCGGCCCAGGACCGCTACCCGGTCCCGGTCTTCGCGGTCCCGGTCTCGCGGTCCTAAGCGTAAGGACCGGCCCGTCACGGGCTTTAGGACCGGTTGAAGACCGGCTCGGCAGGACCGGCCCACCAGGACCGTTGGGACCGCCAGGCCCGAGGTCCCGGTCCCGGTCCCGGTCCGGGACCGGCCCACATTACACCCTTAATTTAGGCTGATGGGGCTGCTGGCCCTGACGACCTGAATGGCCCCCACGAACACACTGAAGAGGCTGAGCACTGATGAGAGGCTGATCTGAATACTGCTCACGAAACCCACGATCACCTGGATCACCCTGCGAAGCCTGGAGGGCTGACTGAAAAGGTCTGAAAGACTGGCCCCTATCAAAAGATTCCCTGCCTCTAGAAGAAGAACCACTAAATATGTCGGAATGACAAGGCCTCTTGTCTGAAGGATAACCACCTCCCCGAGGAAGAGCCATCTCAACTCTACGAGCTGCATTAGCTGCCTCCTGAAAAGATATATCGCTTCCAACTCCTATAGCCATCTGAAGTCTAATCGGCTGATTTAGCCCATCTATAAACATGCGAACCCTCTCCCGCTCTGTAGGGAGTATCACCACCGCATGACGTGCCAGATCAACAAATCGCATCTCATACTGAGTGACAATCATAGTACCCTGCTGGAGGCGCTCAAACTGCCTCCGAAGTGCCTCCCGCTGAGTAACAGGGAGAAACTTCTCCAGAAATAACTCTGCAAATTGTTCCCATGATAAAGCCGGGGACCCTGCTAGTCGAGTCAAACAGTAATCCCTCCACCAAGTCTTGGTGGATCCTGAAAGCCTGAATATGAAGAAGTCAACTCCATTGGATTCCACTATCCCCATAATCTTGAGAATCTCGTGGCAACTGAATAAGAAATCCCGAGGATCCTCTAATGTGGCACCACTGAAAGTAGTGTTAAACAGCTTGGAGAACCTATCAAGTCTCCATAGAGAATCAGAAGTCATGGCCGCTCCATCTCCGGCCTGAGCTGTGGTACCTGACTGAGTGGCCACAGCTGGCTGAACCACTGGTGCCTGAGGCTGGGGAGCTACCGGCTCCGGAGTACGTGCAATAGGAGTCTGGGCCCCTCCTCCAACCTAAGAAGCGGCTGGTGCAGCTGGTAATAAGCCTACTCTGGCAACGCTGTCCATAAAACCCGCTATCCTGACCAGAGCCTCCCGAAGATCCGGGGTAAATAAGACCTGTACTGGGACCTAAGCTGGGCCCACTGGAGTTGTTAGGGCTGGAACCTCCTCACCATTTTCATCATGAGGCTCCACCTCTGGAACCGCTGCCTAGGGCCGAGCTTTGCCCCTACCACGGCCTCCGGCATGACCTCGACCCCTGCACCTTGCGAGAGTTGCTTGAGGCTCGAACTGCTGATCAACGGATGAAGAAGCACGTGTCCTCACCATCTGCGAAAGGACAGAGTAGAAATTCAATCAGTAGTTGAGGAACAAGTCGCACAACAAGAAGGAACAAATGAGAGACTCTTTCCTAACTCAATAGACTCTGGAGGATAGGTACAGACGTCTCCGTACCTACCTCTCAAACTCTACTAAGCTTGTTCGTGAGTGGTGAGACCTATGTAACCATGAGCTCTGATACCAACTTGTCACGATCCGGATTTTCCCCCGACATTGGGATCGTGATGGCGCCTACTCTTGGTAGATAGGCAAGCCAATTCATTCAACATTATCATGTTCATATCATTATTTTTATACTCGTATTTACCAACAAGAGAAATAATATTCAATTTAATAAATGCGGAAGACTTTCGAAATAGAGATAAATAATACCAAGGTAAAACACTAATGAAATCCTCTACCCAAGACGTGGAGTCACCAACTCACGAACTACTAATGAATACTACACATAATGGTCTTGAAGGAAAATAACAAATATTTGTCTGTCTCGGAACAATAAGACCACAACAAATAGCATAAGTAAATAGAAGAGATGCCGGGCCTGCGGACGCCTGCAAGCTACCTCAGTCTCGGAATGCTCAACACCCACGAAATACTCTACCGCTGCTGCTGATCCTGCTCAAAACCTGGACCTGTGCAAAAATGCACAGAAGTGCAGTATCAGCACAATCCGACCCCATGTGCTGGTAAGTGCCTGGCCTATCCCGGCGAAGTAGTGACAAGCCTACGACCAGACACCCACGTAAACCTGTGCAGTTTTATATATATGTACACCACAAGATAACAAGAATATCCAGTAACAAATTCAACAAGAAGTATCATAAAAGGGGAAACTCATCAGTTAGCAACAATTATTAAATCAATAATGGAAATCAGAGTATAATGGAAATAGTTAATATCAAAACAAGGAATAGCAAATAGTTGCACGGCATCACCCTTCGTGCTTTTACTCTCATCCTCACCAAATAAGCAAATAAAAGTGTACGGCATCACCCTTCGTGCTTTTACTCTCATCCTCACATCCATGGCACGGCATGATCCTTCGTGCATGGTTCAATAACAAGGTACGGCATTGCCCTTTGTGCATAATCAATATCACAAGGCACGGCATGATCCTTCGTGCATAATCAATAACAAGGAACGGTATTACCCTTCGTGCTTAATCAATAATATAATGCACGGCATTAACCTTCGTGCAAAAATAGTAAACAGGGCGCGACATCACCCTTCGTGCATTATCACTCTTCCTCACCCAAATACCAATCACAATTAAGGTCAAAGAATGAAAAACAATAATCATGAACCGTCCCGGCAAGGGACACAACAATCATCACAACAAGGTCCCGGCAAGGGAAAATAATATTTCACTTTACAATAAGTCCCGACAAGGGAAAACAGTGTTCAATTCCACAACCAGGCAAGGGTTCAATAATTCATCTTTAAAACATCACACAATGAATATCAACAACGACTCACGGTCATGCTAGACGCTGGTGTATGGATGCTCGTCACCACAGCCCATACACCGCACTCGATCACATAACACATAGCACATAAATCCCATTCCCTCAAGCTAGGATAGATCAAACACTTACCTCTAGCCTTGAAGTCCAACTTATCCTTCAACTATAGCTTTACCTCGAATTTCCGCTTTTAACTTGCTCGAATCTAGTCACAATTGATTCCATTACATTAATAAATACTATATAACTTAGTTTGGATGCTTAAAAATGGTTTTCTCAAAGTTTACCCCAAAATTTCCCAAAATGCCCCTGGCCCCACGTGGTCGGAACTTGGGGTTCAGACCAAAACCCGGTTACCCATTCCCCCACGAGTTCAAATATATGATTTGTTTCAAAACCGGACCTCAATTCGAGGTCCAATTCCCCAATTCATGAAAACCCTATGTTCTACCCAAAAAAAAGTGAATTTCTACCATGAAAACCTTTGATTTCTCTTGAAAAACATGTTTAGTGATGTTAGGAATTGAAAGAATTAAGTCAAAAGTGACTTACAAGTGCTTTGGAGTGATTTTGCTCTTGAGGGTTCGTGTGTGGTGTGTTGGGTTTTGAAAGAATGAAGAAAAGAGGTCAAGAATTCATTTAAGTATAAATTTGCATAGCTGTGGATATCGCAATTGCGAACATTTGTTCGCAAATGCGAACACAGCAGGTTTTGGGTCTGTGGCTCTCGCGTTTGCGAGAAAAGGTTCGCATTTGCGAACTGGGCTGGGTCACTGAAGCTTTCGCAATTGCGACAATAGGTTCGCATTTGCGAACATAGGCTGATTAATGAAGGTCTCGCATTTTCGAGGTGTTGTTCGCATTTTCGAACCCAAGAGTTCCTGGACCTCATCGCATTTGCGATCAATGGTTCGTATTTTCGAACACTGCCTTGATCTGCCATCTTCGCATTTGCGATAAAATCTTCGCATTTGCGAAGATACCAGCTGAGTGAAAAAAACCAGCTGTGTTATTTTTCAGAATTTGCTTCAACGGCCTATCAAATCTTTACCCGAGCCCCCCGGGCTCCAAACCAAACATGTACACAACATCAAAACATATTACAAACTTGCTCGTGCGATCACATCGCCAATATAACATCGTTTTCATCAAATCAAGCCTCATGTTCATGATTTATCTTTCTTTTAGTTTCATAACTTTCAAATTTGGAACTCAAGGTTCAAAACACATCAAATGACATACAAATGTCACCAAACTTTGCAGAAAGCACATATATAATATTTAAGACTTGTACCGGGCATCGGAACCAAAATATGAGCCCGATACCAAGGTCATTTAATTCATTTTCCTTCAATAATTTCAGCAAAAACAATTTAACAGAAAAATTCATATCTTAGGCTCTAGGCCTCAGAATTCGACTCCGGACACATGCCCGAGTCCCATATTTTCCTACGGACCTTCCGGGACCGTTCGATCTTGGGTCCGGGTCCGTTTACCAAAAATATTGATCGAAGTCAACTATATCAATATTAATATCATTTTTCTTCAAATTTCTCATAGAATTCACATATTCTATCACAAAATCTTTCTGGCTACATGCCCGGGTCATGAATGTAAATCGATGCAACATAAAATGAGGTTTTCAAGACCTCGGAAGTGCGAAACAAGTGAGAAAAATAGGTGATGACCCTTTGGGTCGTCACAGTAGGACTACTGCAACAAATCGAGATTCCAGAGTGGAAATGGGAAAGAATTACTATGGATTTTGTCACCGGGATACCACGAACCCTTAGAGGTTATGACTCGGTATGGGTGATTGTAGATCGACTGACGAAATCATCACACTTTTTGCCGGTAAAGACTATATATGGTGGAGTTAGGTATGCACAGATATTTATAAATGGAATTGTCCGACTTCAAGGAGTTCCAGTATCCATCATCTCTGATAGAGGGTCACAATTTACCTCACGCTTTTGGAAATCTTTTCAAGAAGCATTGGGTACACGAGTGGATCTTAGTACTGCATTTCATCCACAGATAGACGGGGATTCTGAACGTACTATTCAGATCTTGGAGGATATGTTTAGAGCTTGCATTCTTGAGTTTGGAGGTAGTTGGGATACTTATCTACCGTTAGCTGAATTTGCTTACAACAATAGCTTCCAATCTAGTATTCAAATGGCATTGTACGAAGCATTATATATTAGAAGATGTCGTTCTCCTATCGTATGGTTTGAAGTTGGTGAGACTAACATATTGGGACCTGACTTAGTACAAGAAGCTATGGACAAAGTCTAGTTGATCAGATAGAGATTGGTTGTAGCTCAAAGTAGACAAAAGTTTTATGCTGATAAGAGAAGAAGAGATTTAGTGTTCACAATTGGAGACAAAGTGTTCCTACGAGTCTCTCCTATGAAAGGTGTGATGCAATTTGGGAAAAGAGGCAAGTTGTGTCCCATGTTTATAGGGCTGTATGAAATGCTAGACCGAGTTGGAGCGGTGGCTTATCGTTTGGCACTTACTCCTGAGTTACCTTTTATTCATCCAGTGTTTCATGTCTCAATGCTAAGAAAATGTATATCATACTCATCTCAGGTGCTTGATGCACCAACTATACCACTTGATGAAAAGTTGTCTTATGGAGGAGGAGCCGATGGCAATTGTTGATAGTCAAGTAAGAAAGCTATGATCAAAAGAGACTGCGTTTGTTAAAGTTTTATGGAGAATTATACCGTTGAATAAGCCACTTGGGAAGTAGAAAAAGATATGCAAGCAAAGTATCCCCATTTGTTTCAAGTTACAGGTACGTACTCCAATTAAATTCAAAGACCGAATTTCATAAGGTGGAGAGGATGTAATACCCTATATTTAATAAGAGTGTATTGTTCATTAGCAAAATAATAATAATAATAATAATAATAACTAAAAAAAAGAGGGAGCAAATTACTAAAACAAAATAACTCAAAAAAACAAATAAGTAAAGCAAAAAAAGGACCGAAGCCCAATTTGTCAAAACAAAAGAAAGGGCAGACCTTTCTTTGGTTGCTGCTACATTGAAGCATAAGCTTCAGTTTTGCGAGGAAACAAAACTTCAAAAGGGAGAAGCAGAAGAAAAAGGTGGAACCAAAACTTGAGAAATCTTAAATACGCTCAAGTTTTACGGGTAATACTCGAATTTCTAATTTGGGTTCTTTTCTTCTGATAATTCGTTTTTTATTTCTGTTCATATATTTGAAGGGTTTCACAAGGTATAAGAAATTAAATACCAATAAGAATTATTCTGGGCAAATTAAGAGTCAAACATGGAACTTCGAGGGTTGGGTGTTCTAAATTAGCTATGAATTAGCCTAAACAAGGAAATTAACATGAGATTGATATTATATAATTATAGATTGATTGGAGAAATTTGTACGAATTGCTCGAGGTAAAGCATTTGGTATTTCGGCACGAGTACTGTGAGTAGTAACCTTACTTCAATTTGTATTTCTACAACTAGCATGATTTACATATGATTTCTAATATGAACATGTTATTGACTGATTTGAATTTGCATGTGGGACAAGTCCTTTACTCGACGTGATACTACTATATTTATTTTAGACGATTACAGTTATTCTAAATATTCTCATTATTACTGAATTTGATTTACCGTTACTTGAGATAAGATTTACTGTTATCGAAAAGAACTTTTATGATTAATAAGAACCCAAATACCCTATATTGTTTTAACAAGTATATACGAATTACAGAGACAAGTATAAATGGGAGTAGACATTGAAGGATCCCGTAGCTAACGGCAGGTTCGTTAGACCTGGTGCACCTTATAATTACCGATTACCGTTATAGCCCTCGCTAGTGGGAAGGTAGAACTAGCATACCGTTATCGATTTTCCTCGAGTAGGGACTATCGTTATATATGACTTCTTGCAAAGAAGTCCACAGTTATACCGATTACATGATATGATCAATGAAACCTCCCAAAAATGTAAATACTGATATTATACAATGGTTACCAAGCTTATTACTGAATTGTTAATTATATTATACTATAAGAAAATTGTGATGAGACGGAAAATTATTTAATATTTTTGAAAGGGCATTTTTATGTATTTTCTCTTTGAGATACTAGCATATTTCTGACTTGTCCCCAAATAAAACGGTTATGGTTAAGCATTATTACTCACTGAGCTAGAGACTCATTTCCCGCTAATTTTTTTTTACAGAGATAGCAGTTGATGCGGGCGAGGATTTCGTTAATTAGAGCACAAATATTAAGAATTCTTGGTGAGCCTCGCACTTGTTCGCATGGGCGGAGATTTTTATCAATTGTTATGGTCGTTTCATTAAACTCTTAGAGTCACTCCATAGTTAATAATTTAGTGTCATGAGTATTCTTTTGTTAGTATAGTCTTATGTGAGTATCGTCCTTTATTATGAAAGTTGGAGGTAAATTAGTATTTCTGGTTGTTCGTGTATTGATTAGTAATGGTGGAGACTTCTTTTGGCTAATTGGTAAGTTGTCAATTGCCTGTTGAATTGCTATTAGGTTTGGTTGCTGATTTGAAATAAGAAATTTTTGGGATGGTCCAAAAATAGGGGAAACTCTGCCCGATTTTCTGTAAAATTACCGATAAGGCTTACCTGGGAGCCCTTTCTCCTAAGTGTCGATCACGATCCTAATTGGGTCGTGACATATCTCCCCTTTTGTGACAACGCTTGAATTGTCAAATCAAGATAAAGTATGTGCTTTGGATATAAATTTTGTCATTGCATCTCATTTATCACTCTTAAAAGAATGATATTTACAAAGCTACCTGGATCAATCAAAACTCGTTACATATTAGTATCATGTACAAGTAAAGATATTAACAGTGCATCATTGTGTGGGATCAACACACTCTACATCATCAAATGTTATATTGCCTTCTTCTAAAATTTGGCCAGCCCGCTTCCCGGTGACTGTGATTTTTTACACCTTCTTTGCAACTGTATATGTCACGCAATTCACCTCATCCCCTTCGCTTATGACATTAACTGTTCTTTTTGGTGGCCGATATCTTGGTGGATCCTGTCTATTCTTCATCTATGGCTGCTTACAATTCTTACTCAACAAATAAGTTAAGTAGCCTTGTTTTAATAAGTGCTCTACTTCACCTTGTAGCAATCAGCAATCTGTTGTTTCGTGACCATGATCATTATGAAACTCGCACCAGAAATCAAGGTTACTTCTATTTGGGTTCGATCTCATTTTATTTGACCACCGCACCTTATCTCTCATGCTTCTTAAAATATCTACCAACTCAGATGTGCTAACATTGAAACTATAGCACCAATCTTTATTTGTACTTTTGTCATTGTCCAGCGTATATCGCATGTCGCTCCTTATCAAACCTAGATGACGAACCCGAGTCTTTATCCCTTGTTTTGGAATCGTACCTTGCTTCTCTTGTTTTGAACGTGAATCTACTCCTGCTGGTCCCATGTAAGGTTAGTACCTATTCTTACCGGACCTTCTTTCAATTTTTGGTCGCCTCAAACTTACTCTTTCATCTCCCGAGATTTAGTGATAATATTTTCTTCTATCTGCAGCTTCGTGTTATACCTATGGTAAACATCATTCCAAGTTGTTGCAGGGAATTCTCGTAAGCTTTCTTTGAGTATCCTCGTGCCTTATGGGCTATTTTCATCTAGATTACTTGCAAATGCCATAGCTTCCCAATTGTCAAGTACACGTGGTAAACATCATTCTTTTGTGCTGGAATCTATCTATGAATTCTTTGAGTAGCTCTGTATCTCCTTGTTTTATTTTGAAGATGTCTTCCATCCTTTTTTCAAATTTTTGAGCTCCCTGCGTTTATAAATGAATCTGCAAGCTCAACAAAAGAATCAATAAAATTTTTAGGTGAAATAGAATACCATATCGGTGCTCCTTTTGTGAGTGATTCACTGAATTTCTTGACCAGCATTGATTCAATCTCTTGCTTGGTAAAGTCATTGCCTTTCACGCTAGGTGTAAATGCAGTTACATGATCTCATGGATCGATTTTCCCATCATACTTTGCGATATGAGGCATCTTGATTTTTTTGGAATAGGCAAAGGAGCGACACTTGGCTTCCAGGGTTGTTGAGAATATCCATATCCACACCTTTGGTTATAGGTGGAACATCGGATATTTGCTCTATGCGATCGTTTTGCTCCCTAAGTTATTTCCGCAAAATTAGTACTAAACTTTGTAAATTATAATTAATTGGGATACATGACCCTCTATCGCAAGATTCGCTAGGAGTTCCTCCACTACCGGAATTAGCGAGTCCTGAACATGGATTTTCTATAGTAGCGGTGTTGTTTGGAGGCGGAGTTATCCGCTAACGAAAGCTTGAAGATCATTATTCACATATTCTGCAGTTAGTTACTTTAATGAATTGTACACATTTTGATCGCCTCCTTGTTGGTTATTCACATGTGTATTGATTTGTCGGGTGAATTGTCTCGGGAGTGTCGAGGAGAATTTTGAGGTAAAGGGATTGAGGTGACATTCTCTTGTTGATTATGGTTGTTCCGCTGTTCTTGCTGGTTTTGTTGGCTTTGTTGGTTTTTTTGGTAGTTGTCGTTGGCGTTTGACATGATATTTTGATAGAAAAAATAAATTTAAAAAATAAAAAGATTATCAAATTTCTGGTAACGGAACTAATTTGTTTAACAAAAAAAATAAGAATTTCGGTCAAAGCTTATTTTTAGAAGTACTCGTTTACTGATAATCAAGAAAATTAATATTCTTACAGTAATAAAGGAAGTTAGAATATGAAATAGCAAAGTAATCAATAGAAAACAAAAGTAAATAATTGTATTACAATAATAATCAGAACGTATTCGTATAAAGGACATCTCTTTCATGTTTATAGAATTTATGAGTGCGTCGTCCTTACCATTTTATGACCAAATAATTATGAGCATTAGTGACATTAATGAGACGTTATAATTGGTAATCGTAATTGTTAATAAAGATTCTGTAATGTTTGAGATCATTCACGCTCATTAATGGCTGATTCACAAATCTTTTCTTTTTACTGTCTCGATTCATTCCGCTGGTACCTATTCATGTAACTGCTTAAACTTGAACGGCCATATGTTCCCCTCCCGTAGGTGATTTGCTCGTATCTGTTACGGCTCGTGCCTCTTTTGAT